>CM067360.1:90588229-91070815 GCA_034401795.1 Chaetoderma sp. LZ-2023a | reverse complement strand
CGCCGGTGGCTGGCGGCCATCTTGGATTTCAGATCATCGTCGATTTCGGATCATCGTTGAATAATACCCACTATAACAGGTCACATAAGCTCAGTTACATTCACGCTAAGCTGATTAGCCACTACTTCCTGCAGGTAAAATATTGTCTAGTTTTAAAACAATTTGACTGAAAGGCGTTGTTTCCAGAGACGTGGTCTACATTTAGTCACACAAATTTCAAAATATTCAGTGGGCATCATATTGCGACATTGGAAACCGGCAGTGTATTTTGAAATCATTTTGCCCGAAACTTGTTACTTCTACCAGAAAAAATTACTTTCAAATATAACATTTTCAAAAGGATCAATAGTGAATTAACTGTAGCAAGTTAATCGCTCTACATCAGCGCCTATAGACAATACTATTCACACTGCTTACAAAACTACATTAAGGTGTGCTTTCGCTATATTTTAGGTAGGCCTATGCGGTATACCTGCACACACAGTTGACACAAAGTGGAGTGCGAAGCACCAGCATGGTCACTAATTGGCTCCAAGTTAAGCGCTCCTAGATTTAGTAAATTCTTTTTCTCAAATAATCCCGATTCATTTCCATTTTTACCGATGGTAGTTTATTTAATATTGTATGAAATTACCAATAAACATCATTTGTTATTTCCCTTTTCCCTTTAAATAAACGAAATCTAGGATTTCTTTTTTCACGAGAGAGTTGATACTTACCTCCCTAATACTTTTGATATTGCTAAATATTGGCTTTCACTCAATAAACACTCAGATTTAAAACAGTTAGGTGCCCCTACTGGGCAGGGAGTCAGAGCGTAGTCTGGCGGATGCCAGCCCCACCACCGCGCATGCGCAGACTAGCACTTCCTCTGACTAGATTATTGGCTGACACACATGCAACTATTAAGAGCCTGAAGACCGAGCCTCTGTGGGGTGGAGAGGCCGGGTCCGTATCTAGGGAGGTAAGTATCAACTCTCTCGTGAAAAAAGAAATCCTAGATTTCGTTTATTTCACTTCAAGAGTATACTTACCTCCCTAATACTTTTGATATTGCCAGAATTCGAAAGTGAATCTGGCGGGAGGGAGGCGAGGTCAAAAGACCAGCTCATCCCTATACGCTTTTCTGCGTTTAAGGCACTTAAACTTCTGAAACTGTAATAAAAAACAGTCAGGATTTGACTAACCATCGGATAACACTACCGATGTATGAGAGATGACCGAATGTCATATGCGCTCCCCCCCCTCCTTCCTGGGAGGAAGAGTCGCCTGACCTCAATGTCCTATACGCTCTCTACGTACAAGTGCCATGTACTACAGGACAGAGACGAAAAAACTCCATTTTCGTAACTCTCAACAATGAACCACACAAATACACAAACCATCACCATATTAATAACGGGTAATCGTGACAATACAATCAACAACGGACAACACATGAACAAGACTGACCTTGTTGAAAATGGCTGCTGACATCATCTTCCCATTGGTAAAGACTGATGCAGGCCCAAAAAAGTGGGTGTTTCCATAAATTAATTGTGAAATATATAAGTAATGAGGAAAAACCTCCTCAAAAAATATAAACCGAGTTATTTTTTCAAAATCGACAAGGCGAGAGGATTAGAGGTGTCACGGAGATAATGGTCTGTAAAACTTGACTCACAGTGCCACTGAGCCACCGACATAATATCATCCACAGGGACCCCATTAAATAGGGCCGTGGATGTCACTACGCCGCGGACACTGTGAGCCTTGGCCACGTCAACCTGCTTCCCGGTGGCGGATTTATGGCAAAACTGAATGCATTCCACAATCCACCTGGAAATGGTGTCCTTAGAAGCCCTGCCATGGGGTTCAATATATGACAACCATAACGCTGACTGGTCGGTGCGCCACTCCGCCGTACGTTGTTTGTACCGGCGCAGCGCCCGGACGGGACACCATGCTTTAGAATTAGGATCATATCTAGTTAAAGCAGGCAAAATAATAGGTTGACCTGGATATTTCAACGACTGATTTTTAGCCAAGAAATTAATCCTAGGTAGCAGCTTAAGGCCTTCCCCTGAAACCACAAAACGGTCATCCTCGGCTGATAAGGCATGAATTTCACTCCTACGCCTAGCCGAGGCCGCAGCAATTAAAAACACAGTCTTCAGTGTTAATAGTTTCATAGAAATGGAACTAAGTGGTTCAAAAGGCTTATCACCTAGTACTTGAAGCACTAGCGATAAACTCCAAGACGGAATCACAGGTGGATTCCTTGGTCTTAGATTGCCCATGCCTTTAATTAATACATTTAATGTATTTACTTCATCACTTCCCCTCTTAGCCAAGCAAGGAATAACAGACATTAATGCTGACTTATAACCAGCAATAGAGTTAGGCTTGAGGCTATAGGCATCATAGAGGTGACAGAGGAAATCAGCTACTACTTGAATAGATGAATCCATTGGATCAATACATCTTTTTGAGCACCATTCTGCAAATCTGTTGATTTTATAATTATATGCTCTGGAGGTTGACCCCCTCCTGGCTTTGGCCATAAACATGGCTGCTTGCTCAGAAAAGCCCTCCTTAATTCTAGATTCCTTGACAACATCCACGCAGTCAATCTGAACATTGACGGATTGTTGTGAAGGGCCTTGCCCTGGAAGATAATATCGTCCATCAGAGGCAGAGGAACCGGATTGCAGACCAGAAGGTCCAGCAGATCCGTATACCATGATCGGCTTGGCCAATCCGGGGCGATCAGAAGCACTTGGCATTCCTCTTGTCTGATTTTCTGAAGAATTTTTGGAATCAGGATTGCTGGAGGGAATGCGTATGCATACATTCTCCCCCAGCTGATAGCTAACGCATCTGTTGCGAAAGCGCTTGGATCCGGAATCGGAGAGACGTACGTCGTCATCTTCGCATTCTTCTTCGTTGCGAACAAATCGATGTTGGGTTTCCCCCAATGGTCGAACAGACGATCCGCCACACATTGATTTAGTTGCCATTCCGTGGGTAAAACACTCATCCTTCGGCTCAATGAGTCTGTTAGCAGGTTTAACCTTCCCGGAATATGAACTGCTTTCAAGGTAATCTGGTGATCCAGACACCAACAAAGCAGTTTCCATGTCATCATACAGAGACTGGGCGACTTCGTTCCGCCCTGGCGGTTTATGTAAGTCACAACTGTTGAGTTGTCTGAACGAATAAGAACAATCTTGCCCTGAACTTTCTGTAAGAAATGTTCCAGGCCCAGGACTACTGCTTTTAGCTCCAGTAGATTTATATGTTCCTTTGACTGTTCCAGATTCCAAAGCCCTGATATCGTGTACTCTTCCAGGCAAGCTCCCCAGCCCTCCATCGATGCATCTGTATACACAGTCACCTGAGGGTGGGGAGGGGTTAGCAAAACCCCCGGCAAGAGATTCTCTGTATTCAATCACCATTGCAGGTGGTGAATGAGAGGCGCCAACACTGACACATTCGAGTCCAGCGAACCTGTACTCTGGGTCCATTGTGTCATGAGAAATAACTGGATCGGCCGCCTGCGTAAGGCGGCCTGAGGAATGACTGGTTCCAATGAAACCATCAACCCCAGCATTCTCAAGTAAACCCGTGCCAGGACATGACGACTGTCGCACACTGACTGAATTAATGAGATGAGTTTCTGAACTCTCTCCTGAGTAGGATAAACATATCCTGTCTCTAGATCGAAGAACATCCCCAGGTAAACAAACTTCTGGGATGGAGTCAGCTCTGATTTTGGGAAATTGATCATCCAGCCTAAGTCTGTGAGAGTTTTCAAAACAATCTCCAGATTGGCCGACAAACTTTCCCGGGTGTGCGCTTTCAACAGCGAGTCGTCTATGTACGTGTGGACTGCTATGCTTCTCCTGCGGAGGTATGCTGTGATCGCAAGAACCACACGGGTGAAAACCCGAGGAGCCGTGGAAATTCCGAAGGGCAACACCCTGAATTCCCACTGTCTGCCCTGGAATGCAAATCTCAGGAAGCGACAGAAACTCCCGTGGATGGGGATGTGGAAATAAGCGTCCTTCAAATCTATCGACGCCGTCCACATCCCCCTCTCCAACCCCGCCAACACCGAGCGCACCGTTTCCATCTTGAAACTGGGCGTCTCGATGAACTTGTTCAATGGCTTGAGGTTGAGAATCGGTCTCCACCCTCCGGTGCGTTTTGTTACTAAGAACAGGGTTGAATAGAAGCCCGGACACCTTTGTGCCGGCTGAATAGCTCCTTTTTGTACGAGGGAATTTATCTCCTCCTCGATACACAACCTTTGCTCTGGCTCTCTCGGAATGGGAGTCCGGACTGGCACTAGAGACAGTCGCGACGGCGGGCCTGTCATCCACTCTGGATGATACCCGACGGAAAGCCATCGCAAGACTAAACGGTCCTGAGTTAACCGTTCCCACTCTTGCATGTGGCCGGCTAGCCGGCCTCCCACCGGTCCACCTAGGGACCGCGGTGGACACAAGGCATGCAAGAGCGGCACTGTCTCCGTCGCCATACACACCGGAGTGGTTCTTACCGCGGTAAGCGTCCTGTCAGGACCGATAACCACGCCCAGATCCTCGCGCGCCCCGCCCCGCCCCGCGCGCACCTTGGTGCGCGGGCGGCTGCCTGGCTGACGGCGCCTGAGGAACCTGCGCCCCCCTCGCTGCTGGCCGAATCGCACGCGGCCGAGGCCGACGCTGCGACGGTGGCTGGCCTCTGACTTGGCCAGCACCACCTCGAGCCTGCAGGGGACGATACGCAGGGGCCGCGGCGCGAACGTTAGCACGACGCAGCACCTCAAACTGCTCGCGCAGCGCCCTCTGGTTATTCACCAGGGTGACCGTCTCCTGGAGGTGGCGACATCCCTCACCTCCAAAAAGACCAGGACCCGTCATAGGCGTACGGAGTAGCCTATTGTACAGGTCCTGAGACGGGCACAGATTGTCCAGGGCAAACGTGCGTCTTGCCCGGACACTCCTGGTCACCGCCCGAGTCATACAGTCCAGCGCCAGGTTAATACCATCCTGGATGGCTCGCTGGACCGTGACCGGGCTTGGCTGGCGCGATGCGGATGCCGTTACTACCCCCTGTAACAGCTGGGAGACGTGGGACAGAGCGGCAATCGAAGCCCTCCCACTCTCCTCCGCATCACGCAACGCGGTATTCGCCGAACGCAACGCGTTCGAGCACAAGACCCCCCGTGTCAGAACGGGAGCCTGGCCGCGCATCCTCACCCAAAGCCGCGCGGTCATCCACGCTGGGCTTGGGTACCACACCGTACCGCTGGTAATCCAGGGGCACGATGCGACAACGCCTGGCCACCTCGCGAGGGGCCTTCGCGAGACGTCCACTCGAGTTAATGGACGACTCCGCCGCCTTGAACATGTCAACGACATGCTCCGCCAGCGGCAGAGAAGGCATAGCGTTAGCAGTCGGTTTGCCAGCTAACCACGGCCTGTGGTCACGCTGGCTAGGCGACTGCTCCACGGGCAGATCAGGCCTAACGCTCACCAACCACTGGCAAGCGTCAGACCAATCCTCCTCCGTGGCTAACTGCGAGCGCTCTACAAGACGGGGACCTTCGTCTTCCTCCTGAGCGCAAGCAGCAGAGCTTGACGGCGGGTACGCTGATACACCTGGCAAGCCAGGGAAAACATGCGGGCCTGATAGCACCGGCATGACAATATCACTGGTTTGACCAGGAGCAGGCACCGTGGCAGAGCGCGGGGTATATACCGCCCCACCACGGGCCCGGCCAGCACCAGCAACACCCTCGGCAAGCCGAGGTATGCGGTACCGCTGGCCATCAGCAGCGCCCTGGGCCACCACCTGAGCCGCGGACTTTACTCCAGGGTGAGTAAAACCGTGGAAGAAGCCGCCTGTATTCCCCGCGAGGGGTGCACAAACTTCTTCATCCATGTCCACGTCGTCAGACGGCGACCCTAGCAGGTAATCCTCATCACCCTGGTCAGAAAGATTAGACCCCGGGTCAGCAAAGAGAGCTAACCCGGGCTGACCAGGAACGGTGCCATAGGAGGTACTGGCCACCGCGGCGTGCGGATACCCCTGGACTGATAAGCAGCCCGCGGGTTCCAGCGACAACCGTCCACGGTCCCCTCTCGGCGCGGCAATAAGCCTGCTGCCAGGGTCGTGGAACGCCCCCTCTAATGGGGCCACCTCTGAATCGTCGAACAACGGAAGCGGTCTAAGGAAAACCGATCCAGAGGCGGGGATTACCTGCTCCGAAGCCGATGATGAGGACAGTAAAGGATTTGGTCCAGGAAGCATGCCACGAAGCAACCCTGGAACCAAATCCTTTATTGTCCTCTTCATCTCTCCCAACATCTCGGTCCGGAAGGCCTCCATATCCACCGCGGACAAGACCTTCCCCTTACCCTTCCTACTTACAACCTCTCGTTTCCGCTTCTTCTTCTTCTCCTCCTCTACCACCTTGTCCGTCGCCTGTAAGCAGCACAAGAATTCGGACATTAACTCGCCCCCCCAGTGCTTACATATGTCACAATTAACCAAGGGACCACAAGGGCTACATTGATAGCACAGATGAGGCCAGAACTTTTCATGTAGAAAACGTCCACAGGACGCGCAACCAGGTCCCTGAAACAGGGCAAAGGACAAGGAGTATGAGCAAACTAGTTAAGCTTAGAGACTCAAACCAACTCAAAGAGAAGGAAACGATCATAAAGATCAATATACATCAGAAACCAGCATAGCGACTTGAATTGGTGATAAATACATAGCCAGGCTGATTATGACGTCATTAATCCCGTGACAGGAAAAATTCGATCCCAACAAAACATCCAAGTGCAAGGACGAATTGTATGCTGAATGGATAAGTCGACTACACAACCATCAGATACATATAGATAACTCTTTTCTGGCAAAAATGTTAATTATCTCCCTTTGTTTGTTTACTATAATTAACATCACCACATTATCAACAACTAGATACCTGACACTTTGTATAGACAAACCATCCAACGTAACGAACCGGAGAACTCCACCATCTGCATGCCTCTTAACTCTCTCCACCTCATGGGGAAGGAATTGGATCAAGAGGGCAAAGTGAGAAGACCTTTATACTAGGCCTCCAACTCACTGGACATAATTTTTCATTTGGTTAGATAACCTAACAGTGTTAGTAGGAAATGGAACCATGGTGGAGAGAAAACTAACTCTCTGCTGCTGTGATGTCACCACCTAGCGTCATACAGACCTGTGGACATAAACAGAAAGAGAAATTAGCCTTAGGTAGCACCGAGTTGACATAAACCAACTAACCAAGGCGCTTATCACGGTAAACGCGAGTCCCGGAAACACAATACACCGGGAAGAAAACTCGCTAATTTTACTAGAAGTCACCTGATTTAAAGGTCCTAAGTCCTCCTTTGGCGAAGTGTTCCTTCCTGCCATCCAAATCAGATACTATCACTCCAAAATAACACCACTTAAACAGTTTAAGAGTAGGAAAAAGCTATTGCACAAAAAGACATGTGTGTTCTCTCTGCCAATAATCTAGCAAAGAGGAAGTGCTAGTCTGCGCATGCGCGGTGGTGGGGCTGGCATCCGCCAGACTACGCTCTGACTCCCTGCCCAGTAGGGGCACCTAACTGTTTTAAATCTGAGTGTTTATTGAGTGAAAGCCAATATTTAGCAATATCAAAAGTATTAGGGAGGTAAGTATACTCTTGAAGTGAAAGGCCCTTAGTCCCTAATCATGTCGCGCTTACGAAAACTAGGTCATTAAAGATAGCCCTAAAGCATTAGGCCTATTAACTTCCCTTGAACAAACTTGGTTCAGATGCTGCCTAAGATGACATTTCATGACTTTTGAATTGATCCCCAAGCGGATGCGGAAAAGCTTTTTAAAGGCATTTCACAAGGTCAGCCAAATTCAGGATGTCTGCCGGGCAAATTGGCCGATGAGCTTCATTTGAACAAACCTGGATCTCTATGGCCTAAGGATGTTTCCTGCCGAATGCAATTGAAATCGGCCCAGGGGTTCTCGAAGATATTTAAAATTTCCTATTACTTTAGTATGGTAGCGTTTGGAGGGAAAATGACCCAAGATGGATGCCAAACCATTTTCCCAACAGTTTCGAAAATGGCAAATTTGAAATCAGAATACAAAAAATCCTATATACAACCGGAAATCAGAATACAAAAAATCCTATATACAACCAATTTGGCTTCAAGATTTGTCAAATAAAAATATCTAATATGGCAGGCATAATATGGCAGGTATGCCTGCCAATATGGCAGGTATGCCTGCCAAACATGCAACATTTTAAACGAAATCAAGGATTTCTTTTTTCACGAGAGAGTTGATACTTACCTCCCTAATACTTTTGATATTGCTAAATATTGGCTTTCACTCAATAAAACACTCAGATTAAAAACAGTTAGGTGCCCCTACTGGGCAGGTAGTCAGAGGTAGTCCGGCGGTTGCCAGCCCCACCACCGCGCATGCGCCGACTACTACTGCCTCTGACTAATTTATTGGCTAACACATGCAACTACCTAGAGCCTGAAGACCGAGCCTCTGTGGGGTGGAGAGGCCGGGTCCGTATATAGGGAGGTAAGTATCAACTCTCTCGTGAAAAAAGAAATCCTTGATTTCGTTTATTTCACATCAAGAGTATACTTACCTCCCTAATACTTTTGATATTGCCAGAATTCGAAAGTGAATCTGGCGGGAGGGAGGCGAGGTCAAAAGACCAGATCTTCCCTATACGCTTTCACGCGTTTAAGGCACATATGACGTCTGAAATGTGTGAGAACACAGTCAGGATTTGACAAACCATCGGATAACACAACCGATGCATGAGATGACCGAATGTCATATGCGCTCCCCCCCCCCCCCCCCCCCTCCTGGGAGGAAGACTAGATGACCTCAATGTCCTATACGCTCTCTACGTACTAGTGCCAAGTACTATAGGACAAAGACGAAAAGGCTCCATTTTCGTATACTCTCTATGATGAACCACCTCCCACATAAACCATCACCATATTAATAATAATGGGTAACGTGACAATATAAGTAACAATGAACAACACATGAACAAGACTGAGCTTGTTGAACTTGGAAGCTGTCATCATGATCCCAGTAGAGAAGCCTGATGCAGTCCCGACAAGTGGTTGTTACCATCGCTAAATTGCGAAGTATATAAGCAATGCGGAAGCACTCCTCACAAAATGTAAAAACGATTAATGTTTCAAAATCGACAAGGCGAGAGGGTTAGAGGTGTCACGGAGGTAATGGTCTGTAAAACTTGACTCACAGTGCCACTGAGCCACGGACATAATGTCATCCACAGGGACCCCACTAAACAGGGCAGTGGATGCCACGACACCGCGGACACTGTGAGCCTTGGCCACATCAACCTGTCTCCCGGTGGTGGATTTGTGGCAAAACTGAATACACTCCACAATCCACCTAGAAATGGTGTCCTTAGACGCCCTGCCATGGGGTTCAATATATGACAACCATAACGCTGATAGGTCGGTACGCCACTCCGAAGTACGCTGTTTGTACCGGAGCAGCGCCCGGACGGGGCACCATGCTTTAGAATTAGGATCATATCTAGTTAAAGATGGCAAAAAAATAGGTTGACCTGGATATTTCAATGACTGATTCTTAGCCAAGAAATTAATCCTAGGTAGAAGCTTAAGGCCTTCCCCTGTAACCACAAAACGGTCATCCTCGGCTGATAAGGCGTGAATCTCACTCCTACGCCTTGCCGAGGCCGCAGCAATTAAAAATACAGTTTTAAGCGTTAACATTTTCATAGAAATGGAACTAAGTGGTTCAAAAGGCTTATCTCCTAGTACCTGAAGCACCAGAGATAAACTCCAAGACGGAATCAGTGGAGGATTCCTTGGTCTTAGATTGCCCATGCCTTTAATTAATACATTTAATGTACTTACTTCATCACTCCCCCTATTAGCCAAGCAAGGGATAACAGTCATTAATGCTGATTTGTAACCAGCAATAGAGTTAGGCTTGAGGCTATAGGCATCATATAGGTGACAGAGGAAATCAGCCACTACCTGAATAGATGAGTCCATTGGATCAATACATCTTTTTGAGCACCACTGCAAATCTGTTGATTTTATAATTATATGCTCTGGAGGTTGACCCCCTCCTGGCTTTGGCCATAAACATGGCCGCTTGCTCAGAAAAGCTCTCCTTAATTCTAGATTCCTTGACAACATCCACGCAGTCAATCTGAACATTGACGGATTGTCGTGAAGGACCTTGCGATGGACGAAGATAAGGTCGTCCATCAGAGGCAGAGGAACCGGACAGCAGACCAGAAGGTCCAGCAGATCCGTAAACCACGATCGGCTTGGCCAATCCGGGGCGATCAGAAGCACTTGGCACTCCTGCTGCCTGATTTTCTGAAGCACCTTTGGAATCAGGATTGCTGGAGGGAATGCGTATGCATACATTCCCCCCCCCCCCAGCTGATAGCTAACGCATCTGTTGCGAAAGCGCTTGGGTCTGGAATCGGAGAGACGTACGTCGTCATCTTCGCATTCTTCTTCGTTGCGAACAAATCGATGTTGGGTTTCCCCCAATGGTCGAACAGACGATCCGCCACACATTGATTTAGTTGCCATTCCGTGGGTAAAACACTCATCCTTCGGCTCAATGAGTCTGCTAGCAGATTTAGCCTTCCCGGAATATGAACTGCTTTCAAGGTGATCCCATGATCTAGGCACCAACAAAGCAGTTTCCATGTCATCATACAGAGACTGGGCGACTTCGTTCCGCCCTGGCGGTTTATGTAAGTCACTACTGTTGAGTTGTCTGAACGAATTAGAACAATCTTGCCCTGAACTTTCTGTAAGAAATGTTCCAGGCCCAGGACTACTGCTCTTAGCTCTAGTAGATTGATATGTTCCTTGGACTGATCCAGATCCCAAAGCCCTGATATTGTGGACTCTTCCAGACAAGCTCCCCACCCCTCCATCGATGCATCTGTATACACAGTCACCTGAGGGTGGGGAGGGGTTAGCAAAACCCCCGGCAAGAGATTCTCTGTATTCAACCACCATTGCAGGTGGTGAATCAGAGGCGCCAACACTGACACGTTCGAGTCCAGCGAACCTGAACTCTGGGTCCACTGTGTCATGAGAAACAACTGGATCGGGCGCCTGCGCAAGGCGGCCTGCGGAATGACTGGTTCCAATGAAACCATCAACCCCAGCATTCTCAAGTAAACCCGTGCCAGGAAATGACGACTGTCGCACACCGACTGTATTACTGAGATGAATCTTTGAACCCTCTCCTGAGTGGGATAAACATATCCCCTCTCCAGATCGAAGAACATGCCCAGGTAAACAAACTTCTGGGATGGAGTTAGCTCTGATTTTTGGAAATTGACTATCCAGCCCAAGTCCGTGAGAGTTTTCAAAACAATCTCCAGATTGGCCGATAACGTTTCCCGGGTGTGTGCTTTCAACAGCCAGTCGTCTATGTACGTGTGGACTGCTATGCTTCTCCTGCGGAGGTATGCAGTGATCGCGAGAACCACACGGGTGAAGACCCGAGGAGCCGTGGAAATTCCGAAGGGTAATACCCTGAATTCCCACTGTCTGCCCTGGAATGCAAATCTCAGGAAGCGACGGAAACTCCTCTCTTGGGAATGTGGAAATAAGCATCCTTCAAATCTATTGACGCTGTCCACATTCCTCGCTCTAACCCCGCCAACACCGAGCGCACAGTCTCCATCTTGAAACTGGGCGTCTCTATGAACTTGTTCAATGGCTTGAGGTTGAGAATCGGCCTCCACCCTCCGGTGTTTTTCGTTACTAAGAACACGGTTGAATAGAAGCCCGGGCACCTCTGCGCTGGCTGAATGGCTTCCTTTTGTATGAGGGAATTTATTTCCTCCTCTATACACAACCTTTGATCTGGATCCCTCGGAATCGGAGTCCAGATCGGCACGAGAGACAGTCGCGATGGCGGGCCTGTCATCCACTCGGGACGATACCCGACTGAAAGCCATCGCAAGACTAAACGGTCCTGAGTCAACCGCTTCCACTCTGGCAAGTGGCCGGCCAAACGGCCGCCCACCGGTCCACCTAGGGAGAGAGGTGGACATAAGGAGTGCGAGAGTGGCACTGTCTTCTCGGCCTGAAACACCGGAGTGGTTCCCACCGCGGTAACCGGCCCATTAGGCCCGATTACTGCGACCAGATCCCCGCGCGCCACGCCCAGCACCGCGCGCACCACGGTGCGCGGGTGGCTGCCTGGCTGGCAGCGCCTGGGGAGCCTGCGCCCCCCTCGCTGCTGGCCGAATCGCACGCGGCCTAGACCGACGCTGCGCTGGTGGCTGGTGGCTGGTGGCTGGCCTCTGACCTGGCCAGCGCCACCTCGAGCCTGCAGGGGACGATACGCAAGGGGTGCTGCGCGAACGCGCTCCCGCCGGAGCACCTCAAACTGCTCACGCAGCGCCCTCTGGTTGTTGACCAGAGTCACCGTCTCCTGTTGCGAAAGCGCTTGGGTCTGGAATCGGAGAGACGTACGTCGTCATCTTCGCATTCTTCTTCGTTGCGAACAAATCGATGTTGGGTTTCCCCCAATGGTCGAACAGACGATCCGCCACACATTGATTTAGTTGCCATTCCGTGGGTAAAACACTCATCCTTCGGCTCAATGAGTCTGCTAGCAGATTTAGCCTTCCCGGAATATGAACTGCTTTCAAGGTGATCCCATGATCTAGGCACCAACAAAGCAGTTTCCATGTCATCATACAGAGACTGGGCGACTTCGTTCCGCCCTGGCGGTTTATGTAAGTCACTACTGTTGAGTTGTCTGAACGAATTAGAACAATCTTGCCCTGAACTTTCTGTAAGAAATGTTCCAGGCCCAGGACTACTGCTCTTAGCTCTAGTAGATTGATATGTTCCTTGGACTGATCCAGATCCCAAAGCCCTGATATTGTGGACTCTTCCAGACAAGCTCCCCACCCCTCCATCGATGCATCTGTATACACAGTCACCTGAGGGTGGGGAGGGGTTAGCAAAACCCCCGGCAAGAGATTCTCTGTATTCAACCACCATTGCAGGTGGTGAATCAGAGGCGCCAACACTGACACGTTCGAGTCCAGCGAACCTGAACTCTGGGTCCACTGTGTCATGAGAAACAACTGGATCGGGCGCCTGCGCAAGGCGGCCTGCGGAATGACTGGTTCCAATGAAACCATCAACCTCAGCATTCTCAAGTAAACCCGTGCCAGGACATGACGACTGTCGCACACCGACTGTATTACTGAGATGAATCTTTGAACCCTCTCCTGAGTGGGATAAACATATCCCCTCTCCAGATCGAAGAACATGCCCAGGTAAACAAACTTCTGGGATGGAGTTAGCTCTGATTTTTGGAAATTGACTATCCAGCCCAAGTCCGTGAGAGTTTTCAAAACAATCTCCAGATTGGCCGATAACGTTTCCCGGGTGTGTGCTTTCAACAGCCAGTCGTCTATGTACGTGTGGACTGCTATGCTTCTCCTGCGGAGGTATGCAGTGATCGCGAGAACCACACGGGTGAACACCCGAGGAGCCGTGGAAATTCCGAAGGGTAATACCCTGAATTCCCACTGTCTGCCCTGGAATGCAAATCTCAGGAAGCGACGGAAACTCCTCTCTTGGGAATGTGGAAATAAGCATCCTTCAAATCTATTGACGCTGTCCACATTCCTCGCTCTAACCCCGCCAACACCGAGCGCACAGTCTCCATCTTGAAACTGGGCGTCTCTATGAACTTGTTCAATGGCTTGAGGTTGAGAATCGGCCTCCACCCTCCGGTGTTTTTCGTTACTAAGAACACGGTTGAATAGAAGCCCGGGCACCTCTGCGCTGGCTGAATGGCTTCCTTTTGTATGAGGGAATTTATTTCCTCCTCTATACACAACCTTTGATCTGGATCCCTCGGAATCGGAGTCCAGATCGGCACGAGAGACAGTCGCGATGGCGGGCCTGTCATCCACTCGGGACGATACCCGACTGAAAGCCATCGCAAGACTAAACGGTCCTGAGTCAACCGCTTCCACTCTGGCAAGTGGCCAGCCAAACGGCCGCCCACCGGTCCACCTAGGGAGAGAGGTGGACATAAGGAGTGCGAGAGTGGCACTGTCTTCTCGGCCTGAAACACCGGAGTGGTTCCCACCGCGGTAACCGGCCCATTAGGCCCGATTACCGCGACCAGATCCCCGCGCGCCACGCCCAGCACCGCGCGCACCACGGTGCGCGGGTGGCTGCCTGGCTGGCAGCGCCTGGGGAGCCTGCGCCCCCATCGCTGCTGGCCGAATCGCACGCGGCCTAGACCGACGCTGCGCTGGTGGCTGGCCTCTGACCTGGCCAGCGCCACCTCGAGCCTGCAGGGGACGATACGCAAGGGGTGCTGCGCGAACGCGCTCCCACCGGAGCACCTCAAACTGCTCACGCAGCGCCCTCTGGTTGTTGACCAGAGTCACCGTCTCCTGGAGGTGCCTACATCCCTCACCTCCAAAGAGACCAGGACCTATCATAGGAGTTCGCAGCAGCCTATTATACAGGTCCTGGGACGGGCACAGATTGTCAAGGGCAAACGTGCGCCTCGCCCGGACACTCCTGGTCACCGCCCGCGTCAAACAGTCCAGAGCCAGGTTGATACCATCCAGGATGGCTCTCTGAACTGTGACCGGGCTTGGCTGGCGTGAAGCGGATGCTGTTACCACCCCCTGTAACAGCTGGGAGACGTGGGACAGAGCAGCAATCGACGCTCTCCCACTCTCCTCCGCATCACGCAGCGCGGTATTAGCCGAACGCAACGCGTTCGAGCACAAGACACCCGTGTCAGAACGGGAGCCTGGCCGCGCATCTTCGCCCAAAGCCGCGCGATCATCTACGCTGGGCTTAGGCACCACACCGTACCGCTGGTAATCCAGTGGCACGATGCGGCAACGCCTAGCCACCTCGCGAGGGGCCTTCGCGAAACGCCCATTCGCCTTAATGGACGTCTCTGCCGCCTCAAACATGTCAACGACATGCTCAGCCAGCGGCAGAGATGGCATAGCGGTGGCCGTCGGCTTACCAGCTAACCACGGCCTATGGTCACGCTGGCTCGCCGACTGCTCCACGGGCAGATCTGGCCGAACACTTACCAGCCACTGGCAAGCGTCCGACCAATCCTCCTCCGTGGCTAACTGCGAGCGCTCTACTAGACGAGGGCCTTCGTCTTCCTCCTGAGCGCACGCAGTTGTACTAGACGGCGGATATGCTGATACCCCTGGCAAGCCAGGGAAAGCATGCGGGCCCGAAAGAACAGGCATGCTAAACTCCCTGGCTTGACCAGGAGCAAGCGCCGTGGTAGAGCGTGGGGTAGACACCGCCCCACCACGGCCCTGGCCAGCACCAGCGATACTCTCGGCAAGCCGAGGTACACGGTAACCGTGGCCATCAGCACCGCCCAGGGTCACCTTCTGGACCGTGAATTCTACTCCTGCGTGAGTAGAACCATGGAACACGTCGCCTGTATTCCCCGCGAGGGGTGCACAGACGTCGTACTCCATGGCCACGTCTCCAGACGGCGACCCTAGCAGGTAATCCTCTTCCTCCTGGCCAGAAAGGTTAGGCTCCGGGTCAGCAAAGAGAGCTAACCTGGACTGGCCAGGGAAGGTGCCATAGGAGGCTTTGACACCCGCGGCGCGCGGATACCCAGGGTCTGATGAGCAGACCGCGGGTCCCAGCAACAACCGTTGTCCACGGCCCCTCGGCGCGGCACCAAGCCTGCTGCCAGGGTCGTGGACCGCCCCCATCAACGGGGCCACCTCTGAATCCCCCTCGAACAACGGAACGGACCTATGGAACTCGGATTCAGAGGCGGGGATCACCTGCTCCGAAGCAGATGCCGAGGACAACAAAGGACCTGGCCCAGGAAGCATGCTGCGAAGCAACTCTGGGACCAAATCCTTTATTGTCCTCTGCATCTCTCCCAACATTTCGGACCGGAAGGCCTCCATATCCACCGCGGATGAGGCCTTCCTCTTACCTTTCTTACCACCCTCTTTCTTCGCCTTCCTCTCCTCTTCCACCACCTTCTCCCTTGCCTGTAACGACAAAAAATCAGCCATTAGCTCACCTCCCCACTGCTTACAGACATCGCATTTTAGCAACGGTCCACAGGGACTGCAGCTAAAACACAAATGCGGTGCAAAACGGTCCTTTAAAAACCGACCACAGGACGGGCAACCAGGCCTCTGAAACAGGACAAAGGACGAGGACAATGAGCAAGATAGTTACGGTTAGAAAACTCAAAACCAAACTAAAAGAGAGGGACAGGATCATAAAGATCACTAATCAAGAAGAAACCAGCGTTGGACAAAACTTTAAATGTTAATAAAGCGCAAGGCCGATTATGACGTCATCAATTCCTTAACAGAAATTAATCCGTCCGCAACCATCATCCAAGTGCAAGGACGAATTGTATTCATAACTAGAACATCCGCAAAAGGATATTCAGACTACACATCATCAGATACAGAATGATAACAATGGTAAAAAAACAGTCATTATTTTTTCAAATAATTCATATTACCTCATATCATTAATTAGATACCTGACACCATGTATAGACAAACCATCCACCGTGATGCACTGGAGCACTCCACCAAGACTACGCCTCTTCACTCTCTCCACCTTGGGGGAAGGAATTGGATCAAGAGGGCAAAGTGAGAAGACCTTTATAGTAAGCCTCCAACTCACTGACATAGACTTTTTGGTTAGATAACCTAACAGTATTAGTAGGAAATGGAACCGTGGTGGAGAGAAACAAACCCTCCTGTGCTGAGAAGTCCACCAATAATCCAAACTGATACCTGTGGACATAAACACAGAGAGAATTTAGTCTTATAAAGCACCATGTTGGAAAAACCCACCTCAAACAGGCGCCATCACGGTAAGCGCGAGTCCCGGAAACACATTACACCGGGGAAAAAACTCGCTAGAATATCATTGAAATCACCTGATAAAGAGCTCCAGTCCCCTCCACTGGTGAATTCGTTCTCTCTGACATCTTTCCTCAATAGAATTAAACTCAACAGACGTGAAAATAGGCTCAAACGCGTAGAAACTTGTAGATAACTGCAAGCGCATGTGAACCCTTTGCCAATAAATTAGCAAAGAGGCAGTAGTAGTCGGCGCATGCGCGGTGGTGGGGCTGGCAACCGCCGGACTACCTCTGACTACCTGCCCAGTAGGGGCACCTAACTGTTTTTAATCTGAGTGTTTTATTGAGTGAAAGCCAATATTTAGCAATATCAAAAGTATTAGGGAGGTAAGTATACTCTTGATGTGAAATGATTGGACCAGCGCATATGTTTTTTTCATGTATCAACTTCCCTTGAACAAAGTTTAATGGCCCTTAGTCCCTAATCATACCTCCCAGATTTTGGTCCGATTCATTCAGCGATTCTCTACATGTAGAAGGCATTTGGCCAAACAACTTCCCTTGAACAAACTTGGTTCAGCTGTTGCCCAAGATGAGGGATCAAAATCCCTTCAACAAACATTAATGGCCCTTAGTCCCTAATCACATCTCCCAAAGTTGGACAAGATTCGTTTAACGGTTCTGGAGAAGTCATTTACGTAAAAACTAGGTCATCCAAGATGGCCACCAAACAATTTGGCCATTAAGTTCCCTTGAACAAATTTGGTTTAGTCTTTCCCTAGATGATATGTCATGAGTTTTGAATCTGTCCGCCAAGTGGTTTTGGAGATTGTTAAAGATGTTTCAATTGGTCAAAATCCAACAACACTGTCAGCCAAATTGGCCGATCGATCGGCTTACTTTGAACAAACTTAGATTCCTATGGATGCTTCCTGCCAATTATGATTGAAATTGGCCCAGTTCTTCTCAGTTCTTGCTGGCAAATATATGAAATCAGATTTCTTTTTTTACAAGAGAGTTGATATTTACCTCTCACAACACTTTGATATTCCTAAAATATCTACCTACACTCAATAAAAGTTCAAATTAAAAGATTACTGGGCAGAGAGTCAGTTGACAGCCGAGCGGATGCTGACCCAACTCCCCACATGCTGTCACTTCCTCGACACAATTTATTGGCCGACATAATGCAACTATAACATGCCTGAAGACCGAGCCTCTGTGGGGTGGAGAGGTTGGGTCATGTTTGGGAGGTAAGTATCAACTCTCTCGAGAAAAAAGAAATCTGTGATTTCGTTTATTTCACTTCAAGAGTATACTTACCTCCCAAACACTCTTTGATATTGCCAGAATTTGTCAGTGAATTTGCTGGGAGGGAGGCAAAACCCACTCTTCCCTAGGAGAACCAAGCTCCTTTCACATTTAAGCACTCACATCTGAAGTTGTGTGAAAAACACAACTAGGAAAAATAAGATAAGAACATCATTCAGTTTAAAAGCAATGCGTGAGAGAAATGACCGTCAAGTTATATGCGCTCCCCCACCCTCCTTTTGGACAGGAGGAACTATGACCACAATGTCCTAAACGCTCTCTATGTACTAGTGCTATAGTATTAAAAGACATCGCATGAAATGCTTCATTTCGTAAACTCTCATCTAAGAACAACCATAACACGAATATCACCATATTAGTACGGGCAAAGTGACATAATTATGAAAACAACACCAAGATTCACCTTGTAAATCCTTGACTTGGACATCATCTTCCCCTCAGTGAAAAATGGCAGAACAATAGTGGTTGTTCCCATAATTAAATGTGCTGTTTATAAACCGTGGGAAAGCCTTATATACAATTTGTACACCTGATTATCTTTTCAAAATAGAGACGGCAAGAGGATTGGTGATGTCACAGAGGTAACGGTCGGTAAAACTTGACTCACAGTGCCACTGGGCTACCGTCATAATGTCATCCACCAGTACCTGTTAAACAGGGCGGTGGAAACCACTACGTCACACTGTGACCCTTGGCCATGTCAACCTGTTTACCATTGGCGGATTTGTGGCACAACTGGATGCATTGCACAATTCACCGTGAAAGTGTCTTTTGCCGGACGCCCATGGGGTTCAATATAAGTCAACCATAATGAACTAGGGTCCATCCGCCATTCCCGTGTACGTTGCGCGGACAGCACACCATACCTTTGAACTAGGATCGTATCTAGTCAAAGCTGGTAAAACAATAGGATGACTTGGATACTTCAATGACTGATTCTTGGCCATGAAGTTAACTCTAATAAGAAGCCTGAGGCCTTCCCCTGTAACCACATAACGGTTAGGCTCGGCAGATAAGGCATGGATTTCACTTCTACGCCTTGCCGAGGCCGCGACTATTAGAAAAACATTTTTAAGTGTCAACGTTCTCATAGAAATGGAACTTAGTGGTTCAAAGGCTTTATCAGCTAGTACATGGAGCACTAGAGATAATCTCCAAGCTGGAATCACTGGAGGATTTCTTGGTCTTAGATTACCCATGCCTTTGATTAAAGTATTCAAATTACATACTTCATCAATTCCCCTATTTGCCAAGCAAGGGATAACAGACATTAAAGCTGACTTACATCCAGCAACAGAATTCGGCTTACGGCTGTAGGTATCATACAGGCAACAGAGGAAATCGGCTACTACCTGAATAGATGAATCCAGACACTAAAGCTGTCTTATATCCAGCAATAGAATTCGGCTTAAGGCTGTAGGTATCATACAGGCGACAGAGGAAATCGGCTCCTACCTGAATAGATGAATCCATTGGATTAATACATCTTTCAAAACATCATTCTGCAAATCTGTTGATTTTATAATATATGCTCCGGAGTTTGATCCCCTTCTTTCTGGCTTTTGCCATAAACATGGCTGCTTGCTCAGAAAAGCCATCCTTAATTGCGGATTCCTTGACAACATCCACACAGTCAATTGGAACATTGACGGATTGTTGTGAAGGGCCTTGCCATGGAAGATTATATTGTCCATCAGAGGCAGAGGAACCGGATTGCAGACCAGAAGGTCAAGCAGATCCATGTACCAAGATCGGCTTGGCCAATTTGGGGCGATCAGAAGCACTTAGCACTCCTCCTGTCTGATTTTCAGAAGAATTTTTTGAATCAGGATTTCTGGCGGGTAGACGTATGCATACATGCCCTCCCAGCTTACAGCTAATACATCTGTTGTGATAGCGCTCGGATCTGGAATCGAGAGAAGTACGTCATCATTTTTGCATTCTTCTTCGTTGCGAATAAATCTATGTTGGGTTTGTCCCAGTGGTTGAACAGACAATCCGTCACGCATTGATTTAGTTGCCATTCCATAGGTAAAACACTCATCCTTCAGCTCAATAAGTCTACTACCAGATTTAACCTTCCCAGAATATGAACTGCTTTCAAGATGATCGCATGATCGACACAAGCATAGCCGTTTCCATGTCATCATACAGAGACTGGCCGACTTCGTTCCGCCCTGGCTGTTTATGTAAGTCACTACTGTTGAGTTGTCTAATTGAACCAGAACTATCTTGTCCTGGACTTTCTCTAAGAAATGTTCCAGGCCCTGGATTACTGCTCGTAATTCCAGTAGGTTGATATGTTCCTGTGTCTGATCCAGTTTCCGATTCAGACTGATGCAGGAATTTGAAGAGTATATATGCATTGACAATTGATACATTTAAATAGTGGAAAAAGTAATGTGATCACCATTTCATTGTCTGAACACCGATTCCATAATAACAGCACAACTGGTCAGCTATATCCACTCCACCCATGCCTTTATTATACGCTTTAGCTATTGCGGCACATGGTATGTCAATTTTTTGTCCATTTGCTTGCTTCCGTAGGCATGTAACTAAAGGGATGGGAGGGTAGGCTGTTGACACAAGAAATATTGGTTTCTTATCCTTCCAGGCCTGAACAACTAAATGGTCCCCACACATATATGTAAAAGTGTCACCTTGTTTCATTTTTCTGTGTGTGGCTTTTTCGAGAAGTTCTTTTGGTACACCAATTGGATTTTTAGATTTCAGTGTACCACAGTAATAAATACAATCCTCCATCAGGGTAGAAGCTAATTGTGGGGTACCAAAAAAGCGATCTGCATGTATGATGTACCCAGCTGTATTTGGAAGTGTGTCAGCGAGTCTTAAAATAACCTGCTGTGGTTGCCCTATGCCCAGGATTTTTTTCTGAATACCAACCACAGCATTGGATTTTCCCACATATGGTTCAAATGTGTATGTGTAGCCTGTTCCTGGCCAAGCTAAGACCCATGACTTGAAGCCACGTTTTATCAGTTTCATGGGCATATATTGCTTGAGGCTTGAACGTCCCTTGAACACGATCATTGATTCATCAATGCTTACGGCCTGATACGGAACAAAATGTTTGCGGAAATTTACAAGTAGCAAATTAAAAAAATGGTCACACTTTGTACAGTTTATCCTTGTTGATATGTGTTCTTGGCAAAATATCATTGTCATTGAGGTGAAGAAAATGTAATAACGATTCAAACCTTCGGCGCTGCATAACATTTGAAATCTTTGTTTGTTTCAACTTATCAGACCAACAGTCTCTGTAACTAGGACATGTTTTTATTCCCATATATATCAGCATTCCTATAAATGCCATAATCTCACATGAATCAGTTGGCACCCACTCCTTACACATGTCCATGGCCGGATTTTTTATCATTACATGGATAGCATACAAGTTTGTTCGCACAACAATGTGCTCAAGAATTTCCGTGTCAATCATAAGTGAAAAAAAATCTACCTCCGAGTTAGATATGTTCAAGTTATGAACTGGGCCTGGTGTTGTTTGTTCAAACACTGGAAATCGAAAACGGACCGTTCTTTCACTCCAAGTATCGCCACCTGGTACACTGTTTGAACTGTCAAAACGTGACATTCCTCGGGGAATACCCTGTGAATTTCGCAGAATTCCCCGGAAATTACTTCCGCCTATGTCATTATCCGACCCGCTTTCGCTAGAGCTGACCTCAAAACTATCGCTAGATAAATCTGCCGACACACTCGGTATATCTACTTGCGAAATACGCAGTCGAAGACGCAAATATGCCATGTTGAATAACTACCGCTGTATCCCAACCGCGCAAACCGAAATATGCAACTTTTACCAGGAAAATATCTGATTTAAATCGTCAAAATCGCTTGTAATCGACCGCCATTGTTCACAATTTTACAAAATAAGTTATGCAGGAAGGAAGTAATGTATGCGCATGCGTTTGCTTCGCGGAGTCAACGGATTCTAACGGAAATTACTGAGTCTCTATATATGCTATAACGAGTGACGCGAAATACCGGAAAAAGTCGGAAATGGGCTGTTAAGAGTTAACAAGAAAGTTGTTAAAGATAAAACAGCCGATCTATAAGGAATTGTTGAAAAAACAACAACAAAGGGCTGATAATGATGTTATATCTTCATATAAATCCAAGAAAGCCAATCAGTAAGTGAAACAGCATCCAGGTGTAAAGACGAATTGTATTCAACACACAAGAGGATAAATCACAGGAGATGAACAAGTTAACAACCTATGCCAACCATCAGAGAAACAGATGAAAATAATTCTTGCAGAAATTTTTTTGCAATATTCTCAAATATATTAGTGTCATATCTTCATAATTCTAGAGTACCTGCATCTTTAGCATAGGTATACTACCATATCCATCGCTCTTGAGTAATCCACCATTTGACATGCCTCTCCACCATAAATAATAAAGGGACCATCGGGAAGAGAAGCTACAACTCATTGGCGAGCTCTCAACTCTCTAGGCATAGACATTCCTAATAGGGAAAGGGTGAATGGTGGAGAGAATTTCATCACAGACCAGCTCCATATCCATACCAGGTACCCGTGGACACAAAAACAAAGTGATTAGAAATTCAAGACGGCAAAATATAATTTTACCAGTTTACTTGGCGCTAACCACGTCTAAAACGAATCCCGGAAACACATAACAATGTGAAACTCCGGCGAAATTTAGACAAAATAATAATTAGACGTCTGATTGCTTTGTCCCTGCACTGCATCTGGCGTTCTAGCCAGATCAGACATCTTTAATAACCAAATTTATTCAGATATTGAATTTAAATTAGCAAAACTAGCTTGGTAACTAGAAAGGTACAGTATGTGTTGATTCAGGTTAATAAATTAGGAAGAGGAAGTGACAGCCTGCGCATGCGCGGAGTGGTGCCGGCATCTGCCTGGCTGTCAACTGACTCCCTGCCCAGTAGGGGCACCTAACTTTTTTAATTTGAGCTTTTATTGAGTGTAGAATGATATTTTAGGAGTATCAGTGTTTGGGAGGTAAGTATACTCTTGAAGTGAAACATGCTACATTCTGATTGTCCCATGGCAGCCATGTTTTTTACATATCAACTTCCCTTGAACAGACTTTAACGGCCCTCAGTCCCAAATCATATCTCCCAAATTTTGGACCAATCCATTCAGCGGTTCTGGAGAAAGTAATCTTCACGAAAACTAGGTCACCCAAGATGGCTACAAAACCTTTTGGCCAATCAAGTTCCCTTGAACAAACTTGAATCTCTATTCCCTAAGGATGCTTCCTGCCAAATATAATTGAAATCTATCCAGTGGTTATTGAGAAGTCATTTAAAGAAATGTTGGTGGACGGGTGGACGACAGACAGACAATGGATGGTCGCCACGGGATAAGCTCACTAGGCCTTTCAGACCAGGTGAGCTAATAAATATAAGACTTATCAATGCACTTATTAGTAACCATGGCCGTTGACCTTTTTACCCAAAAGTAATTGTGTCACCCACTCTTATTAACATGTGTCCATGTTTGTGTGCAGTATGATTAACACAACTTGAGATACGAACTGCTAAGTTGAGGTAAAACCAAAATTATATTGTTGAGAAAACCCTTATCTTTTGTCATTATCACACTGACTGTAACCTTTTGATGCCAAGGTCATTGTGCCATGCCATCTCATTATAAGGAAGGCAGTGTCCAAATTTGGGATCTGTATGCTTAACCAAACATGAGATATAAACTGCTAGGTTGAGCTAAATACACGACGTTAGTATTGAAAGGAACTATGTCTTAACAACGACACAGTGATCTTGACCTTCGTTTTGACTCCATGGTGTCATATGTCATTTGCTCTCATTATAAGCAAGCATGTGTCAAGTATGATTAAGCAAACATGAGATATGAATGACTAAGTTGAGCTAAATACAATGTTAATTCTGAAGAAACCCAATCTTGTACCAATATCACGATATTGACCTTTGGCCTTTTAGTCCTCTAATTATAAGGAAGTACGTGTTCAAAGTTGGGTCTAGTATGATGAACCAATGATGGGATATGAACTGCTACATGCAAAGTGTTAACGTTGAAAAAACTAATTTCAAAAATTGATAAAAATTGAGCTTGAACTTTGACCCCCAAGGTTATGGAGTGATGTTCTCTCATTATACGAAAGCATGTGTCCAAGTTGATGTCCAGCCACAGATGAGATATGAAATGCTAAGCTAAGCTAAATGGAAATGTTAGTGTTGAAAAACACTTTTACCTAGGTCACAGTGACCTTGCCCTTTGACCCTCAGACTCTAACATGATTGTATTATGTCCTGTCATTATAAGGAACCATGTCTCCAAGTTTGGGTCTTGTATGATTAATAAGATAAGTCCTGATAAGCTGAGCTACTGGTAAGCGCAAATAGGATGGCGGCGCCACTGCCGCCAGACGATGTGCAGGGTATTACAACATCAGGGTGTTACAACAGCTTGTTTTACTTCATAAAGGAAGGCTAAAAATGATAGTTGAAACCAAAATTGATAAACGATTAATTGGGTAGAAAAGCCAAAAGCAGCTTCTGCAGTTGTCTTGAGAAAAGTCCATTTGTTAGCCAGAAAAGATTTTAAACATTTACACTGGAGCGAGTGGCTCGATAAACAAGCTATTCATGATAAATAGTCTTCTCTTGGTTTGCAAATAGCCTATACATATATTAACCCTTTTACAGATGAATTCCAAAAATTTCATTTTCAAGGCAGTATATCAGTATAAAATGTCAGGGATCTGGGAAATTTCTAACGTACAGATTTGCATAGACCATCATTAACCCATACCACTCTGATGACAATATTCTATCTTTTACTGTGTCAATATCAAAGAAACTGGTGTACAATTTTCTACAATTTTGCTGGAAGATGCTGTCTACGACAGCACCATCTCCCACCAAATTTGTCTAAAAATGAATACCAGTTTATCTTTTAATTTAATTTGAAAATTTTTAATTTTGACACCAGAGTATTGTGTTAAAAGTACACTAAAATTTGTATCTGTCCTTGTCTGTGTAGCATTCATTAGTTGATGTGACATCATGTACGTGGTAATGACAGTTGCTTGACAGATATGATCGAGAAGTTTGAAATTCATAATGTAGTTTACCTTCAGGGTCAGGAGGGAAATATCTCTGCAGTACACGAGAACACATTTCGCAGAGATTATCACAGCCTTTTAGGTGGTTCTGCAGCCGACAGCCCTGTAAAGGAGCCTTCAACAGGGGTGCTAAATAACCAAACACCAGAGCATCTAAAGATGAAGGACTGTAAAATAACAAAGTCAATAATAGAAAATAACGCAGCATTAAACACTGATATTAGGTCACTTACACATCCCACGGTGGATTCAAGAACAAATGTTGGACCTTATGGAGAAAAGTAGGACCACATTAATGAGCCAAATTGCCCCAAAATTGAGATTATAGTCACCAGTATGCTGGACAAATAGTATTATGAATATTTTGAAAATATTTTTAATGGAGCCCTAGTTACATGTATGGCTTCCAAATGAGCAACGAGTTGGAGATTCTAATTTATAACAGAGGGATGCATTTCCAGCTTTGCACCACCCATTTCTAGCTATGCTCCGCCCATTTCTAGCTAAGCTCCTTACTTTTTTCCAGATATTGGAATCAATATATATATATATGCCGAGTTCCCAGAATCCCAATTCCAAGGTAACTATACAGGTAAGCTGCTGAATATTTCAAAACTAAGTTGACTGGCTGCTGTGGCTGCCATAGGCAGCAACAGCGCCTAGTGGAATAGGTTCACAATATCCAACAGACTGGTTAGTAAATAGTAGACATACAATTTCTCCACTTCACAGACTTTTCAATGTTCATAACGGCGCTAGATACATTAATGTCTATTGTGACGTCAGCCTACATACAAGTAATGTAATTCAGTATGACATCATACTCTTGAGTGACAGATCGGACCCCTCCATTTTCACATCGATTCTGTTCATTTTCTTACGATCTTACATTATATTCTTCAAATTCTATAGTTGTGACTCACAACAAGCCTAACTCTGTCTGTCAAATTTGTGACATTTCTGGCAAAGCTGTTAACGTCGCAACTACAGCATGGTCACATTTGTTTATCGCTGTATCAATCCACAACTGAGAATGAGTTCTGACCAATGCGCAACAAGATATACAAATGTAGTTACAAACAAAGCATTTTATAATCTCAGATTTGAAATTATTTATAATACTTGACCCTTTCAGATTTCTGAGATTTTCGTTACAATGGATGAATTTACTTTTAGCTATTCCCCACCCATCATGTCCATCTGCAGAGCTCTAAACGCCGCCTACTTTTTCCAACATATTGGAATCAATTTTCAAGGTAACTATACAGGCAAGCTGTTGAATATTTTGAAACTAATTTGACTGTGTGCTGTTATTGCCTATGGAGATTGAATAAGCCTTTAATGAATTAAATGTCAATTGAAAAAACAAACTTTACATCATTCTTGCTGCAAAATAAACCAAAAATAAAGTCCAAACCACATAAAGGTTATGGAAAATATGAAAATCATTTTTATTATGACAGAAACTGGTAAGAACGAACAATTCTGCAATCTTTTATTGAATCAGATAATCGACTATGAATTATTATACACAAATCACAAGAGCAAACTTTTAATTACCGGTAGCAAGTTTACGACATAATATGTACAAAGTCGTGACATAGATTACGAAATATTCCCAAACTGTGGATGATACTATTTATGAACTATATTGCACTGTGTAAAATATTACTAACCATAGGTATTTGAAAAGTTATTATTATTATTATTATTATTATTATTATTATTATTATTACTATTATTATATATTCTGACCTTTTTCCAAAAAAGAACTCATTTTTTCCAAGTTTATATGACAGGAGATTCAAACACTCCTTGGCATCTTTATAAATCTGGAATAATTCACAAAAATAAAAAATGCATAAACGATAGAATGTTTACATTTAAACGCTACAACTTAATCATATAATATCACTCAGTATATATATATATGTGATATGCTTTAGAGTCAAAGTTAATCTTAACATTTTTATGGTCAAGATTTGCTAAGAAAATTGCTTAGTAAATGTCCATATACAGACAATAGAAGACTTTTAAAAATGTATCACTAGAATGACTGGCTCGGATATCGAGCCAATCATTTCAGTGGTAAATTTTCAAATCATCTATTGGCCTGCAAATGTACAGTTCTCCAAACCACTGAAAACACTGACAGGTTTTGGTCAGCTTAACCATTATCTCGAAAATGGTAGCTATACAATATTAATGGAAAAACATGTGTAATTTTATTTACAATTAATGTAATTATAGTGACATGATCTAGTTTACTAAATATTATGTTAACACCTTGTACTAAATGGTGCTTAACCCTTAAGTGGTCAAAACTGTCCAAACCAGCGACCGCAATGGTCATGAGGAATGTCCATTTACAGGCCAAGTGAAGACCATTTTTGAAAAATTATCACTGGAATGTTTGACTAAAACAAATAAGGCAAGTCATTCCAGTTATAAATTTTAGAAAATAGCCTGTTTCTTGGCAATCAATGAACATAGATTTTTCAGACCAATCTTCTCCGTTAAAGGCTTAACAGAGGTCATTACTCAAGTTTTGAAGCAACCAGTCTATGCACATGTAATACAGTTTCTATGTATAAATCAGTCTTATAAAATTAACCCTTACACCGACAAATCCCTGAAAATGTAATTTCTTTCCAATTCACAGGATATTCTGTTGAATATTTTGAAGCTAATATGACTGGAAGCCATTGCTGCAGCAACGGCTTCCAATCATATTAATTTCAAAATATTCAATAGCCTTCAGGCTGTATTATTGTCTTGAAATTAAGATATTGGGAATTCATCGATGTACGGGTTGACAAATAGTTCCAGCTAAACATAAGACTACGTTCATAGAGCGATTAGCCTCTCACCTTTCCTTCTATGTCATTCTCTGATAAGTTCTCACTACCTTTGGACATGAACACATGCTCGGAGGCTTTCTTGTGCATCCAGCCAGGAACATAGAAATTGAGAGGAAATGGCACAGCTTTTGAATACCATGGCCGCGTGATCTCAATATAATTCTTGCTGTCTACAAACCATAGGTGCAGCTATTGGTAAAAAGAAATTAAATTTAACCATTATGGGCCTCAAGAACAAAAGTAGAATCTTATTAGAAAAAGTAGGGCTAAGATAATAAGTGAAATTTGCTCGAAAGTGAGATGAACTTACTGTGTAAAAATACTTTGTAGAAAAGTTTGAAGATAATTTGATTGGAAAGCTGTTGCTACCATAGGTACATGTAGAAACAGACACCAGTCAACTTAGTTTCAAAATATTCAAAGCAAGAGAGTCAAGGGCCTGTGGCGTTCACCTGGACCATTAGCATTTGAAATGTTTGCATTTAAAAAAACATGATGGATAATTTTTGGAAAATCTAAGATGGCCACCAAGAAAATTGACCAATCAAAATTGTCATTTGATTTCTGGAAGCCTATCATCATTGGGTCGTTCCACTCAAATGTGTTTGATATCAAACCATAGTAGTAGCAATTTAAAGGCTTCTGGACAATTTTTGGAATGTCCAAGGTGGCTGCCGGAAAAAAATGTTTTTAAGCCGATCTGACCATAGGATCATTCCACCCAGGTTTCATTGAAATCTGGCCATTTATTAGCATTGTAAATTATTTCTGGAAAATCCAAAATGGCTGCCAGAAAAATTGGCCGATCAAAATTCTGTATATACGTTCTGAAAGCCTACCCATCTAGGGTCCTACCAACTGATTTCACAAAACTTTTGGAAAAGCCAAGATGGAAGATTTTCACCAAAAGATTTACCAATAAAACTTCTGTATAGAAGTTATGAAACCAACACCCATAGGGCCAAACTAGACTGAAATCCGCCAAGCAGTCAATGAGGGGTAGCATTTTGAGAATTTCTGGTAAACGTCTAAGATTTTAACCAAAAAAATTGACCATTAAAATTTTGTATAAAAGTTTAGAAGCCCACACCCATAAGTGTGCTTTCCGCCAAATTAGGTTGAAATCTGCCAAGCAGTTAATGAGGCGATATGGTTTAACAATTTCAGGTAGTTTTTTTTAATAGAACATAAGATTTTCACCACAAAAATTGACCAATCAAAAATCTGAATAGACCTTCTAAAACCTGCCACTATATGAGCCTTCCAGGAAAGTTTAGTTGAAATCCATCCAGAAGCTAAGGAGGAGATATGTTTTGACACTTTCCGATATTTTTTTTTATAAAATCTAAAATTTTCATCACAAACATTGACCAATCAAAAATTTGAATAGAATTTCTAGAGCCTATCACTATATGATCCTTCCACAAAAATTTAGTTGAAATCCGTCAAGAAGATAATGATGAAATGCATTTTGACACATTCCGGTATATCTTTTACAAAATCAAAAATTTTCACCCCAAAAGTTGAATAATCAAAAATTTGAACAGAAGATCTAGAACCCACGTCCATAGAATGCTTCAAGCCCAATTTGGCTGAAATCTCTGAAGAAGCTAAGGAGGAGATGCGTTTTGACACTTTCCGGTAGATTTTTTTTACAAAATCTAAGATTTTCACCCAAAAAATTGATGAATCAAAAATTTGAATGGAAGTTCTAGAGCCTATCTCATAGGATCCTTCAAACCAAATTTGGCTGAAATCCATCAAGAAGCTAAGGAGGCGTTGTGTTTTGACACTTTCCAGTAAATTTGGATAAAATTTTGACCCAAAAATTTAAAAATTACAAATCTGAATAGAAATTCTAGAACCTGCCTCGACGGGATCCTTCTAGCCAAATTTGGTTAAAATCTGAAAGGGTTTAGGAGATACATTTTAAAGCAAAGGTTGATGGATGGACAATGGACAACCGCCACAGCATTATAAGCTTACTTGGCCATTCCGGTCAGGTGAGCTAATAATGTCGCCTACAGCTTAATGAACTTGTTGTTTCAGGTCTGTGACGGTTAAATGACCAAGGGCCAGAAGGTAATCATAAGGGGTAATCAAATGTACTTGCTGGCTAGTGGATCATATATATTAATTTCAAGCTAAACGTAGTGTTCATAAGTAGTTCCTATCATAGAATTGTTGTTTAGTGTTGTTCCGATCGATGATTGATTGGTTTGCATGTTCAACCAACCAACTGATCGATCATGATTTCAGAAATCGATTTTGGTTGTTTATAAATAGATTTTATTAATATATTTTAACTGGTCAAGCTAGAAAACAAATACTTTTTGGAAAAGAATTTAAATTTAATTGTTATTACTATATAGTATTACTCCTTAGGCTGTGTTCTCACTAGAGACTTAATCCGGAATAACGACATACTGAAGTATGGCTTTATTCCCGATTAACTCCCTAGCGAGAACACAGCTTTAGTCTAAGACATTAATTCTTTCAGCCCTAAAACAGTATGTTAATTTCAAAGCAACCATACCAATAACATGTTAAATATTTTGAAACTTATTTGACTGGAAGCTGTTGCTGCCTAAGGCAGCAACAGCTTCCGGTCAAATTAGTTTCAAAATATTCAACAGATTATTTCTTAAATTATTAAGAATCTGTCACACCTGCTACTTGGTTTGAAATGGGTAATTATCCTTGAACATGCTATATAATTACTCCATTCAAAGTGGGTAAAAAATGAGAACCTGTTGTGATCAATCATTAATTGATCATCAGTTAGTATATAAAACCAATCATCGATCACAAAAATAGTACCAATTCCCAACACCATTGTTGTTAATATTAGTATTAGTGTTCTTATTGTTATTAGGGGGCCAAGCCATCATGGCTGGCAGCCTATTGTTATTGTTCTGTTTATTATTATTATTATTATTATTCCACTCTGCTGTTTATTATTATTATTATTATTATTATTATTCGGCTCTTCGACTAACAAGAGGCCCAAGGGGCTTGTATCGCTCACCTGGAACATAGGCATTTAAACTCGAAACGTGATTGGTTATAAGTAGAGGTTCTGGAGTTGTTTTTGCGAAAACTAAGTCATCCAAGATGGCTATTAAACAAATTTGAACAAACTTTAATGGGCCTTAGTCTCTAATCATATTATTATTATTATTATTATTATTCCGCTCTTCGACTAACAAGAGGCCCAAGGGGCTTGTATCGCTCACCTGGAACATAGGCATTTAAACTCGAAACGCGATTGCCTATAAGTAGAGGTTCTGGAGTTGTTTTTGCGAAAACTAAGTCATCCAAGATGGCTATTAAACAAATTTGGACTTTTGCCCTAGATGATGTTTCACGAGTCTTGAATTGATTCCGCAAGCAGTTTCGGAGATTTTTAGACGGCCAAATTCCAAGATGGCTGCTGGCCAAATTGGCCGATCGGCTTCATTTGAACAAACTTGAATCTCTACACTCTAACGATGCTTCCTGCCAAATATAATTGAAATCAGCCCAGTAGTCCTCGAGAAGACATTTTAAATTTCCCATTGCTTTAGTATGGGAGCTTTTGGTAGGAAAATGATCCAAGATGGCCACCAAACCGCTGATTTGACAGTTTCAAATATTGTAAATTTGAGATCAGAATACCCAAAAACATATATAAAACCGATTTCAGCCTTAAAATCCATGAAATACAAAAATCCAATATGGCCACCACCGCCATGTTTTTTGATGGATCAACTTCCCTTGAACAAACTTTAATGGGCCTTAGTCTCTAATCATATCTGTTAAATTTCAGCCCGATCCCTTTAGCGGTTCTGGAGTTGTTTTCACTAAAACTAGGTCAACCACAATGATGGCCGAACCATCTGACCCATCAAGTTCGAATGAACAAATTTGGTTAAGCTCTTGTCCTAGATCATATTTCATGAGGTTTGCATCAATCCCCCAAGCAGTTTCGGAGAAGACTTTAAAAGATGTCTCCTAAAATCAGCCAAAATCCAAGATGGCCACCTGCCAAATTGGCCGATTGGCTTCGTTTGAACAAACTTGGATCCCTATGCCCTAAGGATGCTTCCTACCATATATAATTGAAATCGGTACAGTGGTTCTTGAGAAGTCCTTTAAAGGAAAAGTTGACGGACGGACAGACGACGGACAGTCGCCATGGCATAAGCTCACTTGGCTAGGTGAGCTAAAAATTGACAAGACTTTACAGGCTATTTAGCCAGTAAATTGGATAGCTTTTGACCCCAAATGAATCTGATTGGCTGCTGGGCTCGGCGGCCATCTTGGATTTGCGCAAATTTTTTGTGGATTTACAAAATTCTTCTCCAAAACCACTGGGCCGTTTTGGCTGAAACTGAGAATGAAGAATACAGTTATGGGTCCGAATATAAGTTGTTCAAGAAAACTTGATTCGGACAGTGGTTCGGTGGCCATCTTGATGACGTCATAAATTTGTAAATTACTTTGCAGCTGAAAAAAATCTCTGAAACCACCAGGACGATTGATGAGAAACTTAGAAATCCATATCTGATTTTGGCCAAGAATCAAAATTGTTCAAGCGAACTTGATTGGCTCATGTCTGCGGCGGCCATCTTGGTGACGTCATAACATACAAAATGGTGTTTTTCTCTTGAGACTACTGGACCGATTTTGGGAATATTATGATGCCCCAGGGCCAAGTCAAACTTGATGAGAAGAGATCGATATCTCCAAAACTTTGACCGTAATTGGCCAATGACATGTGAGTATTTCGGCAGACATTTTAAACTATTTTATTGGAGGGAATTTGACAGTGAAAACAAGCAAAGTGAAAGGCAGCATCTGGGACCAGTTTAACATCAACTGTCACAGATGCTGCAGTTCTCAAATTGTGCCTAGCGAATGGAACAGAAACAGACTGTTGCAAACGCGTACTAGCACATATGGACCTGCACAGTATCCACGTGCCGGATAACAAAGAAATCCGAGAGGTCTATGACCCACATTTGAACTAGATTGAAGATTTTTTTCAGACGTTCTGAACTGTGTTGTGTTGATTCTATCTGCCATAAGAAGGCCCTTCTATATATAAACAACAAGACAAATTGTTCAAGTTAATTTACGATTTTATTTTATTCAAATTGTTCAAGTACGCCATTTCATATCTTCACTTCTGTTCATCGTTTGCATATGGGCACCATAGGCCCTATCATAACAGCTTGAATTATATACTATACAAATATAGTAATACTGTTATTCTCCATAGTCCACGCCTTTGCGCCGTGCACCTTCTGCCAAGCCATCATGTACACACACACATACTACACCCAGCATCCACAACAAACCATGCGTGCGCACAAACACCCGCCCACACACCATACAAAAAATTGTACATATGGGGCATGAATCCTATATGAAACAGGCCACAAAAGGCACTATTGTCTCTGATGAGTTCAAAGTTTTATGAACGAAATACCATAAAGTCTGAATCATGCCCTCAAGTAACCAAGCTGAGGACATTAACCCCTAACCCCCTAATGGTCTTATGCCCACCTGCCACAAGAACACCACAACCAACCACCACAAGAAACTCAACATACTCCCCAAAACATTGGTTTATCAAAGTCGGAGCCAGATTCCCTATCAGGAACCGTTTACAGAACTCTAATATCCCAAGTGGTTCCCGCGATATTACGATTTTCGCATCAGGATGCAATTATGCCATTGGAAATGCATTAACCAAAATGCTGTACATAGCAACCAGCGTTACTGTAGGGTTTTCACAATGAAAATAACGTTATATAGGTTTCTGGTGATGCTGATTCCGAATATGACACTTTCGAAAGTGTCCGATAATTTCTTTAACAACCAGACGTGGAGATATACAAATTAGACTACCATCTCATATTTTTCAAGGGAGGTAATTCAAGTAAAATCAATATTCATTCATTTTAATTTTTAACTTAAAATTAAATGTTTCTAATGCTTAATACCGTAGATATTTATAGGATTTAGCAGGCACAGTATGCTCTACGTGTTAAATATGACACCGCCTGTTTCCTTCTTATTAGAGGCAAATAATTATTTTCTATAGACTAAAAAACTACCACCTTGTGTCCCATAGTGTATCACAGGAGTTGGTATATGGCCTTTGTACGTTAACGCCACCTAACAGAGTCAGTCTTCTCGGATGGGACTTTAAATTGAGGTCCCGTCATACAGTGCCCATCACTGTGTGAACGTGAGCTAGGGTTAGGTAGGCAAGAAATTTTGGCATAATCAAAGTAAACCGGATGCTGAATGGATCCCTCCTCGGATGGAACCACGCAACATACGGATTCCAAAACCAAAACCAAATTGCTAGAATTAGAATCTTTCGGAATTTTCGATGGGACTATGGAGGGATGTAACCCGGATGACTGATCGAGTTCGTCCTCGGCCGGACACAGTCACCATACGGGCTACCTAATCAATCAAAATCAAACAAGTGCGCGCTGGTGCCTGCTCGGATGATGGCCAGAAGACCCAACACCCCAACCTCCCCAATCCCCCCAAAGGGGCCGGGAGGTCTCTGACCTAAAGCACCCCCCCTTGGGTGCATCAGGTCATAAGACCGTACGCACCTCCCCCGAGCCAACACCTACCCCATCCCTTCCCCACCCCCGTTAGGTCCAGGTTAGGCCATCCCCATTACACACGCCCAAGCATGAGGAGCAACAAAAAAAAAGCCATGGAAAAGAACAGCAACATGAGACAAAATCGAGAGACAACGATCCACACACACACACACACACACACACACACACACACACACACACACACACACACACACACACACACACACACACACACACACACACACACACACACACACACACACACACACACACACACACACACACACACACACACACACACACACACACACACACACACACACACACACACACACACACACACACACACACACACACACACACACACACACACACACACACACACACACACACACACACACACAAGCTAATGCACAAACCGACGTCACAAGAATTCAACAGAAACCATAAAGGCCAGGCGTGAGTCTAGACCCTAGCATTGGGAACTAGCATATAAACGCCTCAAATATTACAACACACACACACACCACCTAACAGAGGCATGAGTCTAGACCCTAGCATTGGGAACTAGCATATAAACGCCTTAAATATTACAACACACACCAACTAACAGAATTTTGTATTAATATTTTTACTGCCGTTGTTGACACATTATCGTTTGTTTTTCAAAACAACATTCAATGATGGGTAGACTGGGTAGATAGACAATTACTACTGTAACCTTCTCACATAATTCAATAAAATTGACAGCATTAATCCAACTTTATCAAATCTAAGGGGCTATTTAGGCTCTAAGCCACCTATAAGAGCTGGCTCAGAGACGGTTCTCATCTTAGCGACCGGGATGCTAGCCGCTTGGCCCACGATGCATCAACGCTTGCGACTATATTTGTTACTGTTGTTGTTGTTGCTGTTACTGGTGTTGTGGTCACTAGCATTGGTTATACAGCTCATTGGCTCATAATGAAATATGTATTGTAGGCCAGGGTTCAGAAGTTATTACTGACGCCATATCTGTACTCACGATTGCTGGCAGCAGTCTTTCCTCGAGCAATGACGCGAAAGCAAGAACGTCGGCGCTCTGTTTGTGTGATAAATCATAGTCTGATCCCCAGCGCTGAAAGCAAGTAAATTTAACCATTTAATGGTCAAGGTCGAGCAAGAAAATTGTGATTTTGCAATCACCCCCAGTTTAACCCTTTAACCCACAAATTTGCTCAAGAAAATTTAAATTTTCTCATAGAAGACTACTTTTGAAAATTTTACCATTCAAATGACGCTCGTTATCGAGCCAGTCATTCCAGTGGTAAATTTTCAAAAACAATCTTCTCTTGGTCTACAAATGGACATTTCTCAAGACCACTTCAGAAGCGGTTTTTGGCTGATATGATTGTTACAGGTTTAAATCTACTCTTGGTCTATAATAAATGGCCATTCCACAAGCACACTGCAGAGGCTGCCTTTGATTGACATGATCATTAATGGGTCAATAATTAGAGACATTCCCTCGAGATATAAATTTGGAGATTTTCCTAGTGTATTATTTATTACTCCATACTAATCTTTATACACAAACTCTGGTCGTGTCACACACATACGTTATTATTTGTTGTTTTTTCTGGAAACTGCTAAGAGCCTGCGAGTTGAAATCTCAATTTAGGGGTGTAATATATAAAATATGAAACAATCCAATTGGAAAGGACTCTTAACCTGTATCATTCTGATGGTAAAATAAAAAATTTTCTAATTAATTTAAAAGATGAACTGGTGTTCATTTGTCAACAAATTTGGTGGGAGATGTTGCTGTCTATCGTCCATCAAAATTGTTGAAAGATTTACACCAGTGTCTTTGCTATTGCCACATACATGTATATATATATATATAATTTGATTGATTAGATATAGCAAATATATAAATGCATACATACATACATGCATTAGAAACTCACCTTTTATTCCTAATGAATTGTTTTTTGACGGTCAAGGTGATTTTCTTAAGTTTAACCTTTCACACTACTCAACCATCCCATGCTTAAACCATTCTTTGACCCTCAAATACACTATGTACACCTGAAGGAATAGTTCAACTTTCTTTGAAGATTGCCTCAATATAAGCTCATCATTCTCAAATTAGAGACTGCATTTCTTTATCACAAAGTGTGAGAAACATTGCAAGGGCTTCTATATGTAGGCTTCTTGCCTTTAGTGGCTTCTCTAGTAGTCAATATAGTCGTTATGTTTTATGTCATTATGTGCAAGTACCGTAATTAGTTGTTATGGAATTATAAAGCAATTACATGTAACTTTTAACAATATCGCAGATGAATTTCCCATATCAGAACTGTTGAATATTTTGAAATTAGTTTGACTTGAAACCATTAGGCAGCAATGTCTTCCAGTTAAATTAATTTCAAAATATTCAACAAAATAAGTTTTATATCGTAAAGAATTTATTTTTTCAGGAATTTGTCAGTGAAAGGGTCACAGGTTTGTCAACAAAAAATGACATGTTCCATGGTCCATGTGCATTGCGCAATTCAATGAATTTTCCCTGACTCCTTTAGATCAGAATTACACACTTTCATGACCTAGATCGTGGTCTTCAGACATATCACACACGTTATCTCTCTAGAATCTGTGAAATAGATATAATTTTTAAAACAAAACCTCGCAAATTTTGAATCAGAAAAATCATAAATGAAAGATTAATACATGTACTCTACTCTTTTCGATGATACATGTAAATATAAGAAAACAAGCAGATTTTCCAGGATTTTCTGTCCTTGATTATAAATTGCATGACTGGATTCCCCTATCCAGTGTGTACCATGATATAAATTGTGTCGAGAATTGCATGGTATAACATGAGTTGACGCAAGAAAGCTGGATTTGTAAGCTGGAGGAAATTTTTTTTTGTAATGTTACCACTAGAATATTCTCCGTTTGTCATAAAACTAACATGCATTACCCCTACCACACTGATGTCAATATTCTATCTTTTACTGTGTAAATCTCAAAGAAACTGGTGTACATTTTCAAACTTAAAATAAATATAGAAAACTTATCAATACACTTATCAAAATCAATGACCATGACCTTTTGACCCTCAGGTTTCACCAATTTGACAATAACTTTTTGCCCCAACATCATTGTGTGATGCCCTTCAATTATAAGTACTAGGTATCTGTCCAAGTTGTGTCCAGTATACTTAAACAAAGATGAGATATGAACTGCCAAGACAAGCTACTGTGTAAATGCAAAATGCTAATGTTGAAAATAAGAGGCCCAAGGGCCTGTGGCGCTCACCTGGATAATTGGCATTTAAACCATTTGCATTTAAATAGACATGATGGATGATTTTCAGAAAATCCAAAATGGCCACCAAAAAATTGACCAATCAAGGTTCGCGTTTAATATGTTGAAGCATACCATCATACGATCGTTGCAGCCAAGTTTTGTTGAAACGGGCTATTGATTTAAGGAGTACTGTTTTTAAATGGATCCAGACAACTTTCAGAAAACAAAGATGGCTGCCAAAAAATTGACCTATTAAAATTCTGAATAGACGATCTAGAGGCTATGACAATAGAATCCTATTAGCCAAATTTGGTTGAAATTGCCCAAGCGATTAACGAGGAGTAGCATTTTATAAAAATTCCCATTTTTTGGCACCTCTAAGATGGCCACCATCAAAATCAAGAGGTCAATATTCTGTATACAAGTTCTGCCACGTACCAGCCTCCAGTTCCTCCAGCTGAGTTTGGTTGAAATCAGGCAAGCGGTAAATGATAAGTAGCCATTTAACTGATTTCCCAAATGTTCAGAAAATCCAAGACGCCCGCCAGAAAAATTGACCAATCAAAATTCTGTATACAAGTTCTGAAGACTACTGCCCTAGGCTCGTTCCAACAAATCTGGTTGAAATCGCCCAAGCAGTTAATGAGAAGTAGCGTTTTAAACGATTTCCCACCATTTTTCGGAAAATTCAAGATGGTCACCGAAAAAAATGGACCAATCAAAATTATGTGTAGAAGTTCTGAAGCATCCTATGATAGGGTTCTTCCATCCGAGTTTGATTGAAATCGGCCATGTGGTTATCGAGGAGTAGGCTTTTAAGTGATTTCCAGAAATTTTGAGAAAATCCAAGATGGCTGCCAGAAAGATTTACCAATCAAAATTCTGTATACAAGTTCAGAACCATACCAGCGTACTAGCCTCCCAGCCAAGTCTGGTTGAAATTGACCAAGCAGTTAATGAGGAGTAGCGTTTTAAACGATTTCCAGCCATTTTCCAGATATTTCAAGAAGGCCGCTGAAACAATGGAACAATACAAATTCTGTATACAAGAGCTGAATCATACTATGCTAGGATTCTTCCATCCGAGTTTGATTGAAATCGGCCCAGTGGTTCTCGAGTAGGCTTTTAAGTGATTTCCATATAATTCCAAGATGGCCACCCGAAAAATTGACCAATCAAAATTCTGTATAAAAGTTCTGAAGCCTACTACGCTAGGGCCCTTTCAGCTAAATCTGGTTGAAATTGCCCAAACGGTTAATAAGGAGTAGCATTTTAAACGATTTCCCGCCATTTTTAGGACAATTCAAGACGGCCACCGAAAAAATTGACCAATCAAAATTCTGTATATATGTTCTAAAGCCTACCCCATAGGATCATTCATGCCAAATAAATTTGAAATCCGCCAAGCGGTTAATGAGTAGCATTTTTAAGCAAAAGTTGACAGACAGACGTACGGATGACAGACGGTCACCATGACATAAGCTCACTTGGCCAGAATGCCCAGGTGAGCTAAAAAATAATTTTTTTACCAAGGTCACAATGACTTGCCCTTGTCCCCAACGTAATTGTGTAATGCCCTGTCATTATAAGGCAGCATGTGTCCCGGGTTGGATCCAGTATGCTTAACCAAAAATGAGATATAAACTGGTAAGCTGAGCAAAACAGACAATTTTAACCTTGCCCTTTGACCTCTTGTAATTGTGTAATGCCGTCATTATAAGGCAGCATGTGTCCCGGGTTGGATCCAGTATCCTTAACCAAAAATGAGATATAAACTGGTAAGTTGACCAAAACAGACAATTTTAACCTTTCCCTTTGACCTCTTGACCCAACGTAATTGTGTAATGCCCTGTCATTATAAGGTAGCATGTGTCCCGGGTTGGATCCAGTATGCTTAACCAAAAATGAGATATAAACTGGTAAGCTGAGCAAAACAGACAATTTTAACCTTGCCCTTTGACCTCTTGACCCAACGTAATTGTGTAATGCCGTCATTATAAGGTAGCATGTGTCCCGGGTTGGATCCAGTATGCTTAACCAAAAATGAGATATAAACTAATAAGTTGAGCAAAACACACAATTTTAACCCTTCCCCTTTGACCTCTTGACCCCAACATCATTTTCTTATACAGTGTCACTATAAGGAAGCATGTATCCAAGTTTGGGTCCAGTCTGATTAACCAAACATGAGATATACAGAAAAATTTAGCTAAACAGAAACTGGTAATATTAAAAAAACTTGGTCTTCACCAAGGCTACAGTGACCTTGGCCTTTGATCTTTTGACCCCAAGATCATTGTGTGATGCTGAGTCATTATAAGGAAGCATGTGTCCAAGTTTGGGTCTGGTATGATTAACAAAACATGAGATACAAACAGCAATGTTGAGCTAAACGCAAATTGGACGTCAAACCACCACCACCACCACCCAACGACCACCGCATCAGGATGACGTGTAGAGTATCACAATAACTCATTTTACTTCATAAAGTTGAACTAAAAGTACTCATTTTAAATCTGCAAATGACATGCAATTTATTCACGCATTATTTAGAGACAACTCACGTGTTGTCTGAGGTAGCTGAATATATCTGGAAGCCTTGTCTTGGTGGCAGTTTTATGGTGCAATATAGGCAGTTCATCTGCAATATAAGATGTTCATATTTCTCAATTACTGGCTCACTGAATAAGCACACAATAACACCAGTAATTAGCCTTGCCCTATAAGAACATATTGCATTTGGGTCTGTCTGTCCATAGCTGTATAGATCTCAGGAACCAAGTCCAAACCACAGAAAATCATGGAAACAATTTGAAAATCAGTTTCATTATGATGGGGTCTGGATGCAATGATGGCATACAACAAATCTCTAAAGTTTCATTGATATCGGATAAGCCCTTGATGAACTAAATGTCCATTGAAAAACTTTAACATTTACATTTACCTAATTCTTGGTGCAAAATAATCGAAGACCAACCCCCCCTAAAAATATGGAAAAAATTTTAAAATCATTTCAATAGTGATGGTGACCAGATGCAATGATGGTAATCTGTACGGTTTTATTAAGATCGGATAGTTCTTGATGAATTAAATGTCCATTGAAAAACTTTAACATTTACCTAATTCTTAGTGCACGCCAAATGCCATTTGGAACGCTATGTCAAGATCCCGTGTCTTCACAACATGGGCATGACAATTACCTCCCTTATCATGGCCATACGATGCAGACTGGATGACATCAAGCAATGATAGTATAGAATAAATCTGTAATGTTTTATTATGCACGCGCAGGCAGGCAGTACAGCATAATCCGTGGGATAATTAGTACCTCAAAATGCTCGCTATGTATATGAATGGCCATTTCCTAGGGTGAGTTCATCCATGGATGGATTCACATCTGGAAAGCGTTATCATGCTCATCCTGTAAGGGGAATATGGCTGTTCGAACGTGATCCGATTTTACTCAAATTTTAATACAAGGAAGGAACTTGCTGTAGAAGAGGATTTCAAAACTTGATATGGATAAAAGAAGCCAGATCCAGATCAAATCCAATTCAGGATCTATGGATTATCTCGGAAACTACTGGTCCGATTTGATTCAAAATTTTAACACAAGAAAGGATGTGATCATACAATAAGATTCCACAATTCTGGGCATGATCTATCGAAAATCTGAAAATATTATAAACTTTTTAAAATGAGACAAGATCTTTGCAAAGGGTGCATAATGCCCGGCCGTGATGACAAACCAATGAATGAGCTATTAAAATATAATGATTTCTTCCTCGGCCCTAGATCAGTCATCTTATGAAGTTTCAAAGCGATCTGCTAAATGGTCATGGAGTTATCATCCGGACATCAATTTTTAAGATGGTCGCCAGTGGCTGGCAGCCATATTGGATTGCTGATTATCTAAATTTCGATAGGTTTCTTCCTTAGACATAGTCCAGTCATTGTATGAAGGTTCAAAGCGATTCGTTAAACAGAAATGGAGTTATCGAATGGAAACCCCCAACAGCGCCTCCTTGCGGGTTGGTCTGTAGTTTTATTAACCACTATAAAACATACTTGCCATACAATCACTACTTTCTAAATCAATTACTCTGCATTTAGCCACCAGAATAAGATTTTTATGCTACCTTACATACGCCCATTCCATTTCAATATACCCTCAACCAGGCCACACACACACACACACACACACACACACACACACACACACACACCACACACACACACACACACACACACACACACACACACACACACACACCTTATGCTGATAGAGACCGCCACCAGTCTGTACTCACTCCTTGGTGACACCTATCACTAAGCATGTCCGCGCATGCGCAATGGAGCCCAAATAGGAAACATATTCACTTTTCTAAATTTAAGTGCCAAATATTATAAACAGATTCTCAAATCATTCCCATGCTGGGTGGCTGAGGTCGGGTCGTAGTGATTGAATGGTAAGTATGTTTTATAGTGGTTAATAAAACTACAGACCAACCCGCAAGGGGGGTCTGTTGGGGGATGTTATTACACCACAAAAACATCTATACCGTTCAATCACTACTTGCTAAACCTGTAGATTTGGTCAGTGCCCCATTAAAAACCCTTCGTGGGTGGAGATTTGAGAATCATTAAACAAGGATAAAAATTAAACAACTCATATCCAAATGTTAATAAATTAACATAATAGCGCATCCATAACAAATCACACAGTGATTATCAAACAAGGAAAATTGTCAACTCAATAAAATAAACAAAACAAGAGAATATTCTCACCATATCTGACAGACATACAGACTAATGAAATTGGTGAGATATGCTTGGTAAATGGTCCTTGGCTTGTTTTGTTAAAATCGTTATATTTCTAAAAAAGGAGGCCGCTGGGCTCTGATCCTTTAAATAGAAAGCGGTAAAAGTCGATTCAGATTTCCAACCTGCGATTTGCATGACGTTGTCCAATGATGAGCCGGCAAAAAAAGCGAAGGAAGTAGTCATACCACGAAGGTCGAGAGCCTTGACATTGGCTAAATTGATCTCACCTTGGGAGGCAATCCCATAGCATAATTTTATGGTCTCACAGATCCATCTGGCCACTGTGGCCTTAGAAACGGGTCTAGGCACCTCCTCCGCGTACGGAACATGTAAGTGCAAAGAATCAGATCTTTTAAAATTGGTAAGACGATTATAGACTTTTAAGGCCCTCACAGGACACCAGAATCTGTCGGATGGCGAAAAAGACAATAAAGATTTAAGAATAATAGGTTTGGCTGAGTGAAGGTTAGACTGGGTCTTCGATAAAAAATCCCTTCTGGAATATAAAACTAGACCGTCCCCACATTTGATAAATCTGTCTTTTTCTACAGAAAGACCATGAATTTCGGATCTTCTCCTAGCTGAAGTGGCAGCAACAAGGAAAACAGCCTTGAGAGTCAACAGTTTGAGACTGATAGATCCAATTGGCTCAAAATGGTGACCTGCCAAAACTTGAAGAATCAAGGCCAAATTTCAGGAAGACAAAGGCTTAGCCACTGGAGGACGAATATTGCCCAATCCTCTAATAAAACTATTGAGAATCTTCAAATCCTTGATATCAGCATTCAGAAGACAAGGAAGAGAAGCCAAAGAAATCTATAACCCCTAACGGTGATAGCTGATAAATGAATTGAATCGAATAGATACGATTAAAACTCTAACACCTAGGAAATAGAAACAGAATTAGGCAAGAAACCATGTTTTAAACACTATTCTTCAAAGGTTTAATAGTCGACCTTTGTACAAATTCGACAGGTCGACTCCCTCCTGGAAGAGACAATGATTTCCTGAGATCTTGAAAAAAAGTTGATCTCAGAGACCGCACGCTCGAAAATTCTCCAAACACACAGGATGAAGAATTCTGGATTGGATGAAGATGCAAGCCCCTTACTTGAGCAAGATCTGATGATACTGGGAGATGGATAGCAAAATCTTACAAGAAGATCGAGAAAGGCTACCAATCAGATCCTCTGTGACCAAACGGGAGCTGCTAGAAAAAATTTGTTAAACTGGTCCATGACCATCTTCAGAACCATTACAATCAGGAATATTGGAAGGAACATGAAATCAAACAATCCTGTCCAGAACTGAGACAGTGCGATCATCGCCCAAACCTAACTGTCCGAAAACGAAGATATGTCGCAAAAAGATCTACATGGGCAAGACCCAGAAACTTGAAAATGCTTTTGGCAACCAACCTCTTAAACTGCCACTCGGTGAGTGAGAACTTGCTAAGACTGAACTACTGGTCCGCAAGAAATATCCTCCTGTCTGGAACATGACTAGGAACTAGAAAGATTTGGTCTAGTGACATCCCAAGAAAAGGATCCAAAATCCTCATATAAAGAAGGAAAGACCTCGTGCTTCCGTCTGAAAATGAAAGAAAACTCCATGGCATTGACTGATCAAATCGAGATCTTGATGCCCAAAGACTGGCAAAACCAGCGAGTCCTAAACTGCCCCCCACACCTCCTGTGAAAAAACCCATGAAATAATAAGGGGAGGTCTTGACTAATGGAACACCCATCAGAGGGAACTAGAATGTACTGACTGCTTCTAGAAGATCAGGAACATCAGAAAGTCTTCTCATCAACATCACCCAGGATATTCTTGACGCTGCTCATCAAGCCTAGAATCCTAAGAAAAAATCTTGCCCTGACATAGAAAGAGGATGTCAGGGTGACCACTGTCAACAAGATTGCCTCTACCCTTGTCTCTGAAAGAAAAAACTTGACCCTGAAAACAGCTCGAGGGAGATGCCTAGATGGGAGAAACTTGAGAAGGAACTAGGCTTGACTTAATGAAAAATAAAATTTAACCTAGGCTGCAAGGTGAACTGCAAACCGTTGGAATAAATCTTGAAAGAATTGAGAAAGACATAGCTTTTATTAACCGATCATCTCTAAAGACATGAAGAAGAATAATACGACGGCGCAAGACACCTGCGACGGCTGAGACCAGACGTGTGAAAAGACAGGCACCAAGATCAGATCATAGGGCATGGCTCAAACTGCCATACCCTATCCTTGAAAGCAAAACTCATGTACCTTCGGAAGCAAAGGTAAAAAAGGCACATGAAATAGGCATCCTAACGATCGATAGAAAAGGATCACATGCCTAAAATAGGCTTGCGATAGGGGAGAAGGACTCCATCCTGAATTTAGGAGATAAAGAACGAAGATATAACTTCTTTAGGAAGATAAAAGGACGCCAGCCTTCTAAGAATTGGAGACTATGAAGATCGTTGAACAGAAGCCCGTGTCTACTTTCCAAGGTAGAGCCTCTTCTATTGTCTCCTTGACAATCATAGAAAACCAGCACCCCCTCTAATGCTAATAGCTTCTGATTGGATAGAACAGAAGACCGTTTTGGAGAAGAGACTGCGGAGAAGGGCCCTAGATCCAAGAACATCCGGCCCTTTTGGTAAGGGCCACCCTTAAAGTTGGGGCAAACTTACTACATGCTAAAGAGGACTACTCATAGAAGACACACATAATTTACATATGCCATGAAGCTCAAACCATAAAATCCTAGGCTATATCCTTATTCTTAGCCCTCCCTACAAGTGTTAACTCGCGTTTATTTTGGTTATTTTAATTTTATCGCTTTCTTTGAAAGGAGAAAAAAGTATCATAGAAGTATACCCTTACTTATTAAAATGCTGAAAACCCTGAAAACATTATAGATAATTTTATTTATAGAGATTTAACCAGATTTCGTGGCAAACTGAAAACCCATAGTAAGGCTATGGGAGGGGTTAGAATCAAGATATAGCCAAATCCAACAACTGAAAATCTGCAATAATCCCGTCTGGTATTCGAAAACATCAAATCGTGACTGAATTTAGCAAGATAGTAAGGAAAATGAAATTAGGGTTTCCCAAACCACTGCTCGAAATGTTAAATTAGCCCCTCCAGAAATGGCGTCGCTCCAGGGAACTAAGGGAAATTTAATTGTGATGATGTTATCACGATTCTATGAATTGAATGCATGATATGGGCCTGTTAAGTGAACTATGGCAATCCTTTGCCTGTCTTGGAGTCTGGCGTAACCAGGGTTCGAAATATAAAAGTTTTGCCATTGAAAATTGTCTTCATTTTTAAAAGAATTTCACAAAACGCAGAAACTTTACAAAACTCAGGATAAGTGCACACACCTTACAAATTGAAGAAGATAGGCAGCAAACACCACTAGTACCTGCTCATCCACAATTTTGTAAGCTTTGCAACCAGAACCTAATCGAGGATGAAAAACACTTTATAATGGAATGTCCACATTACGATCAGGAGAGACAACCGCTCTTTAAAATGCTTAATACGTTTACTAATTTTGTCTCGCTTGATAGGTGTAGCCAATTACAATTTTTAATGTCATATAATAATGGAGCTGATCTAATAAAAATTGTTATTGATTACATCAACGTTTGTCTAGCTGCTCGAGCTTGTAGTTTAAATCCTATGCAATGACACAATTCGTCAGATCGTCATCCTGTACATGAGGCAGATTCATATAATGATTGCATAATTGTGTCCTATATTTTAATCAACGTCCATATCAATTTCATTGGGAAACAAGCCAACTTCATGAGTCCTGGTAAATTCACCATACCTCACTGTATTTGACATATTGTTTAATTAGATATCCCAAACAATCCGATATTTATTCCCAGTGGCAGTAAACTTAAATCATAGCCCTACACATTAAACCTGTACATTTTTTATTTATTTATTTATTTTTTATATTTATTGTCTTAGAACCTATATTTTCATCTTTGTAAAATGTAGTTAAATGTTTGTACCCTGGCGTATGTCATTGTGTTTGATATGCTAATAAAAGGATTGATTGATTGATTGATTGATAATGAATCTCCTGGATCAGCTCGAGTGTTAAATACACAAAGCACTGATTTTTTTATTAACAACAAATGAAGACGTCATAAATACGCATTCATGACGAAATAAAGCGAAATACACACTTCTGAGTTGAATCACGCACAGCGACGTCATATCTAATCATGACGATAGAATGAAATTCAACTGCCAAATTGAAAAAAACCCACTGAGATTTAGAGTAAAAAATTAGGCTACAAAAAGGGAAAGGAAGAATCAAACTGACAGATAAGAGGAAAGAGCAAGCTTTGAAGTAAAAGGATAAAACTAGAAGCGAGCCAAAAAGATGAAAAATAATAGAGAAAAGGTAAGAAAACGCTGAAAAGACAAGAGGCGATATGAAAGCAGGGCGAAATGACTCGCCGAAACCATGACGACAGAGAAGAAAACTGACAGTCACTGAAAGGAAATATGATCAGAAGAGGATACATAGGGAAGAGAATGGCAACAAGAATAATGACCACAAGAATAAAAAGACACTAAGAAAGGAGAAATAAACCAAAAAGGGAAAAGGAAGAAGGAATAAAAGCTGAGATTTAGAATAAGAATTATGCTAGAATCAGGGCAACAAATTAACTCCCTTTGGTTAAAATAAATATCTCAACCTGCCGACATAAGTGGAAAAAAGAGCGAGAGAAAAGGCTGAATGGCCCGAAGACCACTGACCATCTAAAGTTGGATGAAAGGAAAAATTACGTATCTAGAGATAATGCGTAAAATAGAGACTGACTTATCGGCTGAGTGAGACCATTCGAAATTAAGCGATGATATGAGCATATGAAATAAGCTGCAACAAAAACCCCAAACGGCAACCAGTCGAAAGAGTCTTTAATTACGTTGAAATAATGTCACTGATGAAAGAACAAATGCTGAATATCTATATAATTTCAAGTCTTCAAGACTGGCAATGTCTCGGTATAAGATTTTCAGCCATTAAATATTCCGATTTTTTAAAAGCAATTACGGAAATAAGACTAACTCTTAGGCAAAATGATGACTAGATCCTACGAAAGTGATAATGTAAACCGGACCTGAAGAACAAACCTGGAACCCCAGCAAGTTCTCTATCACCGGAAATCCAAAACAGGAAGACCGGACCGGAAGCTAATCCGGAACACCAGAAAGATCCATGAAAACTGGAAATGACCCTATCCCCAGATGTATGAAATACGGAACTTGAAAAATTTTTAAACTGGAAATATGTGAACCGGAAGTAGAATAGGAAACGGAAATGTGCAAACCGGAAGAAGAAAACCAGAAACTGAACAGGATCATACAGAGCCGGATGCAGAGTTGCCCATATGCGTCCTTTTGCGCGTATATACGCATAAAAATGGCAGAGGGACGCATAAAAATTAACCCTCTGCATCCCTGAGGACGCACAAGGAACGCAGTGAAAAAGAGTAACGGAAACTGGTAACTTTGCGTGTGCTTAATTAGCGATTATATTATCGTGTGTGTATATTTATTTGTGCATGTTTTTACTTTAAAAAATATACCTAATGCATTGTGTGTTCAATAAAAACGAACTTACTGCGTTGTTTAAGACTATTATTTGTTGTATGTTTTCTTGCACAACCCAAAGTTGTTAATGCCCATAAATCAGATTCAACTACCACATTTAATTGTAAACACAATCCCCAAATCATCCTTAGTATTCCATTTGCTCTAATTTTTATAAATAATGAGTTTACAAGCCCGATGTTAGTCGCCTTGTTTGGCCTACAAATTGCAAAAACACCCGCCATGTTTCTGTCAGTTGTGCTAATCGTCAGTATGACGTGTCAGTATTTGATTGGATAACAGCGGAATCTCCCTCTAGAGGAACTCACGCTTGAGAAATCCAATACAACTGATCAAGCGTATACAAACGTGTTTGGGCGTCTTAACCCTTTCACAGCTCAGAACATTGGACAGACCACAAAGTTGTTATCACTAATCTGCTGAATATTTTGAAATTAATTTGCGCATGCCTACTTGCCTAACTTACACGCAAAATATTTTTTCTATTTAATTATCAAAATATCTAAATGGATGAAGGAATATATGGAAAATATTGTGATATCTTTTACATTTGAATGGTCATTTGACGGATTAGCGGCGGTGTCTTTGTATTGCTGTTTTAATAACGGTATCAATGCGCGCTATTAGCCGTCTTTTATTTAGCAATAGCGGCTGATTGATTGACTGATGGATTAGTGTTTATAATGTTTAACAATACTCGATCGTTAGGTTTTCCCAATTTCTCAACTAAATTGATCTGAATAGAATCTGTCCGCTTCGTCATTCTCTTTGAATTTAAGACAATAATTGAGCAAATCATGTCGAGTATTAGACTTGATTTATCTGTGTATATATACGAGAGAAATATTGACTTCATTAAATTAGTCAAAATGCAACGAAGCTTGTTTCAGTTTGGCGTTAAGCGACCTCTAGATTCTACGTGCTGATAGTGATGATAATGATGAAAGTATGGCAAAGCGTAGCAAAATTTGTAGCGAGTCTTGCGACACCAGTGCGAAAATTTGTGAAAATGTGGTTAAAGTAAAGCAAGTGAAGTCTAGGAAATTCAGTGACGTTTGGTTAAAAACACCGGCGTATAGTAAATGGCTTGAGGTTCTGGATGGTAAAATGAAGTGTACGTTTTGTAGCAGTGCGAAGAAGACTAATAATTTCGTAAGCGGTAGTACAAATTATCAGAAATCCGCGTTAGACCGACATATTGCATCGCAAGACCACAAGGAGGCAGAGACTGCTTCCGTACTACAGATTCGATTAGAAAAATCAGTGGCCGCATCAAATGAAGAGTTCGATCGTCAGGTATGCCGGGACAAGAAGAGCCATGAGGCCCAGATCAGGACGGTATATATGATGAGTAAAAAGCTCATCCCAGCAGCGATGTTCAACGATATCGTCGATCTACAGGTAGGCGTACATTAAAATATTGATTTTTTCCAAACAGTGTATAGCTCAAAGCTCCCCGATACAAGAGTCCGTATTGGATACACGCTAATGCGTTATCCATGCTTCAGCCAATCAGCAATCGCGTTACATAGTTACTCCCTATGAATTAGACATATCCGGCTGATATATTTTCACTAATTACGCAGTTTAATCTGATTTATACAGATTATTTTTGATAAATTATTGTTTTGTCTGATCTTAGCCTATGTATTCCACTATATTTAATCATTCCAGTTACATTATAAAAAATACGCCCGCATTATACCGAAGTAGGTCAAGTCGTCCTTGAGCAAACTCGTCCCTGATATTTCTGAAAATTTACCACTGGAATGACTGGCACTGTTTAGAGCCAGTCATTCAAGTGTTAAACTTTCAAAAATGGGTATTTTGCTGATCTACAATGGTGGCCAAAAGTGTTAAGTGCTAAAGGTTAATAAACTATGCATAGTTAATATTCTCTATATATACATTAACAGTATTTACAATGTCATAACTAGTGCTTTCAACATGTTTAATAAAGTGCTTTATAATTAGATCAATGTGTTGTGTTTATTTTAAGAAAAAAACATGGGACCCCCATATTTCAGATGAGGACCCCATGGGACCCCCAGATTTTACAGTGGGACCCCCAAATCTGAGTGTGTGGGGTCCTTGGGACCCCCAAAAATCAGATGCTGTGGGCAACACTGGCCGGATGTAACGTAAAAAACCGGAAGTAGAACAGGAAATAGGATCCTGAGGACCCGGATATCCGGACATACCGGAAGCGGAAGAGGAAGGACCGGAAACGGAAACCGGAAGTAGTCCACGGTCTTGCCGACCCGAATCTACCAACCACCTACCGGAAGCGCTTGTCAAACCGGAAGCTACCGAGCTTCCTGTCTGAACTAAGAAACAGGCGATCTCTTGACGTTTCTGGCTACCGGAATCACGAAAAATTGAACTTTGGCATAGGCAGCTGAATCAGGGACTTCCGTCGCCAACACCACTGCTTCAGGGTAATGCCCCTCCTCAAGGCCTAGGTGGGTTTTGCCCGGTGACTTACACGAAACTACCGTTATGGACTTTTCCTTAGAGTCTTTGGGTTTCGGTTTAAGGGACCGAACCTGTAGTCTGGACGTGAGGGAAGTCGGTTTCCCCTATCCGGTTATCCTCTGACTCGGATGACTCTTCCTTGATGACTCTTCCTTATCCGCGCGAATGGCTGTCGAAATCCTGATAGCCATGGTACTAAAACATGTAGATTAAGTGAATATAATGGATAAGTAATTGAGGGATTTCAAATGATGATGACGGCTTTAGGCATGATTGACTACCACGAAAACTGGTAACACAGGCATAAAAGAGTAATAACACCACAAAATACTCAATAAACATAACTTAGGGAGGATGGACTTCATGTTAGGCATAATCCTGAATAGAACTCTCAAAACCTAAGCTGAACACAGCGCAAAGTATAAAAAACTTAAGCTGGAATATGGGCAGACTGTACTGCTTGCAAAATATTTGAAGTGAATATGTTTCCTATTTGGGCTCCATTGCGCATGCGCGGACATGCTTAGTGATAGGTGTCACCAAGGAGTGAGTACAAACTGATGCCAGACTCTATCAGGGCATATGCTGGGGGGTGTACCTTACCAGTAGCCTGGTTGAGGGTATATTGAAATGGAATAGGCATATGGGCATATGTAAGCAAGCATAAAAATCTTATTCTGGTGGCTAAATGCAGAGTAGTTGATTTAGCAAGTAGTGATTGAACGGTATAGATGATTTTGTGGTGTAATAACAACCTATATTCAAGATGGCTGGCAATGACTGGCAGACATCTCGGATTTAGGATCATCGTCGATTTCAATAGGTTTCTTCTCCAGACCTAGTCCAAACACCCTATGCGTAATGGGATTATCATCTGGAAACCAATTTTCAGCAATCCGATAAACGTTAATAGTTACATGTACATGTATCATCCGGAAACCAATTTTGAAGATGGCCACCGGATCATCATCACTTTCGATAAGTTTCTTCCCCTGACCGAGTCCAACCACCCTATGAAGATTCAAAGTGATCCGATAAACAATAATGGAGTTATCGTCCAGAAACCAATTTTTAAGATGGCCACTGGTGGCTGGCGGCCATCTGGGATTTCGGATCATTGACAATTTCGATAGGTTTCTTCAGGTCCTGGTGGGTTCTAAATAATCGAGAATCATCCTTGGATGCTCTTCCAAAATTCTGCTGATCACTCTGGCCAGGCAATCTTAAGAAAGGTGCATTGCATCCCTTACAATTCTAAGAGCCGCTTCAGGCACCTCCTCACCTTCGGCCGCGCAGGTCAGCATCCCCTGCAGAATGGTGCAGTCATGCAACAAGGCCGCCATAGCCACTCATGACGCATCTTCAATCAGCGAAAGCTTATTGAATGCTTCTTGAATGACCCTTAGACTTCCTTATCAATGGCCTATTCAACGCTCCGCTTTCCTTCATAGAATTTGCTCCTATACAGCTTCGGTGCAAAACGAGGACTCATCCATTAATGGACTAACGTTCTCGGCTTCTTTCTCAGCCTTGGATTAGGAAGTCGGCAACGATCCGTGCTGAGAGCCTGTTATCGTACTTCCAATTCAAAAGGGCCAGCTCGGCTACTCGCGGCTCCCATCTCCAGGGAATCCACTGACATGGTTTCTACAATGTCTAGCAGGTTCCCGATGGGAACCGGCGCCATTGCAGCCACGGGCAGTACGGCTCTGATGGGAGCCATCAACACTGTATCCGGAAACCCAGCGGAAGCCGTATAATACGGCTCCACTGGTGGGATGGATCCCACAAACTCCAGGTGGAAGATACCGGCTGGTACATCCACATCTCTGCCCGGTCGAGTAACTCGCACAAATCACGGAGGGAGAACCATGGGATTGCGCGGTTTCCGCTGCCAATGAGAGCACGGGCAGGCCAGAATCTTCACTAGCAGTAGATTCTCCTCCTCTGCGGTCGGGTCGAAACCTGACGCAAGCTGGACCGGGCCACCAATTGGGTGCCCTGCATCCAAATGCATCGACGGAACTCCTGTGGACTGCTGAAATGACTCAAACATCACCTTGAACTGGGCCGGCCATATGTCGAATCCATTCGTATGTGGAACCGTTCCTCAAGGCCTCGAATGATCTCCTGGTCCGAACGCACCTTTTTATCCTTCACAATCCAGTCTAGAACCGTACACCTAAGACTATCAAATTCGGCCACCAACCCCGATGTCCATCTCGCTTATAGGTCGCACAACAACCTCACCTTACACCGGGCACAGGCTACACAGTGGTGACCAGCATATTTACAATTCATGAACCTGTTGCACTTGCTGCATAACGTGTCGGGCGCAGCCTTGCCCTGGCCATTGACCTTCTGTGAACACAGAACAAACAATTTAAATGCTGAACATGGAAACAGTAAACATGGCTACGAGCAGGATAAAAAATTAAGCAACGCTTAAAAAAACAACTTAGATATTCAAATAACTTTACTATCTACGAGAGATCCTAACAAACACCCTCAGGAATTAAGCGAGAGCCAACATCGGCTAGGATAGAGTGTATAGATACACTTAACCAAAACAAACGCTACCACTGGGCGCCGCCATCTTGGCTATGGGCGCATCCATAGTGGACTGGAAAGAATCGAGTCGCATAAGAAATTAGCTGAGTACCCCGATAGGCGTAAAAAGTTAACGGGTAACGGAGCGACTCGAAAAATGGCGACGATATTAAATCTAAATCAGCAGAATTAAATGTCTTGCCTGTCGCATGTTTGTCACAGTGACCGTAACCTTTGACCGTGTGGGCTCAATGTGTCCAAATTAGTTCTGGCAGTATGAACCAACTCTGAAATATAAATGTCAATGATTTGCTAAACGCAAAAACTTAATGTTGAAAAATCAGAGATCAAATAGCAATGTCCTAATGACCGTAATGTTGAAATAACAGAGTTCTGTATTAAGGTCGCAGTGACCTTGACCTTTGACCTTGTGACCATAACATTATATGTAATCATGTATCCAAGTTTAATTGCAATAGGCTTAAGCAATCCTGAAATATAAGCCAAGATGTTTTGCTAAACACAAAAACGTAATGTTGAAAGAACAGAGTTCTGTATCAAGGTCACAGTGACCGTGACCGTGCGACCGCAACGTCACCATGCTGCTTCCTAACAATATATGTAACCATGTATCCAAGTTTAGTTGCAATAGGCTTAACCAATCTTGAAATATAAGCTGAGCTTTGAAAAAAACAGTTTTGTACAAAGGTCACAGTGACCGTGACCGTTGACCGTGTGACGTTATTATCATCATGATGGTTCTTAACTACATAGGCAAGCACTCTACCAAATTTAGTTGCAATAGGCGTAACCAATCCTGAAATATAAGCTTATCAGTTTTGCTAAACGCAAAAACCTAACAATTGTTACGCCGTCACCGTCGGAAAAGTGATACCTACATGTATGTCTCACTTTTTCTGCTTCACAGGCAAGACAACAAAGATTATACCATGACCTTTGACCCCTATAACCTTGACTGCATGATGTCTGCATCAGCATGCTGCTTCCTTTTGATGTATATCACCATGTACCCAAGTTTGGTTCCAATTGGATCAGGCATTGCTGAGATACAAGGCAATAACTTTTGTTTAATGCAAAAACTTAACGTAAAATATTAACAAAGATTATACCGTGACCTATGACCCCCATAACCTTGACCTCATGATGTCTGCATCCACATGCTGCTTCCATTAAATGTAAATCACCATGTACCGAAATTTGGTTCCAATTGGATAAGGCATTGTTGAGATATTTATAAGGCAAAACTTTTGTTTAACGCAAAAACTTAACATAAAATATTAACAAAGATTATACTGTGAACTTTGACACCATAAACTTGACCTCATGATGCCTGCATCAGCGTGCTGCTTCCATTCAATGTATATCTCCATGTAGCCAAATTTGGTTCCAATTGGATCAGGCATTGTTGAGATATAAGACAATAACTTTTGTTTAACGCAAAAACTTAATGTAAAATATTAACAAAGATTATACCATGACCTTTGAACCCATAACCTTGAACGCATAATGCCTGCATCAGAGTGCTGCTTCCTTTCGATGTATATCTCCATGTATCCAAGTTTGGTTCCAATTGGATCAGGAATTGCTGAGATATAAGACAATAACTTTTGTTTAACGCAAAAACTTAACGTATAGTAAAATATTTTAAAAGATTATACTGTGACCTTTGACCCCATAATCTTGACGTCATGACTGCTTTATCGGTGGGCTGCTTCCATTCAATGTATATCACCATGTACCCAAGTTTGGTTCCAATTGGATCAGGCATTGCTGAGTTATAAGGCAATAACTTTTGTTTAATGCAAAAACTTAACGTAAAATATTAACAAAGATTATACTGTGACCTTTGACCCCCATAACCTTGACCGCATGATGTCTGCATCAGCATGCTGCTTCCTTTTGATGTATATTACCATGCACCAAAGTTTGGTTCCAATTGGATCAGGCATTGCTGAGATATAAACTTAACTTAAAGTTTACGCCGCCGCCGGAAAAGTGATACCTATGTCTCAATCCTGCTTCGCAGGCGAGACAATAACATTTTAAAGAAAATTCAAACTGGTATTACGACAAGATTGTATATTCTATAGATTGATACAACCTGCTCCTGAGACGATTTTCCTTTTCCTTCCATGATGCCAGCAATAACTAATCCAAATAACATGCAAATACAGTTTTTAGACTTGAAATTTTCAGAGCAAATTAACTAGACTATTTTTGTTTTTCAAAATACATGAATCTGTCTGTACTCGGAAATTGACTCGGTACCTGGCCCTTATGGTAATTCCCGGACACAGCTTGAGCAGGTCCACGGAGAGTGCAGAGTTTTAATTATTTACTTTGAGCAAGACTAGATAGCAGACATTATCATAATAGTACATGTACATTTGGCAAGTATTATTTGAAGTAAAATGGCTGTTGCACTTGAGCTATTACCCTCAAAATTGGGATACCAGTATGTCTTTGAGAACCCACAGGCAAGAGAAGGCAAAAACACTTCAGCAGAAAAACAGTTATTAAAAAATATCTTTTAAACACAGTTATTAAAAAATATCTTACGAAGTACAAGAAGTTAGTGGAAGCACTCCATGCTTTCATTAATCCTTACGTCTAGTGACACACGTTAAAATTACCTCACTTATCCTGGATGACCTCCTTAAAATTTTGTGATCATTTCATAGATGACTTCAAACTCTCAAATATTTTGACCCAGGCAGTGTACAACATGTACATATATAAATGACTCTGAAATAATTCACACTATCCTGTTAGCCCGATGATAGTAGAAATTGACCAGGGCTAGTACAATTTGTGACTGACCAGCTCGGTAGTCTAGTAACAATTTGATATTTCAGACCATTAATGGGCAATGTGAACAAAATGGCATCTGCAGTGATTACATGCAGGGACAGACCCACCCACTCGCCAATTTGCTTTTGAGAATAAGTTTCATGGTGGCTAATAAAATGTCAAAATAGGCTAATTCACTGGCTAATGATTTTACATGTCTGTTGGTAGGTCAGTTCCTCTTAAACCATGATGACATATCTACATGTAATTCTATCCAATTTCTTACATGAACTGCTGGTCATCTCTTACTTGGTTATTAGCCTGAAGATCTACATGTAGCATAAATGATAATATTGATACATGTAGGTTATTGGTCAGGCTGAGAAAGTCCAGATTTGGCTAATGAAATCCCTAAATAGGCTAATCCACTGGCTAATGATTTCAATTGTGTACGTCGGTCCCTGACATGTATATAAGAAACGTCAACTTGCAAACCAAGCGAAGACTGTTTTATAATATACCACTGGAAACATCATTCCATGGGTAAAATTTAAAAGAATAGTCTTCTCTTGGTCTGCAAATGGACATTTTATGTGACAATCTTAAAAATTTTCTTTACCAAATCTGACTACCGGTATTAACCCTTAATACACTGATGTCAATAGTCTATCTTTTACTGTGTCAATAGCAAAGAAACTGGTGTACATTTTTCAACAATTTTGGTGGACGATGTTGCTGTCTACGTCAGCACCATCTTCCACCAAATTTGTTGAAAAATGAACACCAGTTTATCTTTTTATTTAATTTGAAAATCTACAATTTTGACATCAGAGTGGTAAGGATTAAACATGTTAAAGGGTTTAATTACACCAGGGTTCATACAGAACAGAAAGGAATAACACATAATGACAAACATGTAAGACTAAGATTCTGTAGTATAAAAGCTCAAAGTAATCGCAATATCTGTCAAGGAATAGTAAATAGTCAGTAGGGATACAGTACAAGTGTACATGTAGTTCTACTGGTTAATCGCTCACCCGGACTAACTTCAAAGTTCACGGCCTGTAAATGTAAGCTTTATCATATATGGCTATCAAATGAGTCACAAATTAGATTACAATAGAGTATATGGGCTGAATTTGTAATCTCCATACATACATACATACATGTATACATACACGTTTTCATAATATCTAAGACTTACTTGTCGGTGATCGAAATGGATTTCCAGATCTGTGCACTTTAACGGGAACCCCAGAGAACTTACAATATGCCTGAAAAACATAAGTAAATAAATTCAGGTTATATCTTTGATCTGCATGGTCCATGTACAGCGTATAAACCTAACTGAAACAAGAGGCCCACAGGGCATGTGACACTCACCTGGACCATTACCATTTGAACCATTTGCATTTAAATAGACATGGATAATTTTCAAAAAACCAAGATGGACACCAAAACAAGTTCTGAAATCTACCAGCCTCATATCCTTCCAGCCAAGTCTGGTTGAAATTGCAAGCAGTTAATGAGTAACGTTTTAAATGATTTCCTGCCATTTTTCAGAAAATTCAAGAGGGCCATCGGAAAAATTGACCAATCAAAATCCTGTTCTTTCATCAAAGTCTGATTGAAATCGGCCCAGTGGGTATCGAAGATTAGACTTCTTCCAGAAATTTTCAGAAAATCCAAGATGGCCACCAGAAAAATTGACCAATCAAAATTCTGTATACAAGTTTTGAAACCTACAATGTACCAGCCTAGTATCCTTCCAGCCGTCTTGTTGAAATTTCTCAAGCAGTTAATGAGTAGCATTTTAAATGATTTCCCGCCATTTTTTGGAAATTTTATGACCGCTGTTTTTAAGCAAAAGTTGACGGACAGACCGACGATGGGAAGTCGCCATGGCATAAGCTCACTTGGCCATTCTGGCCAGGTGAGCTAATAATAAATTTAATAAATCTTTATATACATGTACCTACTTGATTAATTTCTTTACCCACTACCCATTTTATTACATAGCATGTTTATGAAAAGGAATTGGTAACTGGAATTAATTCCTTTTCAAAGGAATTGGAATTGTAATTAATTCCTTTTGTAATTAGGAGGAATTAGAATTGGAATTGATGAAAATCAAAGGAATTGGAATTAGACTCAATTCCTTTCATTAGGAATGGACCTTTCCAATGTATCTATCCAACATACCACGTCATAATTAACTAACTGACATTTAGAATGTCGTCACAATCAATGACATCATGAATGACGTCGATAAGTACATCACGAATGCAAAATTGAAGACGGACTATGCGTTGCTGTATGAATTGCATGTCTTTACCTTTTAATAAACATTCTGTTGAATATTTTGAAACTAATTTTACTGGACGCTGTTGCCAGCCCTGCCTACAACCACCTACTACTGTAATGTAAATGACATGATAACACACCTAAAATGGACATCATTGGAACAGAGACGAAGAAATGCCAGACTCATAATGTTATAATTTAAAATTGCTAACAATATGATAAAAGTTGATATGAGTGACCGTCTAGTCGCACAAAACAGGTTTTCTCGGAACACGTACCCTTGAATTCATTCAGGGTACCGGGTACACCATACTTTCACATAAAAGGGATTTCCAGAAAGAATTCATCATCCCCATGAAGAATCAGAGCCTGGAACACCCTACCATCATTGGAATCAGCGACGGCAGCAAATGAGTCTTAATGCCTTCAAGGCTGTAATCACGATAACTGTAGTCTTGTATCTGCATACGCTTATGATGTCATGTCTAGCTTGGAGCTACAATTTAAGCCATAATAAAAACTGCAATTAAATGAGATTTTCATCTCACGTCTACAGTTTTGCACTTACATGGCTCAAATTTCACACACATGTTATCGAAAAATATACACTTTATTGCAAAATATTTCATTTATTTTTGGTAGACTGGCCAGAACTTTCACACATGTACCTATTTGCGCATTACTTACATTCATGTATCTCAACCCTGGAATGAAGGAAATTTCAATTTCCCTTTCTCCGAGATCTAACAATACTCACCATTCTATTACTTCTGATAACACCAGATTTAGTCAGTAACCCGGTGGGAAGGGGCAAGCCATCAAATGCCTCTTTTACCCCTTGGAGAAAGATCTTAGACTTAAAACATGACAAACGGAGACCTAAAAGGACCATCAAGTTTAAGGGACTGAATCACATTCGCATCACCGCCCCCACCCCTTTTTTCTCCTAAGAAAAGGGAGAAAACTCACAAACATGTATCTCGCCTGAAACACGAATATGCAAAGAGGGTTAACTGCCCTTAGCATATATTAGCCTGGGAATGAGCATGAATATATAAGATGAATGATCATGATATTAAAACATAATACAAAAAACTCTCAATCTTCAATTACATGCACCTTATGATTATTGGATTCCAGATGTGATAAAAGCCTTCAACCAATCACTTGTTCGACCATCCGTGACACAATCTTGGTTGTAACCTCCTCGCTTGACCATGTCTGCCCCTAACTTTTGCATTCTCAAACACCAAAAAGGAGAAGAGCAGTGTGGCCGTTTAACTATCGTTTCAAAACAGCTAAAGCGAGCGGATGGGCGGAGTCTGACACATCCCGCATATAGTAATCCGTGAAAGAGGACTCACAGTTCCATTGTGCAACAGCCATGATGTCCTCTAACGGAATTGTAAAGGGCAGTCGAGGCGGCTATTCCTCTAACATTGTGTGCCCTTGCGCATTGCATGTGTGCCCTTGCGCATTGCACCTGGTGCCCAGTCGCAATCTCATGGGTAGTTTGAATGCATTCCACCACCCACCGAGAGATAGAATCCATGGATGCGGCGCCATATGGCAGATCCACAGATGTCCATCATTCGACCGTAACGAGTCTGCCCGTCTTTTGTACTTAGTCAAAGCACGGACTGGGCACCAGACACTGGCATCACGATCAAACCTAGTTAACTTCGGTATAATGATCGGGTTGCCAGGATATTTCAAAGATTGATTCTTTGACATAAACTCTGCTCTTGGCAGTAGACGCAGACCCTCTCCGGAGACAATAAATCGGTCCCTCTCTGCTGTAAGCGCATGGATCTCACTGCGCCTTCTCGCTGAGGAAGCTGCCAATAGAAAAACCGCCTTTAAAGTCAAATGCTTGAGACTAGCCGACCGCAACGGTTCGAAAGGGTGCTTGGCCAGTACATTAAGCACTAAAGATAAACTTCAGGCTGGAATGACTACCAGTTGTCTCGGTCAGAGATTGCTCATTCCCTTCACCATCACATTTAACTGGGCCACCTCTGGACTATCCCTGTTAGCTAGACAAGGGATAACTGATGCCAAAGCTGACTTGTATCCAGCAATCGTGACAGGAGCCAGTCCTGAATAGAAAAGCTCACAGAGAAAGTCTGCTATTTGCTGAAGTGGATTGAAAGGTATCAATACCCTTTCCTTCATACCAGTCTGCAAATGTGTTACCCGTGTGGTTATATGACTTGAAGGTTGACCTTCTCGCAGCTGCAATGAATTTCGCAGCTTGTCGAGAAAAACCTTCCGACATGGAACATTGTTTGATAACATCCACGCAGTCAATTTGAACATTTCGAGATACTCGTGTAGGAAGCATCCCCTGGCCTGGGAGATTATGTTTGGAATCTCGTGTAACTGCACTGGATTTTTCACCAGAAGATCCGTGAACCACGACCTGCTGGGCCAAAATGGCGCTATAAGCAGGACCAGGCACGGTTCCTCTCTGATCTTCACCAATATTGGCAGAAGAATGATGGGCGGGTACGCGTAAGCATTCATCCCTCTCCAGCTTATCGCCAGAGCGTCTGTATCGACGGCATTTGGATCTGATCTGGCGAGACATAAGCCATGATTTGAGCATTTTCTTTTGTGGCGAACAAGTCCACGTTGGGTTTGCCCCAATGCCCGAAGATCCTGTGAAGAACTGGAGGGTTGAGAGACCATTCTGTCAACAGAATCCTCTGTCTGCGAGACAAAGCATCCGCCAGAATGTTCAATCGCCCAGGAATGTGAGCTGCTTTCAAAACAACTGAGTAATTCCTGCACCATTGAATCAAGTGCCACACCTTCATACACAGTGTGGGTGACTTGGTCCTGCCGTGGCGATTTATGTATGATACTACTGTCGAGTTGTCCGACCATATCACTATCACCTTGCCCCTGACTTTTGGAAGAAATCTTTCCAATGCCAGTTCCACTGCCATCATTTCCAACAGATTGATATGCAGCTTGGTCTCCTGGAGAGTCCATGTGCCCGAGACCTGGTGTTCTCCCAGACAGGCCCCCCCCACACCCCTCCAGTGATGCATCCATGTACACGGACAGCTGGGGGTGGGATAGGGGCAGCGAAGCTCCTACTAGGAGATTCTGATGCTTTTTCCACCATACAAGATGCGACATTATTGGCTCCAAAACTGGCATCAGCTTTGACAGGAGTTCTGTTCTCTGTTTCCACAAAGACATAAGATACAACTGGATAGGTCGTCGCATCAGAGCAGCGTACAGGATTACCTGCTCCATGGAGACCATCATGCCTAGCATCTGAAGAAACCACCTCGCCTGAATGTGGTTTCCCAATCGAAAACTCTTGAGGATGGCTAACAGAGACACCACTCTGGGCTCTGACAGGTAATCCCTGCCCTCCTCGAGATCGAATCGCATCCCTAAATAAACGAACTGTTGAGTGGGTATCAACTCAGATTTCTCCTTGTTGACTATCCAGCCTCGATCTGAAAGCAATTTCAGAGTCAGAGCAGTATCCACCTCTATGTTGGCTGGCATGTCTGCCTTGATAAGCCGTCTATATAGGTATGAAGCGCCACATTCTCTCTTCTGAGAAACGCTGTCACCGCAAGGACCACTCTGGTGAAAACCCATGGAGCTGTCGACAGGCCGAATGGGAGGACTACAAACTCCCATACTTGATTCTGAAACGCAAATCTCAGAAACCTGTGACAACTCCCGCTTATTGGAATGTGGAAATATGCATCTTTCAGATCGATCGATACACACCACATTCCTTTCCTCAATCCTGCCATTACCGACCTCAGCGTTTCCATCTGAAACCGAGGTGTATGGATAAACCAATTCAATGACCTGAGATTGAGAACGGGTCTCCACCCCTTGTGCTCTTGGGGACAAGGAACAGGTTTGAGTAGAAGCCTGGAGTGTTCTGGTTTGCTGATTTTATTGCTCCCTTCAGAAGCAACCTGACACTTCATTTTGAATGGCTTCTAACTTGTCTCGCTCCCTTGGTACAGGAGTCCAGACTGGTGCCAAAGACAGATTTTGTGGTGGAAAATCCCACCACTCCGGCATGTACCCCTGGGATAACCATCCTAGGACCAGACTGTCTGACGTCACACCTTGCCAAGCCTCGACGAAACGCATGAGCCTTCCACCCACTATAGACGCATACTGAGGGTATCTGGTTCGCGATCCGCTCCCCTCCCTCTCTTGACGAGAGAAAACCACTTTGGTCTTGGCTTGACGGGTCTAACTGGCACTGATGTTCCTGTCGCACAGGCGCTGTCCAGGCAGATACGAAGGGAGCCTCCCTAAGGTACGATCCGCTCCCTTCTTTCCGTCCTTTGAGGACTTACCCGTACCCTTTCCGCCTCTCAGGAGCAACATTGGGGTGGGTAGGAGCCTCCACAACCTTCTTGGCCTTCCTCGGCGGAGGCGGCTGAGAAGACCCAGTAGAAGCAGAAGCAGCACTAGGCTTGGCTTTCGCATTGCTTTTATGCTTCTTCTGCTTCTCAGGTTGCCCGGTTAGTAGCTTGGCCACAGCCCCTAGTATGTGCGTCTGACGCACTAGCTCTAGCTGTAGATTAACAGCTAACCGATTCTGCGCGATGTTGGCAGTGTCTTCTAAGATGGCCCGCACTCGGCCACCAAAGATGCTAGTCAGTCAGGGGCATTCCAAGCAAACGCTCCCTAACGGCGGTAGCCGGATGCATATGGTCAAGGACTATCTGCCTCTTAGACTTTGTCACACATGCCTGCACCCTTGCCAATGCGTCCATGGACAGCACCAAGCCGTCATTTACGCACGATAGCGCCAAAGGGTGGTCTGCCCCCGCTTCAGCCCACACCGACTGAAGAAGGCGACAAGAGTGATTTACAGCACTCATTGCTGCTCTCACCCCCTCATCGCATAGGGCCAGGACTTCCTCACCAGCGCCGGAGTGGGACCACCCGCTCCAGCACTCTGGACCCCAAGTACCCAGCGATCATCCTCAGTGACCGCTGGTACCACACCATATTTGTCGTATTCCGCCCGTGGAATACGACATCTCGTCTGCACCTCCCTGGAGGCCGCAGGGAGCTGGCCCTTGTCAGGAGCTGCTTGCTATAAATAGCATCTAACAGCTCCATAAACCTTGGATCCAGTCCAGGCAAGATCCCGTCCTAATCGATGCAACCGATGGACGAGGTACATCCTCTTCGGCCGTGGTCGAAACCACAGACGGGTCCACCCTGGCTAGCCAAGCCAGAGCCTCAGACCAGTCTGTCTCCGAAGAGGATACACCCGTGAACATGTCACCCATTGACGTACTCACGCCCCTACCAGCAACGGCCTCCCGGCTAGGCGCGATCGTTGATACGCCAGGAACTCTGGTACCGCACGGTTCCGGAAAACCGTGCGGACCCGTAGCGGTTGAAGAACCGTGGCCATACACGGGCGCCAACAGCATCCCATGCATGACCGCTGGACCAGGCGAGATAGGTGCATGCCACGCCTGGCCAGCCACACCCGTCACCGTGTCGGCTGGCGGCAAACCAACCATCACTGGACCGGTGCCCGGTACCGGAGTGGCTTCAACCACGGGCGGAGCCGTTGTCCTGGCTTGCGCCAAGCCAGACAAATGGAGGGAGGTTCCGTCCAGGACGGAATCGACCTCCATGCTCTCCGCCCGCGGCATCTCAGGCCGCAGCAATCTGTCCTCGTCGGCTTCCTCATCTTCAGACTCTGAAGAGTCGCCACCAAACGAGGAAACACTGGAGCCATCCTGGCAGACGGCTCCCATGCCTGACGGACCGGCCACCACTACTGGACCAGCCGGAGGTGGCCGCAGAGAAACAGAACCCATCAGCCCGATGGGACTGCCAGGGAGCCATACGAGACGGCTCCCTCGGTGGCCAGTCCAGAACCCTGTCCAAGGACAGGGTCCGTACCAAGCACGGGAAGAGACTGCCCTGCCAACTTTCGGTAGCAGGGACGACACCAGCGTAGGAAGGATGCTACGCAAGAAGCCTTGCCTAGCAGGTTCAAACCACGCCGGAGGTGCCATTTCAGGGGCTGAAACGGACGCGCCACGATTTACTTTCGGACCGCCTGACCCCGCATCAGACCCTGCCACGTCCTTCTGGGAAAGGAACTTGACCATCATATCAGACGACCACACTGCACAAATGTCACACCTATTATCAAGATTACATTTGGCACACTTAAAGCAGACATGGTCCTTGAACAAGACCTTAACAAACTTGTGGCACTCGTCACATGATGGCGGGGATGGCTTGGCCTATAAATAAGCACAAACCTACAATAAGCAAGTGGAATGAAACACAAACGGAAGGCAGACAAATATTTTCAAATATATTGACCATAAATTAATTGTAACCCTCCAGAAACCCACCCCGCAATGCTACAGCAAAGATCGCATTGACTATGACGACAAGAACGAAGCGGACATGATACACCCATACACAGATCCTGCCGGATGCATAAACGGAACCAGGAACCATATCGCATAGCATTCGGGGTATATTTACTAATCATTATAAATTATACTCCTAACGAAGGCCAAAACCATGTGAAGAAACAACAAAATGAAACAAACTGCTGTAAAACACGTTAAAACCGCAGACCACACATCTTAATCAAGAATTTTGAAACCACCGATCATTGCAAACAGATCGTGATAACACGTAAAACTTGAAAATTCCAAAGTTTTTCTGGTACCAATAAAGTACGCAGCACCCAGAATCAGATGCGCGAATTAATGAAACATTTTCTTCACATAAAAATCTGAGATAACTCAGGTGTGACGTCCGTCACCCACTCGGATAATACGGAGAACGAAGCACTATCACTATCACAAAGCACTATCATGATAAACAAGCTAACAATAGAGAGGTACCACTTTTGTCATTGAGGAAACCAGCTAATTACTCCGTCGAATTGCCATATAATTTTCTTTCTTTCGCTGCAGACCCTGAGTCTGTCGTGAAATACCAAGTATATACTTAGATGCAGAGTGTTAGGCAATAATCAGTGAACATAATAATTCTTTTTAATTCTAGAGTTACACCCAATTTCAATTAATAACAAGGTCAAGCAACGTAATAATTTTTCCTTTTTGATTCGGTTGTCATGGCTAACTAAAGAAAATAAAGCAACAGCATTCCAGATTGTTGTATTTTGAACTGTGCTTTCTGTTGATTACTCTTAAATGTAAATCGTACATTCTGAAAGCAACTATAAACTGCACTATAGGACGAGTTTACGCAGTCACGTTAGTAGGAAAAAATCCAGATTTTTTCGACAAAATCGGATTTTTTCAATGTTTATGATTTTTTCTACTAGAACTATAACAAAATCATTGATTTTTTTACATGCACTCATGTTCGGAATTAAATAGAATTCATGCTAAACAATGTTGACCTTATTTATACTATTAAAATGTATTATAACAATAAGCATCCCAGAATTTGTTCTTGTTGTTCTTAAGACATTTTTTTAATTTGTTGTCACATTTTGAAATAACAGCAGTTCTACTGGACGGGTCATGACTCATGACCATTGACCAAATTTCTAATAAACATGCCTACACTACCGTAACCATGTTTTGTCTACACTTGATGGGGGTTACATTTTATCCGTCTTAATATTTTGGGGATAAAATTTGTATAAGGCTGTATAACTCTGGACATGGTATAAAATATTTTGAAAACAATTTTTAAACTGAATGTAGTCTGCAATAACTGTCGGTCAAATTTGTTTGAAAATATTCTGCTGGTCTAGAGTTATTATTGCCTAGTGAAATTATTGTCCAGTGGCCGTCAGTAATCAAAGTCAAGTCAGTTAAAAATAATATCCACAGAACTGTTATAAATAGTATTGGTCTGTGCTGTGTTTACGCATCAAATAACAACTACAGAAAGTTTCCACTAATTGTACTGATAGAAATAAAGATTCTTAGTTCTTATATTAGCATAATATTGTATAACCAGGCCTATTAACTATCTGAAACAATAGCTACAATAACGTTCAACAAATCAAAAAAAATCTTTAGAAATTTTATGGTGCAAATGAGATGAGGACGGAAAAAATCGAAAAATAAAAAAGGTTGATTTTTTTCAGCTTGATTTAATCAATTTGATTAACTCAAAACAAACCTGCCTATATGTATGTGGATTGCGCAGTATCCGCCCGGTTACTAATATTAGTGTCTTCGCGCTACCAGGGTAATGACCTAAACTTGTACTACAAAGGGAGGATATAAGCGGAAGACAATACTGATACATCACATGATTTATATTTTTTCTCTCGACAACATTTTATGTCAAATTCTGATGAAATAAACGATGTTTTTAATCTTTACGCAATATTTAGGTGGGTCCAATTAATAATTTCTCTCCAGCTTCGATGGATATAACGAATAGGCCTACATTAAGCATACTCGTAGGATCGTAAGAATTTCTTTCATAAAATTGCGTTCTACTAACCCGGTTTATATTTTTGGGAATTTGGACCTACGACTTAATCGAAAATCATGATTTTTTTTTTACAAAATCAATCGTGATGTTTCAAAGCAAATTTTGCAAGCCTAACTTGAATTCATTAGAAACATGTCAAAAAGTAACTAAACATGTGTCATCATGATCGTGATACACCTTAAGTAGATGAATATTTTATGGATTTGTCAAAACTTGTATGGCGACTCTTTTGTTACATAACGCAACTACTGGGAGTATTTAAATCTGTACCTGACAAAATATCAGGAACGGGCAGGACTGTGCCTGACATATGCTAGTTTGGTGCCTGACAATGTCCTTGACAGGCACCTTATTTCCAGGCTTGCACATGCCTGTATTAGCAACTCCACCCAGTTGCCCATATATGGTACGGCTGACCTCGTATGCCAAATATAGCAGTGTATCTCGCATGATTTATAGTGGTAACTAGGATAAAATGGCTGGCTGACTGGATCTGATGCCGGATGCGTTCGGCTGTGAATGTTTTGGCAACTGTAGCATTTAACATATGAAATATTTTGCAATAATGTGTATATTTTTTGATAACATGGTACATGCATGGTAGCGCCTACAATTTGGGTTATGTAAGTGCAAAACTCGAGTTGTAGCGAGGAAAATCTGATTTAATTGCAGTTTTTTGTACGTGCACAGATCAAACTGTAGCCCCCAGGCTTAGAGAAATGCTAAAAGCGTACAAATGTAATAGCGAGCGCAGTGAGCGATGGCTTTGTGTGAAGCCAATCAAGCCATCGTAAACAAAGTGACTGTATATAGATAACATGTACATTATAGTACATATGTGTAATGAGTAAGTCAACAAAAAATGAGACTGGGAACAAGGCTAAATACATATAACATGTGACTGAGAATAATATGCATATCGTTCATGACGTCATATTATTTTTCACACCCATGGCCGTGGAAAGTCATGGTTGTCAATGTTGTATGTCTTTAGCGCTGACAGCAGGAAATTTAAGGCCGGGTAAAATGCCATTGCATTCATGTTACGCCTGCGTGATTTTTCGATTTAATCGTGAAGTTGCATTTATTTTTAAAATCACGATTTTTACGATGTAATTGAGGAAAAATCGGAAAATCGTCAAAAATGTCATGTTTTTTTAAAATCTGAAGTGTGTACTTTTCCGTCGCATTTTATCAGTACATGAGTACAATTATAATCGATTCACGCCCGTGTTCCTTGTGTTTATATCACGCCGTGCCATGCACGTGTCGAATAATTACTAATCACAACACAAAGCGCTACAATAAACACGCTAACAATAGCGAGGTAACACCTTTGTCATTGAGAAAACCAGCTAGTTACTCCATCGAATCACCATATAATTTTCTTTCTTTCGCTGCAGACCCTGAGTCTGTTGTGAAATGCCAAGTATATACTTAGTTGCAATGTTAGGCAATCAGTGAACATAATTCTTTTTAATTCTAGAGTTAGCAATTTCAGGCGGTGTAATAATTTTTCCTTTTTGATTCAGTTGTCGTGTCAAATTAAAGAAAATAAAGCAACAGCATTCCAGATTGTTTGATTTTGAACTGTGCATTCTGTTGATTACTCTTAAATGTAAATCGTACATTCTGAAAGTAACTATAAACTGCAGTATAGGACAAGTTTACGCCATTACACTCGCTAAAGTCATATGTATGTGGATTGCGCAGTATCTTCCCGGGTACTAATATTAGCGTCTTCGCATTACTCAGGTAATGACCTAAACTCATCCTACAAAGGGAGGCTATAAGCGGAAGCTGATACATCATGTAATTTATATTTTTTTCTCAGCGACATTTTATCTCAAATTTTGATGAAATAAATAATGTTTATTAAACTATACGCAATATCTAAGGGGTCCCAATTAATAATTTCACTCCCGCGATGACGGATATAAGGTATACATTAAACATAGACGTAGGATGGTAAGAATTTGTCGCATGAAAATGTGTTCTAATTTTGTGATATTTTTGTATCATTTATTTCAACTTTTTCTAGAAACAAGTCACGTTACCCCGGTTTATACTTTTGGGAATTTGGACCTACGATTTAATCGAAAATCACGATTTCTTTTATAAAATCGATCGCGATGTTTCAAAGCAAAAATCGCCCAAGCCTAATTCATGTATTTACCCACAAACATACATTAATTCCGCCTTTTTGTTGCTTATGACGTTGTCTTGAGAAACGTGATTTGATAATTCTAGCGGACAATATTTCACTATGACGTCATTGTTACGATGAAGATGTTTGTATTTCCCCCAATAGCGAGGAGCACTGCGATACGTCGATACACATTTTATAACATCATTGGATGGGTGCAACTAAATGCTGTAAGTAAAAGATGCAACTATGCTGGTGGGTATCACTGACAATAGGCCCAAGTACTGTTGTGAATATTGTGGACCGAATTTTCCATAATGCCCTCCAAGCGTGATGAAAAATTAGCTTCAAATGTACTATACATAGGCGTTGCCTATAACCGAACGCACACCATTTATTGCTTAAATATGAAATGTCCTAAATACATAGGCCTATGCCCCTTGGAGCACATTTGAAGCTAATTTTCATCATACTTAAGAGGGCATTCTGGTAAATCCAGTCCATGATATTCACAATGCATATAGCCAAACATGTTTTGATGATGTCACCAAAATAACGAGTGCGGGAGAATGCAAAAAGGAGCAATTGTTAGAAATAGAACCCTGTTAGAAACAGGTAGACCGCACGATTTTGACTAGCACCAGGGCTGATATCACAACCAATAAAACCACACCAGCAAAATACAAACTTACAATACAACAGGACATAAGAAGCCTAAGTCTTAAGCAGGGCTTCCACTAATTTTAAAACACAGGAAGTCTAGGAAGTCTGGGACTTCCTGGTTAATGCTATTGGGAGTCCAAGCAAGAAACATGGACGTCTAAAATGGTTCAAATACATGTAATTTGGTTAAAATCATTGTTTTTAGAGATGTCAGGGACAAAAAATAGGAAGTCCAGGACTTCCTTGGTATGTTTTTGGGGAGTCCAAACATGAACTTTGAGAGCATAGGACTCCTGGACTTCCACTAGTGGTAGCTTACCCACATCATTATCCGATATTTTTACACCTAATACAGACATACATGCTCACAACACACGAACAAGTTCTAACCTACATGTCGCATATCACCGAACAGAGGCAGCTACACGCACACCATCCCATCAAGCAATACAATTATGGAATAACACAGATGCAGACACACATGTGCAAATTCTTACAACAAATTCATTCAAAAAGTACATAAAGACCAAAATTATTGAGAGCTACGAGAAGCCAGATTACCAAAACACACACCAGAAACCCTTAATGACCAAAAAAGGACTATTTTCCTATAATGTAATGAATGTTCTGTTGGCTATTTTGGGACAAATTTGAACTGCCACTGTTGCTGCCTGTGACAGTAACAGACTACAATTGAATTGGTTGAAAAATACTCAATGATTTCACTACATTCACTGTGCACTTAACTGAAATTAAGATACTGAAATCTTAAGGGTTAAAGGTTTAACCACTGCCATGGCAGCCATGTTCCAAGACAGCGGAACCGGCCTATAGCGCCCACTCGCTTTCTGGATGCAGGAGGTGATGGGGCTTTAAAGCAGGTTGACATAAGACCCCAGATCCTGAAAAGTCGCAGCCTTGTTGTATTACAAGCCACTACCTATATTCCTAAATGTATGAAATAAGCAATTTTTTGTGATATATTATTTTTTTTTTATGTTGTATAATTGTGGTCTCTGTAGACGGGTTCTTCCGCTGTAGCGTACCTGGTCACCAGGACAACAAATATGTAAAAATATGTACATGTACATGATGTATGAGTGCTGATGATAAAAATAATAATAATAACAATAATAATAATAATAATACATGATAGTAATAGTGATGATGATGATGATAAGAATAAAAATAATAATATATGTAAATAATAGTAATGGTATTGTCGTTGTTAATGTTATTACTAAATATAATGATAATGATAATAATAATGCGACAATAATAATAAAAATAATAATAATGGTGGTGACAACAATAATTACACATGATAATAATAATCATTATAATGATAATACTGATGATAATACTGATGATAATACTGATGATGATGATAATACTGATGATGATGATGATGATGATGATGATGATAATAATAACAATAACACATGTAAATAATAAGGCAAAAATAAAAAATAGTTTCGTTTCCTGTAAACCTCCCGGGTGAAATTTTTCTTTATTTTCACCCGGCCGGGAATAAAAAAAGAAATTTTTTCTACCCAGCATAAATGTTTAAACATGCATACATTTGTCAAACTATACAAATTACAATGTTTTAATGCCATTTGTATGCAATGTGAATCCATTTTGCTAATTGTGGGATGAAAAACATAACAAATTTGGCAAATACAACCATATTTAATTGATATCTGGTCAAATATCTGGGGCCGTATTCACGAAAGGGCGTAAGTTACGCCTGGCATAAATAAATACCTTGGAGTCATTATGACGTCATATATGTTTGTACGTCATTTAATATTATGGCGTCATATTCTCCAAGGTAGTTATGCCCTGCGTAAGTTACGCCCTTTCGTGAACACGGTCCCAGGAAACCAAATATTTATGACCTCTATGAAATAAATTAATATAAAAAAAAATTTCCTCCCTCCCTACTGAAATTTTTTTTCTACACCCAGTTTGCAGGAAACAAAATCTTTTTTATAGATGGCCTAGTAATGGTGTTAATATTTTTGTTGTTATTGTTGTTGAGCATAATGGTAATAATAATGCGACAATAATGATAATAATAATCATAATGGTAATAATAATAATAATAATAATAATAATCATAATGGTAATAATAATGATGTTGTCAGTATTTGAAATTCCATGACTTTTCCATGACTAAAATTAAGAAATTCCATGACCTCCAAGAATCAATGGCTAGGTCAAAGACAGTCAAATTTGTTTCAAAATGTTCAACAGCATATAGTGAATCATATGGAATTCACTTTATCTAGGGCAAAGGGTCAACATGTGAGAATATCCGGTACATTTTTAATAAAATCTGAGGTTTTCACATAAACAATTGATGAATAAAAATTCTGAATGGAAGTTCTAGAGCCTATGATCATATATGTAGTATCCTTTCAGCCTAACATGGTTGAAATCGGTCAAAATGGTAAGAAGCAATATGGCCATTTCTAGTAAAGATTTTGACCCCAAAAATTGTCTATTAACCCTTTAACACTCATATCAGCCAAAGCTGGCTTCTGCCACGCGTGGTCTTGAGAGATGTCCATTTGCAGACCAAGAGAAGACTATTGTTGAACATTTTTTATAAAATAGTCTTCACTTGGTCTGCAAATTGAAATTTTTTTTTTTAATTAAAAAAAATTTTGAACAAATTTAAGGCTTACAGCCGAGGCTTCTATTTGGACAAGGTGTTCAAGAACAAATTTAAATCCAATCCCTAAAATTGTTACTTTCGCAAATATGTTGCGCACTAATAGATAACACGCATGGGAAAATTTGACAAAATATGAGCCAAAAAAGCCTTTTTACATGTATATAACACGCAATCAGAGTTTAGAAATATTGCAAAACATATTTTTCAGACGAACGAAAATTGGTAACTTTACCGCTAGATTCAAAATAATAATAATCCTTTATCGGCTAAATATCTTGTTATTCTTTTAATATTACTAAGTTTATTTCATACTTTAACCGTAATAGAACGCATAAAACCATCTTTGAGCAAGAAATACGTTCAATATACATGGGAATCTCCATACACTAGCGAGACCGAGATATCATCGCCATCTAATTATCATAATGTAACCAATTCGGCCGGGACGAAATCGCCCAAATGAACAAAAATCTTGCCACTAAATATACTGCCGAATGCATATGCTGAGTAGGAAATAGTGAATTTATTGCTCAAATTGTTTTAAAAACATTCTCTTCTGTACATATTTATTATTAATTTGGGATATATTCGCATTCGCGGCGTTACAAAACCCGTTTTTATTTGGGAGGCCTCCTTCCAGTCCAGATATAGTTTCAGTGGAATGTCTCCAATCACAAAAGAGTTTAATATGGCCTACCAACATAAGAAGGGATTTAACCTCATTTTATTTCTTACGTTGTTTTGGGTCATTTTATTTTGGTTGGACATATGACTTTGACAATGAATGAAATCATGTGATCACCGCGATAAAGATATGGAAATGTGTATTTCCGAGCTTTATTTCCCCATTTCACATTTGTATGCCATCAGATTTTATTTTTATTTAGGGAGATTATCATTTTCCCTAACTTTTCCATGACTTTTATCAAATTGACAAATTTCCATGACTTTTCCAGGCCTGGAATTTAGATTTTCAAATTCCATGACTTTCCAGGATTTCCATGACCCGTGCGAACCCTGGTTGTTGTTATCATTATTATTCAGAATGATTATATATGTAATAATGATGAGAAACGTAATGGGGATAATGAGTATAATCGTAATTTCACTAAATAGTAATAATACTCCGCAAGATGGTCACTCCACTCCCTCCACCGCCCTCCCTTTATGTCAAATGTTTTGTCATAAGTCATGTCGCCACACTTAATTTGTTTAATTGTAAACATAATTCATACATGCATTGTATCGTACTCTATGTCATTTGCAATATAAAATATCCATGTACATGTATATAAATGTTATATGTACTAAACATAATATTATAAATGTATGTTATATGTCAAGGTCAACCGCATCATAGGCCTTGCTTTTGGTGGATACCTGTATTTAATTGTTAAATTATTTACCTATATGGAAATAAAGAATCTTGAATCTTGGTCTTAAGTCCTGAAAACACGATGATGATATTGATGAAAATGCGAAAACTGATATCACAACTTTCAAATCGAAGCCTATTGCATTATTTGAAGAAATGATATCTCGTTTTAAAAGCAATGGTTAAACCATATCAAGAATCTTACAAGAACGGCAAGACAGTTCTGATCGATTGACGGGAGACCCCAATCACCTTTCCATATCTCCAGTTCAATAACGTCGTCTGCAATGGTATCCATTTTTTGACGAACTATATCAACTTGACCGTAGACATGAATTCCTACGCAGTACAACGTTTGATTATTTGAATTATCTAAGTAGTCGTCGAGAATACTAGAGGACATTTATTTTTGGCGGCGAAATATAATATGACAAGTACACATATTGATGCAAGGCAACAATTGTAAATAGCGTGCCCGGTGCTTATATAATTCTGAGAAAAAGCTCAACTGTTTCATGAAAAAATGAGGTTATATAAAGGCATACAAGCCACGCATGACAAAAATATAGGCGGACAATACCACAAAAGAAGGAATATTTTTTGCAAAAAGATATAGGCAATATTAGCTATGGACTAGGAAAAGCAGCTTATATTTTTTGTCAGTCCAACAATTTTTCCATCCATCCTTTTTCTCCAAGCTAAACTCCTTAACATCTATTTCTATTTTTTTATCCTTTAGTTATGTTTTATTTTTATTTTGCTTCTTGTATGATTTTTGCCTAATTATTGTCCTTTGTAATGTGACACTCAGGTAATATGTGTGCTATTTTAAATTTGTTTTAAAATCTGATGTCACACTTGTGAACGTAGGATGAACTTGTCTATTCTTCCTGCTCCCTGATTTATTTTATCTACCCTGCTCATTTCTCTGCCGACACCAAGCGAGGACATTTTGTACTGGGAATGTGTGTCCATTTGCAGGCCGGGAGAGGATTATCTTTGACAATGTATTGCTGGAATGACTGGCTCGAGAATCGAGACGGGCATTCCAGTGGTACATTTTCATGGGATGGTCTTCTCTTAGCCTGCAAATTGGACGTCTCTAAACACCGTTACAGCTTTTGCCACTGACATCCTCTACTCTTATACCTTGGCAACTTGTACCCAAACTGATTAATCAAGCAATCTCGATTATTCTTAAATTATCGATCGTGATTACCCAAAACAATAATCACACAATGACAAGCCTAGAATTCACTCTCGATGAACTACCCAATGTACTGGAGTGTCTGGCTCGATTACCCGAACCAGCTATTTCAACTATTCCCACACTCTTTTCCACAATCATAAGTGGCGGTCTTCCTTGTGCGTCAAATGGATATTGTCTTTGGCCGGTCCAACCAATAAATAGTTAAGTAATACCATACATAGTAATGAAGCTTATCTATAGTATTGCTATATAGCAAAAAAAAACACTTGCTAGTAGACTTGCATGATTACGTGACTAAATAGAAAACCACAATTATTATTATTATTTTTTTTTTTTTAAATCATGGAAGTATATGACTAAAAATTATATAATCGAATAATCATGAAAAATTTCCACTGCATAAAATAAGTCAATTCCTACATCGGTCATGAAAATTGTTATTTTGCTCTGAATGTATGTCCACTTGAGGACCGAGGGAGGACTGTTCTTGGGGATGTATCACTGGAATGACTGGCTTGAGAAACAAGCCAGGCATTCCAGTGATGGGGTTCCAAGAATAGTACTCTATTGGTCTGCCAACACTCCTCGCTTACAGAGTAAACAATCCAATTTCTTGCTCATTTGCGGTCTAGAAGAGGGTTATTCCTGGTGATCTACCACTGTAATGGCTGGCTCGATTAGCTGAACCAGCTATTTCAGATGTGGATTTCCATAGGTGACCTCCACTGGGCTGCTAATTGACACTAAAATGACCATAGACCACGATAATTAGCATTCGTCATTATTATTAACCACTTAACACACATATCAATGGCTCCTTTACATGGCCACTTGCGAACCAGGTTAGGACTATATTTGGAAGTTTACAGCTGGAATGACTGACTCAATAACCGAGCCAGTCATTCCGGTGGTAAATTTTCTGAAATGGTCTTCGGATGGTCTGCAAAGTGAATTATTGCTACAGTTGATGATCTAGAGAAAGTAGCCAAAAAAAAAAAAAAAATAACAGCTGCTGGTCATATCTATAAGTCAGAAAATATAAACTCTGCTGAATCTACATGTATATGTATATGGTGTTTATTCTTTAACTCTCCAGATAACAGCACAGTCCCCAGATATAATGACATGAGGTTGGCACAAAGGCCTATTAGCTGATAGAGCTACCACTGAAGGTATTCAAAATGTTGTTCACACTGTGCCATCAAGTGTCTGTGTAAACCTCCAGCTTATTTTGATGTCTGTTTTTGCTCTAAAACCTACGTTTATTTTGTTTTGTTGCCCACCATTTTTCTGGAGGTGTTTGTAACCATCCAGATTATTCTGCGCTTTGTTTATCCTGATGTCTGCTCTTACTCTAAAATCTAAGCTTATTTTGTTTTGTTGCCCACCATTTTTTTTACTCAGGCCACATACATGCCATCCTATTGTCATTCTATGTGTGTTGTTTCATATATTTGTCAAAATCGGATGTCACATTTCCTGTCATCGTTCCTATTTTTTTCTTAAAATTATTTATCTTTTTAATTATTTGCCTTCTATTTGATTTTTGGCTAATTATTGTCCTTTGTAATGTGTTACTCAGGTAATATGTGTGCTATTTTAAACTTGCTTTAAAACCTAACGTCACGCTTGCGAATGTAAGATGAACTTGTTTAACCTTCCTGTTCTCTGATTTATTCTATCTACCCGGCTCCTTGCAAAAATATTGTCTCCCATTTCTTTGCCGACACCAATAATGGACATTTTGATCAATAAATGTGTGTCCACTTGCAGGCCGGGAGATGATTTTTATTGGAGGTGTATCACTGGAATGGCCGGCTCCGGTCATTCCAGTGATGCATTTTCGGGAATGGTCTTCACTCGGCTTGCGAATGGATTTTCCCTAAACACCGTCACAGCTTTCGCCATCAATATCCTTTTGCTGCTATGTTTTGGTAATTTGTATCCAAACTGATTAATCAAGTAATCACAATTATTCTTAAATAATCGATCGCGATTATTCAGCTATTTCAGCTGCTAATCATCATACTTGAATAATTGTGAAAAACTTCAACTGTATAAAATAGGTAAATTCCAACCTCTTATTTACTTTTTAATAACATCGGTCACGAAAATTGTCACTTTGCTCTGTTAATGTATGTCCAAATAAAGGCCAATGGTGGACTGTTTTGGGGGGATGTATAACGGGAATGACTTGCCCGAGAATCGAGCCAGGCATTCCAGTGATACAATTCCGGGATTAGTCTTCTATTGGCCTTCCAAATGCCCATCAGTGGTCTGAAAATGGTCAATCCCAACTGCTTATTTACTTCTTTTTTTAATAACATCGGTCACAAAAATTGTCATTTTGCTCTGTTAATGTATGTCCAATTAAGGCCAAGGGAAGACTGGGGTTGGTTTTTTTTGGATGTATCACTGGATTGACTTGCCCGAGAATCGAGCCAGGCATTCCAGTGTTACAATTCCGAAAATAGTCTTCTATTGGCCTCCCAAATGCCTTTCACTGGGCTGTAAATGGTAAACAATCTAAGCCAGCTATTAATAATAGGTTCATGGGTTCATGAAGGTTATTCCTGGTAATCCGCCGCTGGCTCGACTAGTTGATTCAGCTGTTTCAGTTGCTGATTTTCAGAGATGACCTCCAATATTCAATTCAATGGATACTTTAAGATGACCATAGACCACTATTATTAGCATTCTTCATTATTATTAACCCTTTGACACCCATACCAGCAGCTTCTGTAGTAATTTGGATTCTCTTGAACAAATTCATGGCTTAAAGGGTTAATTATCATTACCCATCCCAACCAATGATCAGCCCTCATCATTTCAATTTTCAGTTGTGTACATGTAACAGCAACGTAGAATATCTTTGCCTGATTGAAACTAAGCCGTGTATAATCTTGCCAAGACAAGGAAAGTATCTCTGGCATCTTCTCCCCTAAACTCTTTCCGACTATAGTTGTTTCGGCTTTTTTCTTCTTCTATCCTTACCATGCCAACCAAATTCCCCTGCTCATCCTGTAAGAGACCTGTTAGAACTAATCAAAAAGCCTTATTATGCGACTTGTGTTCGGAGTGGGTTCACTTAAGATGTTCTAAACTCACTGCTTCTGATTATCTCCATCTTGAGTTAGATGACCAGCCATGGTGGTGTCTAAACTGCAACAAATCTTTATTCCCTTTCAATCACATTAATGATGATGCTGACTACACACTTGCAATCATGAATCCACATGTTGAATATAACTACATAGAGCACATACAAGACCTAATTCTAAATCCCTTCAAACTTAACACCCACACGTATAGAGACATCAACTCAAAAGATGCTAGAACTGACTTATCCATACCTCCACAAACTTGTAACTATACGCTTCTAAGCCAATTTAATGATTTTATAACAAACAGTAAAGAAAGCATTGCACTCTCACTCATGCACGCAAACACTCGATCGATACTGAAGAACAATGACAAGTTAAATAATTTCCTAGATATGAGTGCACACGAGTTTGGAATTATTGGAATTACAGAGACTTGGCTAAAAGTAAACTCACCTACTACTCTAGTTAACAAGAATAACTATACATTTATCGAAAAGCACAGATCTGACATAATTAACAAGGATGGTGGAGGTGGTGTAGGCATGTACATAAAAGACAATATTCAATTCATTTTGCGTGAAAACTTTTCCATAATGGAAGAATACATTGAAACAATATTTATCGAAATTTCGATTCAAAAAGGTAGAAATAAAATTGTTGGCACAATCTACAGGCCTCTTGACAGTGACAACAAACAATTCATTGAAGCTTTGAGCAGAATTCTGGATACAATATAAAAGGAAAATAAAACAGCCTACCTTATGGGTGATTTCAATATTGATCTGCAGCAACAGAAATGTTGTCATACCAAAGACTTCATTAACTTATTAAATACCTACTTTTACTATCCGACAATAACTAAACCAACTAGAATAACAGAATCTACGGCGACCGTCATTGACAACATATTCTGCAATAATATTAATCGCAATATCAGTAAAACTCATGTCGGAATTTTTTGTAACTGATATCTCAGATCATTTACCTATATTTCTCCTAGAAAAACAACAAACATACCAGAAACAATTCGAACAGGAAAAATTTAAATGTAGAGATTACTGTCAGGTCAACATTGAAACATTCAAAAGATCTATGTCAGAGGTCGGTTGGAGCATAGTAACAGACATTCAGTCTTGTGAGCATGCCTACAACAAATTTCATGACATCTGCACGACTATTTTTGAACAAAGCTTTCCAATGAAAGAAAGTAAAAAATATAAGCATAACCCAACTAAACCTTGGCTTACAAGTGGATTAATAGCTGCCTGTCATACAAAACATCAGCTCTACTTAACATTTATCAAGTGTCAAACTAATTACAATGAAATTCAGTTTAAAAAATATAGAAATAAATTAGATCAAATAATAAAAACAGCTAAGAAAACATATTATCACAAGAAATTTGAACAGTCCAAAAATGACATAAAAGAGACATGGAAAACCATTAAATCACTTTTAAACAAGACCAATACGGCACAACAGACACAATTTCTTCACAAGAATAAGGTCATTACCGATAAATTCGAAATTGCCAATGGATTCAATGATTATTTCGTAAATATAGGACCAGAACTTTCGAACAAAATTCAATCAACATCCGAGAAAAAATTTTCTGATTACCTTACAGGCAGCTATCAATCATCATTCTTCGTTAACCCTACTAGCACTGAAGAGATCTTTAACGTTCTAAACAAACTCAACCCAGCCAAAAGTGCCGGAATCGATGGTTTTAAGTGGCGCATTTATAAAACCTGTGTTATGGATATCCTTATCCCACTTAGTCACATTTGCAACTTATCCCTAGCACAAGGCATTTTCCCATCAAAACTAAAAATAGCACGTGTTACACCAATTTATAAAGCCAAGGATTCTACTAACTTCTCAAACTATAGACCAGTCTCCATACTTCCACTTTTCTCCAAGTTACTAGAGCACCTTATGTACAATCGACTGACAAATTACCTGGACAAAAAGTCAATTTTATACAAATCGCAATATGGATTTCGTATGAAACATTCAACAATGCATGCAATAGCCGAAATGACAGAAAAAATTATTGAATCACTGGAAAAAAAACAAAGTATAATAGGCATCTTCTTGGACCTTTCAAAAGCTTTCGACACTATCAACCACCAGATCTTACTAGAAAAACTTGCCTATTATGGTATAAGAGGCAGTGCACTCACCTGGTTCCATAACTACCTAAGTAAAAGAACACAATGCGTACAATATAATGAAATATGCTCTGAAAACAGGCAATTAACTTGTGGTGTTCCTCAGGGATCTATTCTTGGCCCATTGCTCTTTCTTCTTTACATGAATGATCTACCTAACATATGCAAGCACATGGCACTAATACTGTTCGCTGATGACACAAATGCTTTTTGCTGCGATGACAACATAGACACCTTATACAGAAAAACAAATAAGGAAATGGAAGAAATTACTGACTGGTTTTCAATAAACAAATTATCGCTGAATGTTGACAAAACAAATTATATGTTATTTACAAACCTCAAACTAAAAAAAGATGAAATTCCAAAAATCTACATAAACAAAAAAGAAATTGAGGAGGCCCTATTTGCCAAATTCTTGGGAGTATATTTGGATAAACATTTGACCTGGGCTAAACAAATCGAGATGGTAACAGCAAAGGTGGCAAGAGGCATAGGTGTCATACAAAGACTAAAACCTTACATGACACCAGCTACAATTAAAACTCTATACTGCACCCTTGTTCTTCCGCATCTCACCTACTGTAACGCTATCTGGACGAATACACAAAAAAGCAACCTAACAAAACTACAAAGTCTACAGAAAAAGGCACTAAAACTCTTTTCTAAACCAGCAAAGGGCCAGAATATATTCAAGTCAGAAAAGCTATTAAAACTAAAGGACATAGGCAAACTACAGATGTATACCATTGTAAAGGAGTTTCACCACAATACATTACCACAATCCATAGCCTCCAATTTCACACTAAGCACAGACATCCACAAACACAACACTAGGACAAAACACAATTTACACACTCAATTTACACGAACAGAAATAGGAAAACGACGAATTACAATAGCAGCCACAAAACTATGGAACAGCACCAGTACAAAAATACGCGATAGCATATTAAACCTGAAATCCTTTAAGAAGATTGCCAGGGAATCTATGATCGACAAATACTAAATTAATATATTTATACCTGATGGTCACAGATTCTCTGCTAATTAATACTAATACAAGCCTAATGACATTCCACCACCACCACAACCACTATAGATAAACTAACCTAACCTAATAATTGAAGTAAGAAGTCTAAACACAAACATACTTCACAGTTTACTTTCACTACTACTACACCTAAATAACCCACAAACGATCAACGCATCTATTGATTCTTAACAAACTCTAACCATCTCAACTTTATATTACAGTGATGAGCTCTTCCCTGCCCCCCCCCCACCCTCAGTAGCATACAAAAGTCCTATATAATAATAAACCACTCCAAACTAAATTTAAATAAAATGAGATAATGATGTAATTAGGGAGTATATGTATAATATATGTTTAATTAAGTCAAGTTAAGCAAATATGTATGAGTGTATTTAAATACTAATGCCATAAATATGTGTTTGAATGCCATGTGTTTTATGTTTGTGCACATAGTGGCATATATCTATGTAAACATCAAAGAAGGGACAGCCCTACCCACCCACTGCCTAATGGAAGACATATATGTATTAAATACTTGTATATATGATATATATATATATCAAAGTTTATGTCCGAACTCCACAAAACAAACCAAAATAGTCCTGGACTTCCATATCAAGGTATCTTTTCACCATTTTGTCACTGTGCCACTGTCTTGTGTGTCGTATATATATGTCAATGTATAAATGTTGTAATGTGTGTAAGGAGTCCATCACTCAATAGGCCATGCCTTTGATGGACTGCCTGTTTAGATTGTATTGATTGTATAGAAAAAACCATGAAATAAAGCAACTTTGAACTTGAACTTGGAACAGACAAAATTAAGATCAGCCAGTGATGAGAAAATTGCATTACTGCATCAATAGAGAGTAACACATCAAATTTTGGTCATTAGGTATCAACAACTTGTAAAGATAAAGAAATCAACAGAACTGGCAACCCAGTCAGTAGAAAATTGGCACAAAAAGCAGTACATACCCTGACACCCATTCAAACATATTAAAGAAGACTGTAAAGAATATTTTAAACCTAAATCTTGATACCTTCTTAAACAGACGTGAAGAGCTTATATTACCCGGAAATATATTGGTGAAATATACACTGCAATGCTAGTGAAATGCACAAAGCAAGTATATTTTTTTATGCAATACAGGACCCTGAACTGTACCGACAGATAACCTTTTTCAACAAAGTTAAGTGGCCAGGATAGAACCAATACCGTGAAACTAGTTTTCGCCAGCGAAAATTATATAGTAGAAAACATTCTGACTGAAGACCCAGTGGGAAACAGCCACGACATCGTGATCTGTTTCATTTAGCTATCGCATCTATGTTACCTATTAAACGATATCTTTACTGGAAACAGTGACAAGCTATTAATTCAAATATTTTTGTTCGACAGAAAGGCCAAAATCGGCCTCAAATGTTGTAATGATGACGATCTTGTTGACCATATGTACAAATGTTAGGGTATTAGCCTGATAAGTCAGGTTCTACCAGTACATGCAGCTAATAATATGGGATATATAGAAATATTTTCACATTACTATAATAAATATTTGGTGGTAGAATTATTACACTCTCACACAGCACGAGAACATAGTGAGTTCTACATGGCCTTATGTTCGAAAACTGGCTACAAGGCATGTAGAGATATTCTGGTACCGAATATAGTACATTATTGGAATTTGACAATGGTGTGCCACTACTAAATTGCATATGACGAAATTACTGTATAGTAAACATTTTTTAAACCTTTGATACTTTATTAGTATGTATTTTATTGACGCACTGGCAACGCGCGACTTCAATTTGCACATGCTAACCAGCCAACAGTAATGTACCCATTAGTTTCATTTGTTGATCACCATCTCCCTGGTCGAGGATCGAACCGTCATACTGCAACTCCGCATGACATCAGCAACTAAACATCTTTCCACTGGACCAAGACAAAAAGTCTAGGTTTAGCCGACCAACTTTCACATGTCTGATATACTGACACTCTGATGATTCATATGGGGATGCATCTGTCGCGATTCAATCCTAGGCTTTTTAAGCCTATTGTACTCTAACTCCATCACGGCTCTGGCAGCATATGTATTTATTTTATTGATGCACTGGCAACGCGCGGCTTCAATTTCCACATGCTAATCAGCCGACAGTCATGCACCCATTAGTTTAATTTGTTGATCACCATGTCCCCGGTCGAGGATCGAACCAGCATACTGCAACTCCGCATGGCATCAGCAACTAGACATCTTTCCACGTTCCTGTAGAATTTTTTGTAAATTCGGAATACAACTAGCATATTTTCTATAAGTATTTGTGGGTGAAATTCTCGGGTGAACATATCGCAATGAAAACTATGAATAAGCCTATGTTTGAGCTTATTTACGTTACGAAATTTTTTTATCTCACTACGTCGTAAGCTTATGCCTATACCTATCTAACCATATGGGTGATATTCTGGGCTGAACCCATTATGAGCGATATGTCAGGACATATTGACACCTATCTGAATGTGGTGAATGTGAACCAACCATATTGCAATGGGGCCATATGGCGAATATGTAGCTACATATTACCAAATTACTTGATGGTAGAAACGTGCAAAAGCAGTAGTATATATTCAGTTATATACAGCTTTATGTAAAAAAAGAAATGATTACAAACCGAGAACTGAGATTCTAATACTGAATATAGTAAATTGTTGGCATTTGACAACTGTCCGTGGCTACTAAACTGAACATTTGGTAGAAATCTCAAGATTCATTCGCGTATTTATATCCCTATCTAACCATATAGGTGAAATTACATAGCGACACATATTGCAGATGGTAGGGTATTGAAAACCGCAGATCTGCCAACTTGGAACAAATTTATGCGATGAAATCGCATACTACGAAAATACTTCACGTTCGAATTCTTTTAAATTCCCAATGTAAGTAGTATATTCAAACTCTTATACGTCTATGTGAGCGAAGTGTCTGGAACCGACCATATTACGGAAAGTAGGGCACCGAAAACCACGAATACATCATCATTTAAGCTAAATTTTGCTTATTACAATCACTTCATCTAGAATTTGTTAGATTCGGAATATAACTAGCATATTAAAGCTCAAGTCTATGTGGGGTAAATTATGGGGCTGAACATACTACAGACAATAGGGCACCGAAAACTGTGGTGGTTTATTAATACAATGAACCTTTCCAGTTTAGCTATGCCCCGCCCATCTCTAGCTAAACTCCACCCATACCACTCTCGAGTTGGGATCGATGGATTTCTGAACTTCTAGACGATGAATTTCAAGAAAACTATACAGGTAAGCCGTGGAATATTTTGACACTAAATTGACTGGGTCCTGTTGCTGCCTATGGCAGCAACAGCGCCCAGTCAAATTACTTTCAAAATATTCAACAACATTTTTATTAAATAACAAAAACATACAATTCGTACAACATGTCAGATTATTAAGCATTTAAGATGGACTAAATTGAGTCAGTCATGACGTCATTATTATGGCGTTATCCTACGCATCACTTAATTAATTATGACGTAATATGATGGATAGACAACCTGAAAAGGTGCATTAGCAAGTGGTGTTAATTACCCTCGCTCCGTCAGAGGATGAGTGTATTGTATTCGGGTCTACGTGGGTTCGGGATGGCAAGGGTCTACAATCTATGATTGGCCTTGCTAAAATATGTGACCTACGGGTGCTCTCTTAATACAAGTGGCCCGTAATGTGTGGACCACGCATTAACAAGAGGTATTAGCCCTGTAATGCTCAATTTGCTCGTGCCAATTTCAATAGAGGGATCCATTTCTAGGTATGCCATGCCCATTTCTAGCTAAGCTCCACTCCTTTTTTGTGTGTTGGAATCGATGTCTATTTATACGCTGAATAATGAATTCCCAGACTTCCAATGTCAAGGTAACTATACAGGTAATCTGATGACTACTTTGAAACTAATTTGACTGGGTGCAACGAAAACCGTGAATCGGCCTAAATTTGAGCCGAAATTATTTCATGGTAGATATTTTAAATCTCACTACTCCGTAAGCGTAAGCGTATGCCTATACCTATCCAAACATATGGGTGACATTCTGGGGCCGAAGCCATTATGAGCGATATGCCAGGACATACCGACACCTATCTGAATGTGGTGAATGTGAATCAACCATATTACAATGGGGCCATACGGCGAATATGTAACTACCTACGATGAGATTACTTGATGGTAGAATTGTGCAAAAGCACTAGCTCATATTGAGTTTTATACATCCATATATAAAAAAAATTATTACAAATCGAGAACAGAATGATATCGAATATAGTAAATTGTTCGCATTTGACAACTATCCGTGGCTACTAAATTGAATATTACGAAATTACTACGTGGTAGAAAACTCAAGATTCATTAACGTGTTCATATCGCTATCTAACCATATCGGTGAAATTATGTGGCCAACCCTATTGCAGACAGGTAATAGTAGCACATTGAAAACCCGCATATCTGCCAAAATTGGAAAGAATTTACGCGATGAAATCGCATACTACGAAATTACTTCACGGTCGAATTTTTTTTAATTCCCATATAGCTATCGTATTCAAATCCCTCTACGTCTATGTCAGTGAAGTTCTGGAGCCGACCATATTACATACAGACAATAGGGCACCGAAAAGCACGAAAAAAACCCCAACATTTAAGCCGATTTTTTCCTAATAACATTATTTCATCTAGAATTTGTTAGATTCGGAATATACCAAGTATATTAAGGCTCAAGTCTATGTAGGTGAAATTATTGGTCTAAACATACCGCAGACAATTGAGCACTGAAAACTGTGAATCACTGGAGAGTTAGCAAATTTTCGGTATGAAATTGTGCATTACGAAAATACTTCATGATAAAAAATGTGTTAACCTCAATCCATTACTTCACTAGCATATTGATATACCTATCTAAATATATGGTTAAAATTCTGTGGCCGAATTTCCTGTAGACGTTCTTAACTTAGCACATGCATAGGCCTACACTTTCGGTTGCTTTCTGTATTCAACAATCTGCTACAATATTATTGACAGCAGTTTTGACTGGAAATTTGGAACATTGGTAGTTTATCAATACTGCTACATAATTGCATTGACCCTACATGGATTTATTCCCACGGATGGATTAAAGACAAAAGGATACTACTGATAATCACACATCCATTATTCATTCGTATCCCGCGAATTCTCTCTCGATACGAGATCGAGAAATGTATCTTGTATGTAGGGGCCTATTGAGTAGCCATTGACGTAGTGATTTCACGATCCACAGTGTTGCTTTTACAGTCCGCTACGGCGATAGACTCGGTCTCGGTCTGTCTGGTATCTGAAGTTGAGTCTGTGTAACAGTCTAGTCATTGTGATAACGTAAGAAGATGACCGGGCATTATTACATTAGAGGTGTAGTTTCGAAGAAGCCAAGCCTTTATTTTTAGATGGATCCATTATTGTCTACTTTTTCGCCCTCTACAATATTATTATGCATGTTTTTCTTTTGAAATTTACCACACACATAGTACGCCTCAAGACTGTCTGTAACAAGTCTGTAGTTTTTACCCTATCTCGAATGCAACGAATGTGAATCATACTATAATACAATACGGGAAAGGTTAAACAGACATGGTACATCATCGTCGTCCTAATTTATTAACCCTGTATTACCTAAATTGAGTCAAGAATAGAAAATATATATTTGCTTATTGCGTGCCTATTTGCAGGCCAATAGACGACTGCTTTGAAGTTACTATTGGAATGACTGGCTCAATTATCGAGCCAATCATTTCAGTTGTGAATTTTCAAAAACTATATTCTCTTTATGATGGATGTTAAGCAAATTAACATCCTCAAGATCACTGTAGAGGCCGGTTTTGGCGGTCTCCTCATGAAAGAGTTAAAATACAATAAGAGAAAATGAGAGGCTTACATGGACAGTCGTTGTCGTTGCAATACTTAATACAGGTCTATGATAGCAACAAGTAGGTGGGTAGGGTGGGGTGGGCTACCAGTCAAAGTATTAAAAAGATATTCGTATAGTTGTCTTTATCTGAGATATTGAAATTTCGGTGTTAAACATTCTAAAGGATTTTGTTTTAAAAAAACACAATTGTGCCATAGTAAGTCACATCTGGGTGGCGGTTGCTTGGAATGACTTCCATAGGCCTAACGTTAGTCAATCGGTCACTGAATCCGGATGGCCTATTAATACATTAATACCACACTCGTGTTGGTATCGATGGATCTCTGAGCTTCTTGACTATCAATTTCCAGAAAACTATACAGGTAAGGTGCTGACTATTTTGAAACCAATTTGACTGGGTGCTGTTGCGGCTCGTGGCAGTAACACCGCCCAGTCAAATTAGTTTCAAAATATTCACCAACATGTTTTGTAAATAGCAAAGACATACAATTCGTACAACGTGTCAGACTATTAAGCATTTAAGACGGACCAAATCGAGTCAGTCATGACGTCATGATTATGACGTCATCCTATACGTCACGTCGTTGATTATGACATCATATGACGTAATATGATGGATGGACAACATGAAAATGTTCATTAGCAAGTGGTATTAATTATCCTCCCTCCGTCAGAGGACGAGTGTATTGTATTCAGGGCAACAATCTATGATTGGCCGTGTGTTAAAATATGTGACCTATAAATATGAGTGGTCGCTTAATACAAGTGGTCCATATTGTGTGGGCCACACATTACCAAGTGGTATTAGCCATGTAATGCTCAATTTTCTCATGACAATTCCAATAGAGAGATCCATTTCTAGGTATGCCATGCCTATTTCTAGCTAAGCTCCACCCCTTTTTGCGTGTTGGAATCGATGTATATATTCGCTGAATAATGAATTCCCAGACTTCCAATTTCAAGGTAACTATACAGGTAAGCTGATGACTATTTTGAAACTAATTTGACTGTGTGCTTTTAAAGGTTAGCTGCCTCTGGCCGCAACAACGCCAGGTCAAATTAGTTTCAAAATATTCAACACGATGTTGATTAAACAGTAAAGACATATAATTCGTACACTTGCTGGACTATTCAATGTTCATGACTGAGCTCGATACGCCATTCATTTACACATTTTGCCTGTATATGACGTAATTGATTATGACGTCATATCCTTCAGTTACAGATCGAATACAGCCATTATCATAGAAAATGACTGTTGAATAAATAGCAAAGACATACAATTCGAACAGCGTCTAGTCAAATTAGTTTCAAAATATTCAACAGCATGTTGATTAAATAGTAAAGACGTGCAATTCGCATACTTGCCTGGCTATTCAATGTTCCTGGTGGATCTAGATACGTCATTCAGTACACATTTTGATTTGGACGTCCAGCTACATCTGACCTAAATAATTATGACGTCATATACTGCAGAAACAGATCAGAGAAATCCATTATCATAGAAAATGTCCTATGTCTAATTACCGTCCAAGAGGCCATTGTGATTTTTCTTTTGCAATTTACTACTGGAATTATAGGATCGGTTATCCAACCAGTCATTCCAGTGGTAAACTTTCAAAACAAGTTCTCCGGCGAGTAGCTAATGCAAATGGACATTCCTCATGATTGGTCAGTTTGATAGAGTGCTAAAGTGGACATATAAGAGACGCCGCGCGTGGGCGTGTGCTTGCGTACTTTCATCTGCAGAAGGAATGATAAACATGTTTTGTATGCAGTCCTCCAGCAAAAGAAGAGTACTTATTAAGAGTAGTTATTTGGAGTTCCGTTGGCTGTTTATTAAAATAATTAAGTGGTCATCACTGCGGGCATGCAAAAAACGCAGACACCGTCACCGTTTATTGCTTAAATAAATAGGACGAATTTGTATATGGTTGAAATGGCCTAAATACGTATGCCCATGTATAGTACATTCGAAGCTAATTTTTAATCATGCGTAGAGGGAATTCTGGTAAATCCAGTCCACGACAGTCACAACAATGCGTCTGCCCATTGTCAGTGAGATCCGCCAGCATTATTGCATCTTTTACCAGGGCCTGCGCCATTATAACTAGTTGCGCCAGTCCAATTCATAGAATCGCGGTGACGTCATCGCTGTTGTTGTTGATGAGATTCCTCCAATTATGGAGCACCTCTAAAGTAGAGTGAACGTGAATTTCGGGTATTTCTCTGGAAAGAATTTCATCGCTATTGGGAGAGTGCACGCCATCTTGTCATGTGTAGCCGATGAACTAGTGTGCACGAGAGCTGTTCAAGATGCATACACAAATCCTCATCCAAGCGAATCCGTTCAGGGAGACTGTCATGTCCGACGTCAAGTATAATTTGTAGTGCAGAGCACCACATCCAGCAGTTTCACATAATTGCGTGATCTCCGTGATCATAGGTTGGCGGATACTTTCTAGGGCTGGACATAGCAGCAGAAAATGCTCCCTGTCTTCTGGAGAAGTGCCACAAAGATTACATGTTGAGTCGATGCGATGCTGATTCTGCCTTGCTATATTTCCTTGTAGCCTTTATGTCCCTGTCAGGACCCTAGCTTTTGTAATAGCTTGCTGTTGATGATAATTATTTGGCATTGATGCTTCCCAGATCCTTGCAGCCTTTGAGATATACTTATTGATGGCATGGCAGTGTACTTCAGAGAAGACTTAGAGACAAATTCTGATGCGAAGCGATCCATCCAGTAATTGGATACTGCTAATTTTACAGTCTCACTCCAGTGAGTCTTTGAAGGCGTGTCACTGAGGATTTGGTGAGCGGTGGGCAGTTGATACTTGTATAGGATGTTCCGTACATGGATGAACCAGCTATTTGAAGAGAGGTCTTTCATCGCTAGTTGACGGATTGCTATATCAGATTCTAGTGTTCCTTCTAGTGCTACAATGTTCCGTATGAGGGTTAGAGTTCTAATGTCGATGCATGCTTCTATTGGCAGCATTCCCATAAGGCCCAACGTTGCTACATTTGCAGTGGAGTCTGGTAAAGACCGCAGTTTCCGCATGGATGATAGCTGAAATTTCTCCATTGGGTCTAGATCCTTTGTTGTACATTTCCATAGTTCAGCCCCCATATAAAAGTATGGGAAGGATGTAAGTCTTCCAGATGGAGGCAGATATCAGTGGATTAAGACCATTCTTACCATGGAAGCCAGCGCCAAATAGAGCAAAAGCTGCTCTTCTGGCATTCCCAATGTTTCTCTGTACTCTAGATTCCATTAACTGTTTGTCTTTGGTGTTAGACTTATATAGTATGCCTAAGTGAATGGCTTCTCGCTCCGGTTGTAGTTGGTTGCATCACAATCAAATTTCCCATAATACACTGGGAGATGCCATTTTCGGAAGGGCTAATTTAACATCACGGGCAATGGGCCGTAAAACCTTAATTACACTTTCTTTAATGGCGGCCGATCTCAAGATGCCTGGTTGTGCGAAACTATGAATAACGTTATAAAATTTGTACCGACATATCGTGGTGCTCCTTGCTATTTGGCGAAATACAAACAAGTCCATAGTAACTATGATGTTATAATGAAATGTCGTCCACTAGAATTTTTAGATCACGTTTATCCAGACATAAGCTACAAAAAACGGGAACTAATGCATGTCTGCCATTAAATACATGAATGTGCATTCCATCTGGGTGCGAATCGCGTCGTACCCAGCCTTAAATTCCCTGCTATCAGCACTAAATACATACAACATTGACAACAGCGACTTTCCACGGACATGAGCATTAAAAATAATACGAGACAGTCAACCAAACATACTGCATTTACAGACACATAAATAGGAATAAATAAAGCTTGTATCTGGTCTGCATCACAAGATTTAACCGTTTTACATTCTGAACTAAATGTACGCTAGTCAACTCCCATCATCTTAACGGAAGCTGCAGAATAAGCTATCTGCACACAGAAGGACAATATACCTAACCTAAATGAATTACACCTTGTCAGTCCAAAAGAACGATTGGTAGGACAAGTACCTACTCAGGTGTATGCCGATCCATCGGGAACAGAAATCAATAATAACGATCAAACTAACCTGACTAGCATTGGTGAAGAAACCATTCCGAAGGAAGCATATGTGCATTCACCAGCAGTATTTTCTAGCAGGCCATCTCAGAAACCATTAGATGATGACAATATATTATGAGCAGCTGAGCTTAAACACAAAGAGAAGATGCTGAATTGTAAAGAGAAAACGCTTCGGGACCTTGAACAGAAAGTTGCCTCCCTGGAACAGAGCTCATACTCTCATTCATTTATAGCAAGGGTAGAAAATAAAATTATTGAACTCAAGACGAGTAATCGTACTTTACTGCTAAAGCTAGCAGCTATGTCTGAGCAGCCACTGCATCCAGAGAATTCTCTGCCAAACAATCAGGCCAAAATTAATTCATCCCTTAACATCCAGTTTAATAACTGTGTAGCGCAGCATGATGCATCAGTATGCAACGGCTCTCTCCAAAAATTGAGTTCAAGAGTATCAGACTTTGAGTTGAAGCTGCTTGAAAACCGAGTCAGTCATTTAGAAAGGAAGATAGTGAAAGAAAGAAGTGAGCAACATCATCCTGCAGTAGTCAAAGAGCGCAACATTCAGCCTTATTCGCCTAATACATACCACCCTCAGGAAAACTCCAGGCCTCAGCATGACCCTCCAGCTCCTATACATCAGATTCCAAACTCTAAGCCGTCAGAAAGCCGTCAACATACAGCTCATGAAAACATATTTGTTCCACCTTTGTGCCAATCTGATGTCAATCGCCAAAACTCTCAGCAATCCTACCGACAACAGCAGCAGCATTTTTTAGAGAATGGCCATCGGAAAAGGGAAAAGAGAAGGTGGAGAAACACACAGTGGAGAAACACACAGAGGGCTTCTGCAGTAGACATGCAACCAACATCAGTCTACCCACAAAGATTATACCACATGTAAAACAAATGCATCCACCTCAGCCAAACGGACCATATCAGTCTCAGTTACTCCAACAAAACACAGACCAATCATACCAGATCATGTAGCGGATATGCAATATCCATTTCATCAAATCGATCATCCTCTACTTGCGAGACCTCAACAACAACAGTTCCAAACGCCAAGTCACAACCACCAAACTTCATTCCAACCACATGAAGATGACAATGCTAAATACAAAGAATGCAGAAACAAATATGAACTAACTCCAGTTGCTCTCCAAGCAAAATTCAATTATTCTTTTGCAGGAGCATTGGCTCTACAGATATAAGAGTGGTAAACTTGCAGATGTCTACAACAATCCAAATTTTCATGTAAAATGCAGTGATGATGAGAATCCTCCCCATCCCCCACCTCCACCTCCACCCCCACCCCCTCCCCCGTTACAAGCACCTCGGGGCTACAGTGGAACTGCCCTCACCTGGTCATAGGATCTAGATATGAATGTTACAAAAATTTCAGATGGTTGCAACAGTTTACTAGCCATAGAGCTCGATGCAGACACTCATATATGCCTGATCAATGTCTACATGCCAGCACGGAACAGTACTCAAGCGGAAAAAGAGTACACTACTGTGCTCGACGACCTGCATAAAATGATTGAGAAGTATAAACAATCCCATTACATCTTAATTGCAGAAGATCTAAATGCATCACTGCACAGAAATCAAGGTGTCTCTAGCGATAACATACATAGGAGATTTATGGTAGAGCGTGATTTAGAACTTCCTAGTAACTACCCTTCTCAGCCAACATTCGGTTCAGCGAGTGGAAGAGCAAAATCCCAAATTGATTACTGGATGTGTACTAGTAAATCAAAAGATCTGGTTCAACAAGTCAACAAAGCTGACAAACATCATTTAAATCTCTCAGATCACACTGATGTGGGAATAACAATGTCAGTAAAGTTACAGCCACAGTCACCGTTGGCAGAGTACAGTAAAAGCAATGTAAATAACCTGATACCAACAGTTGTACGATCGAATAAATGTGATACAACACTTTACAAAAATCTACTGAATGTTTCTCTAAAAGAAGACACTCCTAAGATTAGTTCAACCCTTGCTGCTGATCTACTTGTCCGGATACTTTCAACTTTGATGCATAGTGCCTCAATCACAGCAACTGGTCAGTCTTGAAATCAAAAGAAATCAAGAAAGGGCATCAAAACATGGACTCCACATGTAGCTAGTTTAATACACAAGAGTAAGAAGGCACATTATCTATAGAATATCAATGGTAGACCTAACAGTAACAACAGCAATATCAATAATAACCATAAAGAAACTCGTCAGAAGCTGAGACAAGCAATGCGACTACTAAACAGTGAAATGAGAACATCATTGGATAACAAGATCATGGAGGCTCATGAAAATGACAAGCAGACATTTTTCATGTTGATAGCAAAGCAGCGCATAACTCGTCAAAGAGGGATGCTTCAGCTTATCATTGATGGTGAAATATGCAATGATGATGCTGGCATCTTGAGTGGATTCAAGAACCATTTTGGTTCACTCGCCATCCCCCCTGGTAGACCAAGCCTTTAATGATGTCCAGATAATTGAAAACGTGTGTAGAAATCATACTACTGGAACAGAATGTGATTCAGTAACTGAAGCAGAGATCCGAAAGATCACTGCAGGATTTAAGAATAACAAATCCGAAGACCCGCATGGGCTAACAGCAGAACACTTAAAGCATGCATCAACTGTGGTAACACATCATCTCGTAAAGCTAATGAACTATATAATCAGTACAGGCCACATTCCATCTGATATGAAGCAATGAATCTTAACTCCAGCATTAAAGAAGGGTAAGGATGATAAACAGCCTAGCAACTACAGAGGTATAAAAATCCTTTCAATTATAGGCAAGAACTTGGAAAAAGTAATTTTACAACGGACAAAGCAATGGCATGATAATGTTCAGTCAAAGCTGCAAAGACGTTTCACTGAAAGATCATCATCAGTAAACACAGCACTTATTATTTCAAAAGTGATCAAGGAAGCTAAAGACAATCATGAGCAGCTCAGTATGGTAACCTTAGATGCTTCCGAACCATCAAAGAGATATATATTGATGCTCAATCTTCCATCAAGATGAATAGAACCCCCTCAGACCCATTTGTGATACGCCAATGAGTACGCCAAGGTGGAATTCTCTCAATAATCCATTACAAACTCTTCAATAACAACCGTATCAAAATAATTGAAGATGTGAATATTGGTGCTAAAATTGGGTACATTAACTGCAGTGCACCAACATGTGCGGATAACATAGCCTATTAGCTCAGGACACTGATCACCTACAGGAGCTCCTAAACACAGTTCATCAATACACACTTCAAGAGCGCCACACTATAAACCCTGGAAAAAGTGCATTGATTTCTCTAAACAAGTGAACCAAATCTGCTCCAGTTATTCATCTAGGACACAGACAGATCTTTGAATCTAAATGTGAAACTCACTTAAGTATAGAATCGGCAACAAATGGGAAAGGCAATGCAGAGAAACGCATTCAAGCAACAAGAACAGTCTATTCGCTGATGGGAGCAGGACTTCATGGGAATGGTGGACTTTCCCCGTTAACTTCAGCGCATATATGGAAAATCTACTGTCTCCCAAGATTACTGTTTGGTCCAGAGGTCATTCAGAGGACAAAGACTGAGATTAGTGCATTGGAACTATTCCAACTGTCAATTTTTAACAAATTGCAGTCCCTTCCAAAGAATACACCATCATCAGCAACACTATGCCTACTAGGAATAAGACCCATTCAAGCAGAGCTAAACTCCAGAAAACTAAAACTACTAGGAAACATCCTCAGAAATGACGATACTATAGAATTCCAGATAGCAGCCATACAACTTGCTGTAAAGAATATTAAGAGCAATAGTTGGTTTATGAAATGCCAAGAAACGCTTCATAAGTATCAGCTCCCAAGTGGCTACCAACTAATTAACAGCATGCCTGCAAAGTTAGCGTGGAAGGCGCAAGTAGAGAAGCACATCAACTGTGCTGTACACAACGTCTGGTAAGAAGATCTTGTCATGAAGACATCAACAAAATACTTAAAAGTCAATGCATGCACTGCAAACAACGTTCACCACTGTTGGAACTCACTTGACAACACAACCAGGGATGTTAGACGATCAGTAATAAAGGCAAAGATTCTAACGTGCTCATACATCTTGCAAGCAAATCGTTCCCGTTTCAATCAATATGTTGTCTCTGACAAGTGTTTATTTTGCCATTCAGCACCTGAGGACAGGAATCACTTCATTACAATATGCACAGCATTGGAGGAGTCAAGAAACCCATATTTGAAGACTATTCTCACTACCATGTTCCTAGAAAATGACCCAGTCATCATCAACACGTTATTAGCTGATCCCGAAAATACAACTCAGCTGATACTTGATCATACAGTGATGATATCCAGATTGAACATTAAGCTGTCCCCAGCAAATTCTCTCAAAATTATGAAAACTACACGTTTTCTCTGCTATGCCTTGCACCTCAAACGTACACAATTGATTGAGGCAATTGTGTCTGTATACATACCTCAATGAACACTAATCAAAGTAAATCAGACACAATCTAAATTTACCTATTCTTCTACAAGTTATAAATGTTACTATCAGAACTTTCTTATTAATGCGTGAATGAAAAACTGCAATCAATTTGACGTTAATTAATTTAATCCTACTCTGTCAGAGCAAATTTTATGTATTCGTGTATTTAAGACTGTGTTAATTAGACATTTTGAAGAAAGGTTCGTACCCTATGGAATAGGGGTGAGCCCATCGAGGCTGGATTTCCACATACAGATACAGATACAGATAACAATATCACACAAATTTTGGACATTGAAAATGCGAAGTAGGTTGCCCTAAAATAACCAGGGGAACATACGCATAATGAAGAACCATATTCCATAATGCAATGGGGGGCCCATGAAGAAACCACAAAAGCTATATCATAAGCCGAAACCGGAAGCAAAAAAGCTTGCAACCGGAAACGAAACTTTCTCAGTCGCATGGTATATGTATTTTAGCCTGGTTCCTTGTCTCATTTTCTGTTGATCTTCCCTCATTACATGTACGTACATGTTATCTATATATGCTCACTTCGTTCGCGATGGTTTCGTGCTTTCGTGCGAAAGCACGAAGCCATCGCTCACTACGTTCACTATAATATGAAAATAGGCGTTGCCTATAAGCGAACGCGGACATCATTTATTGTTTTAATAAATTGAACGAATTTGTATATGGTCGAAATGTTCTGTTCTGTCCTGTTTCCGTATATTCCTCCACTTAGATTGGAGCACCCATACGAATCTGGGTCGTTTCGCCCCCTATCCCATTCGCACCCATACCCTTTCACGCCCTGTCCTGTTCTCCCCAGGTCATTTCGCCCCTTGTTCCCGTTTGCCCTAGGTCGTTTCGCCCCTTTTATGGACATGTGCATTATAAGTTAATAAGGAGACAAGTACACATATTGATGCAAGGCATTAATGGTAAATAGCGTGGCCGGAGATTATTATAATTCAAGTTGAGCTTCAAATTCATTTTATATATAATATACAATTTGCAGTAGCACAACAGGTTCGCCACCAAAGACAGTGACTATATCTAGACCTTGGGCCCCTACATAGAACACAAAATAAATTAAACATGTAGAACTGGTACAGTCACTATACACAATAAGAAGACATGGGATTCGAGTTAAAGTCAATGTACCATAAAGACATTGCGATTAGACAATGTGATAAATTGACAACATATTTGCAGGACAGAGAGAAGTGTGTTTATCTTGTTATATTAAGATTCAATGTTACATTGGTTCTTACTATCATTTACAGTTTCTTACCTGTGCCATGTAGTGCTGATGGTGATTGCGATCGTGATACTGATAGTGTCTTTGTAGTGTCATCTTTAAGATGGCTGTAATGACATCAGCCTTAGATAGGATTAGCTATGGGCTATTGGAAGAAGCAGATTATATTTTGGGCCATCTTTCCATCCAACTTGTTGACGATATGTGTAAATTCTGTTTGTTTGATAATTCAGATTCTATCCGGGGTTAAAGTATAGGATATATAGAAAGATTTTCACATTATTACAAGAAATATTTGATAATAGAATCGTGCAATATCTAGTGAGTTCTAGATGGTATTATGTTCGAAAGCCTGGTTATAAACCGAGTACAGAGATTCTGATACAGAATATACAGTAAATTGTTACCATCTGAAAACTGTAAGTTGTGACTAAATTGCATGTTTCGAAATTACTCCATTGTAAAAATTGTTAAAATTCTATACTTTATTAGCGCATTCATTTATATCTAGCTAAACATATGGGTGAAATTCTGGAGCCGAACCTATTACAAGCGATATGCCAGGACATACTGACATCTATCTGATTGTGGCTAATGTGAACCAACTATCTTTCAATGGGGACATATTGCCAATAATTAACCACATGGACATACTTGGGAATTATGATTTTATTTGATATTATAATCGTGCAATATTTCGTACAGCATTGGTACATAATAATTGAGTTCTGTATGGCTAGATGTTCGAAAAGTGGTTACAAACAGAGTATATAGATATCGGTACGTAAATTATTAACATCTGACAACTTTTGGTCGTTACTAAGTTGTGTATTATAAAATTATTTTATGGTGGAATTTAAAAAAAATCAATATTTTATTAGCTTATTCTTATATCTATCTGACACTTTGGGGACGAACCTATTACAGACAGTAGGCTACCGAAAACCGTGGATCTGCCAAAACGTTTGCAAATTTTTGCCATGGAATTGTGTACTACGAAATTACTTCATGGTAGACATTTTTAAGCTTGATACTTCATTAGCATATTCATATACCGATCTGACCATATGTATGAATTTAGAACCGAATAGGGTCCTAACCTATTGCAGAAAGTATGGTACTGAAAATCAATGATCAGTAAAAATTTAAGCCAATTTTTGGTGTGGAATTGCGGACTATGGCACTATTTCATTGTAGAATTTGATTTAATTATGAATATAGCTAGCAATGATATGATATCATATTGTTTACAGCTGAGAGGAAATCTTGGCTGAATTATACTTTTTAGTTAGATGCTTTTTAAACAGATGGGTCACAGCGATTCCGAAAAGTAAAGATATGGGTCGTATTATATACAGTCATAATTTTTCATAGTGTATGTAATGCAAGTTAGGGTCAGTTTTAGTCTGATCAAACGAAGAGACTCGTGTTGTTCGACCCACTGCTGAGTAGTGATAATATATACCTGTAGCATTGTATGTGGTATAATATAGACTGATGTGATTCCACACATAATTGACTTGTAATAGAATACTATTGGTACAATATAGACCATGGTGGCTTTCTGCACATCTATTTGTAAGGCAATATATACATATATTAATATTTTGGGTACAGCACAGATCGGTGTGATTTCACACACAATCTACTATGTATGATTACTGTGGCTGTAGTAGCAGAAATATCCTACAGCTACAATCAGTTCATCTTCGCTTTTGCCCAACGTGTCTTGTCCTCAGCCGAAGTCCTTGGCTTCCTCAAGTCCATTTTTGACTTGGGTGTACCAAGTCCTGGTTTCTTGAGGTCACCTCGTAGCACACTTAGCAGATTTATGCAGTGACGTCATCTCGTGGCTTTGTATTTGCTGGCTCCGAGTAGGGCGAATTCGAAAGCTCTCTGTGCACATGTCTCTTTTGGCATCTTTAGCACATGGCCAAACATGGACCATCTTTGCTGGGCGACTTTTACAGACAGCGGTGACGTATTCCACATCTTGCATAGTGCATCTGTGGAAATTATGCTGTCTGGCCATCGGTGTCCAGTGATGGTGCATAGGTGTTTGCGCTGGCAGGCATCGAATTTGTCTAGAGCTCCATTCGGAGCGTTTAGATCAAATTGTGTACTACGAAATTACTTCATGGTATAAATCTTTTAAACGCAATACTTCATTAACGTATTCATATACATATGTAAACATATGCTGTCATTTTGAGGTCGAAGTTATTACATGCAATATGCCAGGACATATTAACAGCTATCGGAATGTGGTGAATGTGATGAATGTGAACCAACTATCTTACAATCGTGGCATATGTCGATTATATAACTACACACTATGAAATTACTTGGTAGTAGAATCGTGCAATATTCCGTACAACACTATAAAGAGTTCTATATGTAAATTTGTTTGAAAGCAGAGTGAAAACAGATTATGCAGATATTGGTACTTAAAATAGTAAATTATTGGCATCTGATAACTGTTGGACGCAACTAAATTATATATTGCGAGATTACTTTATGGTAGACTATTTTTAAACTCGACATTTTAAAAGTGCATTCATATACCTATCTAAACACATCAGTGGAATTCTGGGACAGAATCTATTGCAGACAGTAGCATACTGAAAACCGTGGATCTGACAAATTACGTCGCTGTAGAATTTCTTTTGAATTGGCAATATTATGTGTCTGAAATACTGGGGCCGAATATGTTACAGACAGTAGGGCACTGAAAAGCATGAAGCAGATACAATTTTCACGCGTTTTCAGTATGGATTTGCATACTATGAAATTACTTCATCTAAAAATCTTTTTATATAGCTAGCATAATCAAACTCAAGTCCATGTGGATGAAAATCTGGGGCCGGGCATAACCTACAGACAATATGGCAGTGAAGAATGTGAATTGGCTAAAATTTCAGCTAATTTTCAGGATGAAATTGTGTACAACGAATTAGATTACTTCATGGAAAACATTTTTTAACTCAATATTTCATTAGCATATTCAAATACATATCTAACCATATGGGTGGAATTTTTGGATCGAACACATTGCATGCATTACTAACTTAGCACATTCATATCCTTTCTGTTGATATCTGTATCTAAACCACCTGTTACAATGTTATTGACAGCCATTTTGACTGGAAATTCAGAACATCAGTTATCTATCCATAGTGCTAAATAATTGCATGCATAGCTCTTTTACCAGTGAAGGATTAAGGACAATAAATTACTAATGAAAGTCATACATACATTATTTTTAGCGAATTTTGTGAACTTTTTCATGTTCTACAATATTATTATACATGTTTTACTTTGAAAATTTACCACACATATCGTGACTAGTAAAATGTGTCCACGATATTAAAATCATTGCAAGGCCCTACAAGACATAACAATGGAAATGTATGGACTATCTTGAATGTTCAGCCTAGTGTTTTGTGCTATAATACATAAGGGGAAAATGAAACAGACACAGTACCTGATATTGTCGTCATAATACATTAAACCTTTACTGTCTAAATTTGGTAAAGATTGTTAAAATATTTAGACATTGAATGTTCATTTGCAGGCCAAGAGAAGGCTGTTTTTGCAGATTTGCCATTGGAATCTGCAATGACTGTCTCGAGAGTCATTCCAGTGGTAAATTATCAAAAACTGTCCCCTCCTGGCATGCAACTTGACATTGCTCACAATCCCTTGCGCAAAATGGCAGCGCCTATATGCAATGGACCTTTCAAGTTTTAGCTATGCCCCGCCCACCTCTAGCTAAGCTCCACCCACACTTCGCAGTGTTGGGATCGATTGATCCCTGGATGCCATAACTATCAATTTCCTGAAATCTATTCAGGTAATCCTTTGAATATTTTGAAACTAATTTAACTGGGTGCTGTTGCGCCCAGTAAAATTAGTTTCAAAATATTCAACAGAATATGTATTAAATAGTAGACATGCAATTCTTACAACAACGCATAGTCCATCTTCAATGGACCTTTCCAAGTTTATCAATCGACTATATAATGTCATATGACGTCATAACCATCTAAGTGACATGCATGCTGACATCATAACCATTACGTCATAAATGCTTGTATTTGGCCAGTCTTTAACTCTTAATAGTCCAACATGTCGTAAAAATTGTATGTCTTTGCTATTTAATAAACTTGCTGTTTAATATTTAGAAACTAATTTGATTGGTTGCTGTTGCTGCCGTAAGCAGCAACAGCACCCAGTCAAATTAGGTTCAAAATATTTATCAGCTTACCTACAATATTTGACCGCGCTTGCTAAAATATGTGCTCACTTATTACCAGTGATTCAAACGCTTAGGCTATGTTTTACAGCTCATAAATAAGTTAATATACCCACAAAACATAAACTTGTTTTGCAAACGTGATACTTTATTTTTTATACCATCGATTCGGCGGTTTTACAGTACAGCTCATGCATGTATATAGTTTACTATACTAACAAAGAAAAAGATAAATTCTACCGTGTTTTGAAAACGTGTTAATTTATTTTTGAGGTCTTCTATACCAAACGGTGTCAGGTTTCGAGGAAACTGAGATATTGAAAAACTCGCTTTAACCATTATCTTGCTGGTTTCAAAGGCCTAATTGTTTTACGGCCAGTACAAGAAAGATGTGTGTATATTATGTTAGCAATAATGCTGAAAGTTGTCTACACGTATACAGGAACAGCTTACGGCAGCAGTTTCCAAAATGAATAGAAGATATCATATCATATATGTACAGAAATATGTGGAATTTCAGCAATGTATGAGTTAGGTTTAGTCCAGTAAAACTACAAATTAACCTAGAACAAATTGCAACAGAATTTATTTCTTTTCTGCGGCATTCATGGGACTGCCAGGTGTCACATATCAAAAGTCCTCCAAAATCCCTCGATGGGAAAGTGGGTAAATTCGCATATTTAGCTACCGCCATTATCCGAATAATGAAACTTCCCTTACCTGCTTCATTCCGCAAATAAACGAAGTAGAAATGTTGTCTAAGCTCTGAATTTCATGGTCACGGAAGACAGTAAGCAATTGGAAATATTGCCTTGAACCACTTGTACAAATTCTCCAAACCACAGATTAAATATGGTTGTATGCACAGGGCCGGGGTAATTTAAAAAAATTATATTTAAAGTAAGTTTAATTTTGTTTTTCGCTTTTAAAATTTTATCTAAAATAAATTGCCTTTTTAATTTTCACTTTTATCTCACAATTTGAATAAATTTCTATACAATTCAATCAGAATATGGACATGGATTTAGATACATGCGTTATTTGTAACCAGAGCCTAGAAAATGGCTCACAAACTGTTAAGCTTCGAGTTAAAGGCTGTGACGGTATTAACAATGCTAGCAGAGCCCGTGAAAGCGATGTCATAGCTGAAGTAGGACAGAGGGTTCATGTAAAATGTCGACGGGAGTTCATTGATCCCAAGCGGATTGCCCGTGACGCAGAGAAAATTGAACAATCTCCGCCACCCATGTGAACACTCCGTTCAGAAAGTCCAACATTCAATTTTAGTGAACATTGTTTGCTATGCGGATACCCTGCAAAAATTCAAGATGGAAAGAAACGTGGCTATGATATTTATCCAGTAAGTACTCATGACTTTCAATGTAGTATCGCCGAGGCCTGTGAGCAGAGAAAAGACGAATGGGGCAAACTTGTAGCTGGGCGGCTTGCCTTCACGCCGGATTTATGCGTTGTCAATGCAGTATACCATCAAAGCTGCAGCGTAAATTTTCGAACCATGAAAAATATCCCTCAGCTGCACTCATCTTGCTCATCCCAAAAACATGGAAGGCCAGAAGACTTGGACAGAGTAAGAGCATTTAGTGCGACAATGGCATTTCTTGAAAATAATGATGATGAGCAGCTGACCCTGCACGACCTCGTTAATAAAATGCAAGAGTATCTCGATGATAAAGAGAATAAAGCATACAGTACAAAATACATGCAGGATAAAATAAAAGATAATTATGGCGATGAAATATTTATTAGCACTGTGAATGGTAAGCCAAACGTTGTTACCTTTCGTTCTAAAGCATCTACTATTTTGACTGACTTCTATAAGGAACAGAAGAGAAAGGATTCCAAATCAGAGAGCATGCTAATCATCCAGACAGCTGCCAAACTGCTTAGACACGATATTAAGTTAATTGATTCATGCACATCATCTGAAAGCTATCCATCAAGGGAGCAAATGAGCGACCCAGTAAAGGCATTGAATTATTTACCAGAGACACTGCGGGAATTATTGCGGATCTTGTTTACTGGAAAAGACACAGAAATGAAACAGGCATCAGTTGGACAGGCTATTATGCAAGGAACTCGTCCTAGAGTTATTTTGGCACCTTTGCAGTTCGGGCTGTCATGTGAGATGCACCATAAATTTGGATCTAGATTTATTGTTGACACCTTGTACAAGCACGGATTTGGATGTTCATATGCGGAGATACAGAGGTTTGAGCGCAGTGCATCACTTCATGGTGGAGATTTACCACAGCCATTATCAGGCGAGTTCATTCAGTTTGTTGCCGACAATGTGGATCACAATATTTGCACAATAGATGGGCATAATACATTTCATGGAATGGGAATCATTGCATCTGTTACACCAGGATACCTTTCGTGCAAGCTTATTCCAAGGATAAATGTAACATCTTAAGATATCAAGCAAGTTGGCAAGATCTGTATCAGGAACTTTGAGTCTCAGCATACCAGGAACTTCCCATTGACCTTTAAGGAGTTAACTGCGATGGAACAAACAGACCCAACAGCTGACATTGACATCCTCTGGGATTTCTCTTTGTTTCTGCGTTCAAGGAGACAGTCATGGTCTGGCATGATGCAAACTGTTCACCAAGGAGTTTATCCAGGTAAATCGTCTGTTATTTTCCTTCCGATGATAGATCTAGAGCCAAGTAACATGACCTGCATCTTTTCCACTTTGACTTATGTTTGTGAACAGGCAAACCGATACCATGTTGCACCCGTGATTACATTTGATCAGCCCTTATTTTGGAAAGCTATGACTATCATAGAGATTGAGCCGAGCTGGAGTCCATTAAAGCAAATTATTCTAAGACTCAGAGGTCTTCATATGGAGATGAGCTTCCTTGGCTGCATTGGTCACTTAATAGCAGGAAGCGATCTTGCGCCTATTCTAGAGGTAGTCTACGCTGAGAATGCTGTCAAACATATTCTTAGTGGAAAGGCAATTTCTCGAGCAGTTCGAGGACACCTCATGGTTTTTGCTTCTCTCAGTACAATCTTGATTGCAAATGCATACAACCTACCACTACCTACAATTGCAGATGCTGAAGTTGACACAGCAGAATATTCCGCTGCAATGCATTCAAAAGAATTGTTTGACAATGATGATAATGTTGCAGGACATGAAACGATTGAAAGTTCCCTAAATAAAAGTCTGGTTAAAGTTAGAGAGCTCTATGATGACATTATCAAAAATCCGTATGTAGCTACAAGATTGTCCTCGGAAAATGCATTACATGATGTCAAGGACAAACTAGACTCAGAGAAGGTGGTCATGAAAGATAAGAGGACTGCACGACTCTGGCTTTTGTATATGGAGTTGGTTGACATTCTGCGCAAATTCATTAAGGCAGAACGAACTGGTGATTGGAACATGCACCTTCAGACCGTTCGTGAGATGCTTCCATATTTTGCAGCCACTGGGCATAATCTGTACGCCAAGTCTGCATATGTATATTTACAAAAGATGTTAGAAATACCTGAAAGTCATCCAGATATACACACCAGCTTCCTCAATGGTCATCATGTCATTCATCGAAGTGATAGGTATTGGGCAGGGTTATCTACTGATCTAGTTATTGAGCAGGTCCTTATGAGAAGTGTAAAGTCAAGTGGTGGTCTAACACGAGGTCGTGGAATGACAGAACTTCAGCGTCTTGTTTGGTTGTTGTCTATGCCCGCATGTGCAGATGTGTGTAATGCAATGCAAGAGCTCTCTGGGGTAAACTGTGATTCAAGTGAACAACACAAAGATTCCACACAATCTCGAATAAAGCGTGATATGGATGATACTTACAAAATTCTCAAAATCCTTAGTGAACTGAATCCATTTGGACCAGACCCTTCTCTTAGAGGACTTGTTAGTGGATTGTCTGCACATGAATCAGTCAATGTTGACGATGCTAAAGATATTGGAGAATCAATTATTAATTCGATGTGTGGCCAATGTGTATCAAGCATTTCGTTCCAGAGAAAGAGACAAGCTATTACCTTAGCATCCAAAACATCTCTCAAGATTGATGATGAATGTGTACAAATTGATCCACAACTCCTATTTCAAAGACTCAGTTTAATTGCTACAAATGGATCAAAAGGGAATCCAGCATCTTATTTTGAGTATGAGTTGTGCACTCATCCGCCCGCACTCTTTGATAATTCATCTCTTCCATGGGAAGCAAATAAGCCGGCACTTGCTGATGCATTGTGGAAATTAATTCAAAATGAAGATGCAGTCCTTCCAGATTCTGTCCACTATGTGCTTGATGGAGGAGCTCTATTACACCGTGTTCCATGGCAGCGTGGAGAGACATTTGCAAATGTTTGTCAAAGATATGTAAAATATTGCATAAGCAAATATGGAAAGGCTACAGTAGTTTTTGATGGTTATGACCAAGGCCCAGACATAAAAGATGTAACACATAAGAGGCGAACTCGTGGATCAGGCGCAACTGTTGTACTGACTCCGCAAACAGTTGTAACTCTGAGTAAGCCTGATTTTCTTAGTAACAAACATCGGTTCATATCAATCTTAAGTTCATCTCTCGAACAGGCTGGATGCTTAACGATAAAGGCAAGCGGTGATGCTGATGTCTTAATTACGCAAACGGCTATCTTGGCTTCAAAGTCAACAAATACTGCTCTTGTTGGAGACGATACCGACCTACTGGTGTTGCTTCTATACCATACTGATATGAATGGCTGTCAGCTATTTTTCAGACCAGAGCCAAAGCAAAATGCAAAGAAACCTCGACTCTGGAATATCAAAATGGCAAAGGAAAAACTTGGGTTATGATTGTGCTCACAGCTGTTATTTATCCATGCTATCCTTGGCTGTGACTCAACATCTAGGCTTTATGGAATTGGAAAATCTGCATCCCTTAGCAAAATCCAGTGCTGCAAAGAACTCTCTCAAATTGCTGAAGTGTTTACAATGAGTAATGCGAATAAAGATGGCGTGATAAAAGCAGGTGAGAAGGCAATGCTTATTCTATACAATGGCACTCCAATGGATAGTCTAGTTGCTTTGCGGTACAAGCGATTCAGGGAGAAGGTTGCAAAAAGTTCCAAGTATGTTGAAGCACGAGATTTACCACCAACACCCGCATCCGCAAAGTTTCACAGTCTTCGCGTGTACTACCAAATTCAAGTTTGGAGTGGAGATGCTGGAGATATGGATCCAACAGAATGGGGCTGGAATGTTCTCAACCACCAAATGCTGCCTGTTAAGACTGACATGCTGGCAGCACCTGACGATTTACTGTATTCATTTAGATGCAGCTGCAAAACTGGCTGTGAATCAAAGAGATGCACCTGTAGAAAACATGGGCTCAGCTGCACATCCGCCTGCGAAGACTGTAAGGGTCTCAGTTGCTCGAATTCAATAACGCTCATTGAGGAAGATGACTTGGATAATTGATGCAAGATCAAATTAGTAGAAACCAGGTACCTATGCCATACTATTTCATCTTAGCTTAGCTTAGAAACACACAATACCGTGACATAATAAAATATAATATGTATTGTATCAATATCAATGATGGTATTAGGTAAATTCATGCAAGTGGCATAACACAATACATTTAATTTGTGGAGAATATGTCAATCGTATTCATTTATTACTAAAAAAGTCCAAAAATACCCAGTCACACATATATTACATACCGGTTTTAAAGAAATAAAGAAAAATGGATTTTTCAGGTGAAATGGCCCAAATCTGGTAATAATTATGCAAATTTTACCCTTTCCCCTATTGGAATTTTGGAGGACTTTTGATATGTTGTACATGATGGCCCCCTATACACTGGGCGAGGTAAAAAAATTCTGTTGCAATTTGTTCCGGGTTAAAATATTTTTGGCCTAGATTGACTGGACTAGTTTTAACACATTTCTGTAATTCCTTATGCCTCTCCGTATTACCGTATTTCCCCAATTTCTTTTTTTACCGTAGTTTTGTAGTTCCATATTTTGCATGCTATTTAAGCAGAATTTTTATTCCAATTACCAATAAAAGATTTACTTACTTTTGAAGGCTATATACACAGCTAATGGTCTGCGTCAGATGGCAGTCAGTCAGTCCGCCAGCCCCCATAGTGAGCGTATGCGAATGAGCGATCTAGTCAATATATATCCTAAATCTATGGTTACAATCTAAAAATAAAGACACGCGAAATCTCTCTCTCTCTCTCTCTCTCTCTCTCTCTCTCTCTCTCTCTCTCTCTCTCTCGTTAGCGGTTGGAGACCACAATCCCTTGGGCAAAATGGCCGTGCCTATGGGCAATTCTAGACACAAGCACATATATGCTTTACATATATGTACACATTTAGATGACAATTTACATGAATATGATGAAGTAGAGGTTTATGTATTGGCATGGTTTCCTGGTTCAATTATGCCGACTGAAGATTACTCATTATTCACCAAATTTACTGTACACAACTTGTAGTCCATACATTTACAATTACACTAAATCATCTGCATTGCCCTTCGTTCATCCATCCTGCCCATCTATCTGCCATTTCATCCATCCATCCATCCATCCACCCACCCACCCACCCATCCACCATCTATCCATCCACGTTTAATCATTCTTTTGATACAATCTGATCTGATCCCAAAACAGTTTTTAATTAATAACTCTCGTGTTTGTTCTATGCATCCCGTACATCAGTTTTCATCCATCTGTCCATTCATACACACATCGCACATTGCATTTTTATCAAGATCAGAGCAGGCCTTCAATTATTGTGTATGAATCGTTGAGTAATGGAGTAATTATCATGCGCGTGTGGCTTTGAACAAAGCCATGTTAATTAAGCCATTGCCGTTTCTAATTAGATGTCAACAGAAGAGGGTGAAGGAGGTTATTCAAATTATAAGTAGAATTCATGCAATCTTTGAATTTGATCAGAAAGATTATTAACTCAAACATGATTATCCATACATTTTGAAAACAATTAAGCTGAATGTAGTTAGTCCATTATGCACCGCACCAACTGTCCCCAAAGATTTTGAAACAAGTGAGCCACTACCATTTATAGGTGCAATTTATGCAACTTTATCTGAAAAGAGATGGACAGACGAATGGACGGATCGATGAGTGGGCGGAGGAATGGATGGACGGATCAGTAATATATCACTTAAGATTTTACAACCATGCCTAACAGCGAGAAATTATACCATGCAAATGCGCACTAAACAAATCAATAAAACTAGTTTATTTAGTACAGAATACATACTAGGCATATATATATATATATATATATATATATATATATATATATATATATATATATATATATATCCATCTGTCAGTTGGTCTGTCCAATTCTGTTTAAACTTTTCACAATGTAGCCGGCAAAGACCGGCCTCTGTAGTGTTCTTGGGGAATGTCCATTTGCAGGCCAAGATAATACTATTTTTGACAATTTCACCACGGTAATTATGGGCTCGACCAAGCCAGTAATTCCAGTGCTAAAATTTCAAAAATATGTTCAATTAAAAAAAATTCGATACATATATACTGAGCCAAAAAAGTTTAGCAACAGTGAAATTTGGTTTGTTGTATTAAAACTATGTGTCCATTTATAACCAAATTTGCAGGCATCTTTCATCAATGTAATGTCTCGCTGATCATGAAGAAATGCAAATCATTTCTTGTATTTCTTGGCCGCACGCTTACTGCATATGAAAATGCATTTTTCATGTGCTGGCCCACATTGGCGGGTAGCGAAGGCAAAAACTCACCATATTGCAAAAGCAGATAACGAACGTTAACAGAAAACGCTTAAAAGTTTACCCTATCGAACATGGGCCACCGCCCAGGGCTACCCGAAAATCAGCGCCATGAAGCAATGGGAAGACTCACTGCTGGGCAGAGCGTTCGCGTTGTTGCTAGACATTTTAATGTTCACGCCTCAACCATTTCCCGTCTTCGCCAACGTGAGCAGGAAACTGGACATGTTAATGACCGACCACGATCTGGCAGACCGAGAGCAACAACACCATGAGAAAACCGCTACTTAGTGACGTCATCACAACGTCACAGGTTTGAGACTGCACTGCGGTTGTGCCGTAATTTGCACACCGCTACTGGTACTACAGTGCATGCACAAAGTGTGCGAAACAGACTCCATGATGCTGGACTGCATGCCCGTCGTCCACTTGTTGCTGTTCTGCTTACAGAGCGCCACATCGAGAATCTGTTTGCATGGGCAAGAACTCATCAGCGATGGCGTGCTCAACAATGGAGCCACGTTTTGTTCAGTGAGGAGTCGAGATTTTGTGTGGATGTGGCGGATGGTAGGCAGAACGGTATGATGCAGCCAACATCATTCAGCACGACAGATTCGGTGGCGGCAGTGTCATGGTGTGGGCTGGAATCCGTTAAAATAGCAAAACAGATCTTATTGTGATTCGCGGAAATTTAACGGCTCAACGTTGCTGTAAAGAAGTTGTCACCCCTGTTGTCATCCCTTTTATGCAGCATCATGCAGACTTTATGTTCCAGCAAGACAACGCCCGTCCTCATTCAGCTAGGGTCACCAGTGACTTCCTTTAGGCTAACAACGTTCTGGTGTTGGACTGGCCAGCGCGATCACCGGACCTGTCTCCTATCGAGCACGTGTGGGACATTCTTGGCCATATGGTGCGTGAGAGCCATCCACATCTTCACAACGTGTGGGAGCTTGAAGCTGCACTGCTCCAGGAATGGGATGAGATTCCTCTTCGTGACATCAGGTGCTTAATTCGAAGCATGAGAAAGCGGTGTACGGCAGTGGTTAATGCGCGCGGTGGTCACAACCGGTATTGACAGCTCAGTGTCATTATTTAAATTGAACCCTTCCGTTGAGTGATGCCGTGTTAAAGGCGGAATGCCAGCATTACAATAACAAGAGACTGTTGTTCAAATTGGAAAATGACCTATCAATTAAATAATATATTTGAATCAATTTACTGTTTTTGTTAAATAACATGTATACAGTAATATTCTCAGTGTTGCTAAACTTTTTGGTTCAGTATATATATATGACACGACAGAACTTAAATAAACAATTCATAAATTTAGGCCTTACATTTACTACTTCGTTATTAACCCTTTGACCCTAGATCCACATAACCAGTTTTAATTTTCAAAAAGGAAATATGTCAATTCGAGGATGACGCTAAGACCACCACCCCAGAGAGATCACCAATGCAATGACCGGTTCAATTATTTAGCCAGTCATTCCAGTGGAAAATCTCCAGAAATGGGCCTCTCTGAGTCTGCGAACCAACATATACTACTGCAGCAGCCACTTTTGGCTTGCCTGGGTGTGAAAGAGTTTGTTTATCACTTGGGTTATTATTATTACTATTATTATTATTATTATTATTATTATTATTATTATTATTATAATAATAATTATTATTATTATTATTATTATTAGTTTCATAAATACGGGTTTTATAGTTTGTGATACATATCGATAGTAGATAAGGACATGACAGTTATGTAACAGACAAGCACAGAACATAGTCAAGTTCATTAATATACACGGATGTCTATGATTATAGATACGACATTAAACATTTATATCTTTTGGTAATTTTGCTTTACAGGATGCTGGCATGGGAATGGGATGGAGGGGAGGGCTGCTAATTCTCCTACTCGTCCTGTAGCTTGTTACTATGTTAATTGAAATTAATATTGGATATAATAGCAAGTGGATTATCTAGTCATAGTCTAGTAGTAGTGGTAGTAGTAGTAGTAGTAGTAGTAGTAGTAGTAGTAGTAGTAGTAGTAGTAGTAGTAGTAGTAGTAGTAGTAGTAGTACTAGTAGTAGTAGTAGTAGTAGTAGTAGTAGTAGTAGCAGTAGTAGTAGTAGTAGAAATAGCAGTAGTGTAGCTCGCTGGGTAGTGTTGGACCGTTCCGGTGTATCATGTCGTCTCACCGCGCCGCAAGTGCATGACGAGTGATGACGCTGGTTAGCATCCAGTGTCGGGATGATGGACCTTGTACGAGACTGCCCTGCGGGTAACAAAAACCGGCTCCTAAGGCCGGTGGAACTCAATCGTTCCGGTGAGGCCATGTGACCATTGTCGCGAACATTAAACACAACCGTCTCATCCCAAGAATGTGTGTCACCAGTATGCCTGTCCATAGCAATTTCGTGATTTATGGACTTACAAGATTTGATTTGGTGACCTAAAAATATAAGTCTATACAATGATTTTACCTAAACAATTATAAATATGCTAGATAAAACTAAAATAAGAGCATACGAAAATACGAGACATAGAGACAGGTAGGTGGACTTTTAAACATGGGTACCACACAGACTTGTAGGTCCGCAGAGGTAGCCCCGCAAGGGAGGCTCCCGTACAGGAGACGTAACTAATTAACTTAATATAAGTTATTATACCTAGGCTGAAAGGAAGAAGATTATCTCGGACGAAAAGTTATGTGTCTCACGCGGGCCCTACTCCTAGTGCTAGTTTGGGTGAGGAGTATTATCCATGCGTGGACCATCGCCGCTGAATCCTTGCGAGAGGCAAGTGCCCCGCGCGGGCCTCCGTCTCAGGAAGGTGTCGCCACTGCTTAAAGTGGGAGAAGAGTAGTAGGCAAAAATGGGCCTACTCTAATATTTCAACCAAAAATGCTTGAGAAAGAAAAGACCATACCTAGTGAGATTATGACTATAGGGATGAGTACTGTTTTACGTGATGACGGGACGAACGATTCCTGATGGATTCCCTCGTCACCGCCTTATGTGATTCTTAGTATGCCGAATTAGTAGTTGCCGCTTTATTTATGCTGGCCTTCTGCTTACCGTTTAGTTGTTTTTAAAACAAGAACTATTTATGAGAACAGATGCCCTAAGACATCAATACTGAAGACAGTGCTCATACATGTTACTTAGTAACATCTCCGAACTGGATAAGAATCCGGACATCCCGCTCCATAACCACATAAAATGTTACAAGACATAGGTTACTTTTCACGAAAGCGTTATTAGACCATTGTTCTATCGTTATGGTGGGGGATCTAAATATCATGCCCAGACATTCTTATGGAATTCGGTGGGGATACGTATCTTGCCCTCACCGGGTCCTATGGAACTAATCATTTAACCTGTCCTTAGGTTTATATACATGCTGCCCTGTTATGCACTGCGTTGCGGGAGGTTTGTTCAGTAATAAAAATAATAATTAATATATGTTTTCGCAGTGGTTTCCTACATTGGCTAAAGTGCTAACTACTAAGTATCCAAAGATACAAAGGGAATGTATGTGATACCACACCCTGGCCATCACCGCTCGGAAACCCCAACAGTTTCCCAGAGTCGAATCAGCACATGGTGTGGATGGACACATCCAAACAATTAAGAAGCCACAAGGCTGAGTGGAACATGAAGAGAGACAACACCTCGGAGTTATGAGTCTCACGGGAGTGCGGGGCTAGATTATCGCACTACCGGAAGAGAAGAGTATATTACCGAGTTGGTAATGAAGAAAGTGTCTCTAATCATTTTGAACCTATCCTATCAAGCTGAATAGAAAAGGTTTAGTCGGCAGCATGCCAGGCTAAACAGAGTTATAGCACCAACAGCGACCTCAGTGAAAAATTGTTGGTGGCAAGAGAAGGTGCTGCATATATAAGTGTTGCTGTATAGTGTTTCCTACGTGCACTGCAGTCCTATATTTTCGATAAATAAGCAAAGCATATGAACTGATGACCACTGGCCATATATATATACATAATCTAACCAGAACAATCAATACAGCATCAAATGATCAAAGTGATATATTTAGTACAGGTTAACGAACCTAATACGGTGTGGTTAGTTAAACACCTTACAGAAAATGAGAATAACTATAAACAAATACAGAAATTATAACTAGCGGTCCTAAGACCGTTACGGTACCTTTTAGTCATCTGGACCATTCTTACGGATACAATATAATTAAAGAAGTACATATAGAGAAATAATTAAACTGTGAAGTATAGTTACTTGAATACTTGGTAGTCATTCTTAAGTTAGGCTACCATGTTACTGAAATTGATACGTCATTCTGTAGTTGACGTGCGTTGATGCATTCTCAGGAAGCTGGAGAGTTCCCGCAGGTTGGTTCCCACAAGCTGTTTTCCGCATACAAGATTTCCACAAGAACACTCATGATGGGAGGACATCGCTCAGCACTGTACGCCTAATAGGATGTCTAACGAGCAGTCAGCAAAAGATACAATAGTACTACTGTGGTGAAGAAAGTTCTCGTACACCGATGGCATGGATGGAAGTTGTAAACAACCCGATCACAAGCGGGGGTTGTCAGAGGCAAACGAAGATACAAAACAAAGCTTCACGGTGCTGGGTACGTCAGCCAGCTCTGAAGATGCACCGGTTAGAGTGTACTTGCTGCGGTCAAAAGTTAGAAGAACCTACACGATATTAGTGCGCTGACAGTTGAAATACCACTTTTAGGCGTGTCCGGCAGATCCGGCGAGTCATCCATCAAAGAACATCCTGCCTCTACATCTGTAGACTCACATATTCAGGCCGTAAAGGCCTCACCGCAAAGTTGTGTTCCGAAGTAGATATTAATATTCGTGAACAGTAATCAGAAAGTTCCAAATTGCTTCTGTAAGTAGGGAGTTACCAAATTGTTTTAGTGCGGTGGGTTGGGAAACTGCCAGCTATGGGAGAAAAAGCCGACACATAGCGAAGTAATACGCATATTGTCTGTTGCACTGTTAGTAGCTGGTACAGATCCAACCTGTTCGGCCCTTGGCCGCGGATCTTCTCGATCTCTGGATTATGTCCCCTTTTATACTCCTCGTGATGTCACAGGCGCAGGCTCCAACCAATCATCGTTCGAGCAACAGCCAATCAGCGCGTAGCTAATAACAGCGCAGTCGAATGTTCTAGAACATTCGATAAGTTATGCGCCCACGGGGTTATGACGTCACGGCAATATTTTTAAGTTAATCAAGAAGGGTTTTCCGTGGATAACTAAGCCATTTCTTAACCGATTTTGAAATGGTTTACAGATTTAAAAAGCCCGTTGAATTCTGGTCTTGATTAATATCAGATTCAATGGGAACAGGTAATCAATCAAGATTACAGGATACTAGCTCGGTACACTAAATGTGCCATCCTATCTTGGTCGTAAACTATGTGCTCCATCAAAAATAGCATCTAGACATGCGCATGCGCATCATGCGTTTTAACGAACTTAGTCGTTTTCGCAACGCGATCTCTCTCATAGGCCCATATACGCTTATGGCTCTACCCAGGGTGGCGTGTTCAGGGAACGAATCCAGGACGGGCGGTGTGCGTACCCAGCTTAGCTGGTATGGCCGGTACCCGACCGGTCGATCCGAACTACACCACCCCCTCCTAGTTTGACATCCGTGGCAATCGATCGTGCATGGCGGATTGATGCATGGACGTACGCTATGTGGGAATTAAAGACTTTCCGGGTAGGCGCATGGCCGGAGAGGAGTAGTGACGCAGTAGACGCGTATTCAAGAGACAGAGCACATAGAGGTGCCAAGAGGATGGGGGAGGCATACTTTTAGTTTTCAATTTTTGACCTGGAATTATTTTTCCAGGCCTTTTGTTTTTTTTTGTTTTGTTTTATTAATATTACGGTGCGTGCTGTAACTTTATTTAGTAAATGATTCTAAACAATAGCTCACATGGGTCTTGTCTCCGCATGCGGATAATCATTATCTCCGCAGAGAACACCAAAGCTCCAACGTACCACAATTTAAGTTTTAAATATATAATATAGTAAATTAATATATATAAGTATACATATATGAACCATGTCACATACCCTTATGGGGTATTTAGTGAATCAATCCGAATTACTTGCAGACCCCGGGTAAATAAAGGGGTATGCAACATGTATCTCTTATTATTTATTAAAAATATATTTGCGGCCCGTTATAGTGGGTCCGCAATGGGCAGCTCTCGCTGGCCCCATATCCGGCCTGACATCCAAGACAGGAACAAAAATAATAAGAAAAATAGTATATAATAATAATAACTTAAAAGTTAGTTTATCAGGCAGCCCCAGCGTAGTTGAGACTGCATGACGGGAGTATGACATTATTGCACTGTGGGATGTTGTGTTCTTTACATCGCACACAATGTTCTTACACCATCAGAGTCTGCAGTACTCATTTCGTGTGGGACACAGCCGGGCACCGAAGTGTGTGGCTGTGTCGGATAACCATAGTCATCCTAGGGACGGGATTCAATTGATCTAACATATATAATAAGAAGAAAAGTATTTCAAAAATAAAGTAATAATTAATACATTTCCAGGAATCGCACCATTGATGTTTCTGCTGTATCACAAATGATCACACCTCTGCTGCGAAATTTCCCCATTGAGTCTGGGTCCCGCGACTGATGATTGTTGGTCGCAGTGGATGCACTATCATTGCTGAGATGCATTCACTATTACTGGCACTGTCGGAAATATCTGAAGTGATGGTGGCGGAAATATGCGCGTCCATTATTCCGTGTAGATGATGTATGTAGATTTTGGCTGTTTCCGTACGACGTCGGGGAAAAAGGGAGGGTGGGGGGACCATTGGACAAACGTTCCTCCCATGACGTGTACTGTAGATGGCTGGAGTGCATTCCTTATATCCATATGATCAGTTCTCCCATAACTGGATAAGAAGGTATGTGCGGGAGATTTATCGGCTGTTGTCTGTTGATGATAATGTTGTTGTCGGGATGTCCGGGCTGCTGTATGATGCCGATGTTGTCAGCGAAGTGGACGTATTTCAGTTTTCCACGTTGGTGAACACCAAGTCTGTTGTTATTGCTGGAGGTGTGGGTCTGTGGGAAATATTATTTCTCCTGCAGGTTGTGTGGGAGGATTTGTTGCGGGAATTTTTATGTCTCCATCGGGAATTAATTAATATGGGTAGGTGCTGCTAAATGATGTTGTTGTTGAATGTCTCCATTATGCTGAGTATAACCGAGTAGGCATGTAATGTACGCGCAATGACAAATTAATGTATCCAGTCTTGAAGGCAGGTGTGTTCTGTAGGTGTTGACGTTCTGTCTGTTGTGTGATGTTCTGACTGCTCACGGGGGGAGTATGGTAGGCCAAGTGGATGGGGTGGCCTTTGGAGAGGGGAATATGGTCATCTCCCATTACACGATGGTTGGTGTCTTGTTGTAATTTTTAGACACCGGGAAAATTCGAGCCGAGAGTCTGATGAACAGGCTGCTTCCCTGCCCATCGTGGGGGGGGGGGGGGGTAGTGTTGGTCAGTGTGGTGCGGGATGCCACCTCCTCTGTTGCAGCAGTCTCTCTCATATCAAGATTGATGGTCAACAGACGATGAGTGGAGTGTGAAATGGACTAGGCCGATGATGTCCGAACTTGGTGTATGGATAAGGGATGCGAATTGGAATGATGGCGGGGGTGGGACTACAGGAGAGGGTGTCCCTTGGAGGGAGCGTGGTTTCCCGATTTCGGGAATTGGTCGGGTACACCTTGTTGTACGGTTCTGTGGTTCTAGACATGCTAAGGCTTCATCCAGCCTCTTCACTTCCATGCTATTCACCAAATGTTCAACCCCACAGGAAGCATGGCTTGGGTCAGCCTCAGCTTCCGCTTGTGGCAACTCTATGATGGTGGGCATAGCATGAAATGGGTGGGAATGGGAAGAGATCGGAGGAACAACTTTTCCATCCGGTCCTGTGGACAAAACAAACACAAAGTTCTTCAGATACAGCTTCCCAGATCGAGTAGACCTGTGCTGAGGAGGGAGAGGGCGAGTGCGTATCTCGTCATCGTCATCAGCGTTAGCCGCTTGTTCTCCAACATTCTGGCTTGTTAGAAGTTGGGTTGAACTGGCACTGCGGTGCTCTGCGCTAACCGTGGGAATACTCATTTCCGTAGAAATATCTGTCTGGGTACCGGTGTCACGAGAAACACCCAGTCCGAGCTCTGGTGCTGGGTCATCACTGACACAAGGTTTAAGTCGATCGATGTGGATGACTGAGGTCAGGCCATCCGAAGCACGGATATGGTAGGTTACGTCCGACGTCTTACCTACTACCACATAGGGGCCTTTCCACTGGTAACTCAATTTACTTGGCACGTTTGCAGATCGTCGTGAATCGTGTACACAGACCATACTTCCTGCTTCATACGGATCTCCATGCACTCTCCGGTCATGCCATGTCTTTTGCCGCCAGTGTGCAGTGGATAAGGTTTCTCTCACTAACTCATGGGCTTGTTCTATCCTTTGCTGCAAGAGTTGAACATACAGAGATGGTGAATTTTTCTCTCCTGGTATATGAGGCATGGCCAGATCCAGGGGTAAGGCTAATTCACGGCCTAACATTAACCGAGCAGGGGTGTAGCCCATGCTGGAATGTACTGAGGTACGGTAAGCCATGAGTACATATGGGAGCCATAGGTCCCAATCTCTACTATCAAGGCATGTTTCCTTCATAAGCATCTCCGCGAGAGTTCTGTTGAATCACTCTACCATCCCGTCACTCCGATATGGAACAATTTGCAGAGCTCTGATATGAGCCAGCTCTCAAAATTACTTCCTTTATCGGAGTGCAACTCATAAGGCATACCAAAGTGGCAGACCACATTGCTGGCCAAGACCTCCACTACGGTGGATGCCTCTTGGCCCGGCAGAGCAAATGCTTCTACCCATGTTGTAAAATAATCTTGTAATATGAGGATGTATTTATTTCCATCATCCATCATATTCAAGAGTCCGAGCACGTCGATAGCCACTCGCTCCCACGGTGCACCAACAAACTTAATTTGAGATGGTGCGATATGGTGCCTTGACACTATCGCGGATCCCGATCCAGTGGAATCTCAATTTGATACGGACAGCAGGTCCTTTCCATGGCCAGATGCCCGGCGTTATCATGTAGTTGTTTCAATATAATATCACGATAACTTTCCGAGACTACCAAACGGTCATTAATATATAGAACGTTGTTTATTAATTGACATTCTTCGAACCGTTGGTAATAATATTTTGCCATGGTGGATAGAGGTGTTACCAATTCCTTAGGAGGACGTAGCCCCTCCTGAATCCACGTGTATATATTTCATGTCTGCACGTCTGTTGTTTGGTGGTGTGCGATTTTCTCCAGATTCCACTCTGCGCACCTCAACTTGGGGAACTCGACGATGGCTGTGTTGACTGTGTCATGGTGGCGGCCTCATCGTGTTCAGCTTCCCCACCAATTCTGCTGAGGGCATGAGCATTCCCATGCAATTTGCTGGGACGGTGAACAACGTTAAAGTTTTAGGCCTGCAGGGATTCCTGCCATCTCGCTACCTGGGCTTCCAGATTTTTTAAGTTCCTGAGCCACCATATTGAGGCATGGTCTGTACGGAGTGTAAAGGGGCGCCCGTACAGAAAGTGTTTATAATACTTGACGAAATGGACCGCCGCCTATAGTTCTCGCTTGGTGGTTGCGTATCTTCTCTCCGTTTTATTCAGAGTATGCGAACCATGACCCAATACCTGCTCTGTTCCGTCTTCCGTGACCTGAGATAGAACCGTGCCGAGAGCATAAGCTGATGCGTCAGTGTCTAAGATGAAATCGAGGTTTGGATTAGGGTGAGCAGGAATTGGGGCAGTCGTCAAGAGTTCCTTCAGCGCTCTGAAGGAGCCTTCACACTCACTCGTCCACTCAAATGGTCGATCTTTCTCGGTGATCCTGTAGAGGGGTGAAGCAATCTCGCTGAAATGTCAGATGTAACGGCGATAGTATTGGCATAGGGCAAAAAACCTCTGTGTCTCCATAACTGAAGAGGGCTGAGGCCACTCCGCTACTACCTTAGTTTTTTATGGCTGGGTAGCCACTCCATCACTGGATATGACGTGTCCCAGGAACTCAACGCTCTGTCTAAAGAGATGACATTTCTTCGGTTTGAGTTTCAAATTGCCCGTGTGGAATCTTGATAGCACGGTGTCCAAATTTATTAAGGTTTGCTCAAACGTGGGTCCGAAGACTATCACATCATCGATGTAACAGAGACAGATCTCCCATTGCAGGGTCGTTAATACCTGCACAATGAGTCATTCAAAAGTTCCGGGAGCATTGCACAACCCGTATGGCAACTTGCGGAATTGGAAAAGGCCATCCCTACAAACGAATGCGATCTTTTCCATGTCAGCTTCATCCATGGCTACTTGCCAGTAAATGCTAGCCGAGTCAAGGGTACAAAACCACTTGGCTCCGGACAAGGAATCCAAGGCCTGATCTATTCGAGGTAACGAATAAGCGTCCTTAATGCTAAGATCATTAAGGCGGCTGTAGTCTATACAAAACCGTAAGGTTCCATCCTTTTTGCCTGCTAGCACTATTGGGCTAGCCCATGAAGATGCTGAAGGTTCAATAATACCAGTCCGCAACATGTCGTTCACTTGTTGGTGTGCTTCCGCTTCCTTATGAATGGGAAGACATTGTACCGGTTGCCGTACAGGGCGATTATTGCCATGTCTCCGGAGGAAAAACTATCGCGATATTTATGTAGTGGTCTCCGAATTTCTCGTTTCTGTGGTTGCAGTAATCCAACTGTGGCACGTAGATACAATCATGTAAATGTTCAGGTAAATCATCAGTCATCTGCGGTGGTGTGTCAGCAAGTGCAGGTGATTCCAATGAGATTATGTCCACTAAATGGCCACAGCGTACTCCGGGTTCCAGAGTGATAGGATCTGCGGTACCATTGAACACTCTAAAAGGTATATTTTCCTTATTAGTAGTGTCCACTATTATGCGGCTACTTGCGCATTGAGAGGCGATCATGTAATCAGGGTCGGGTTCCAGCATGGCGATGTGTGTGTTGCCTTCTAACTGTGGTGTGGTGGCCCATAAGATTTGTTCTTGTCCCTGCTCAACTGTGGCTGTACTTGATAATATTACAGCACACGTGTCATATAATGATGATGCTGGTCAAAGAGGTATTCGTCGGCTGTGCATGTCGAGTTCCTGTTGTTTGCAGTGTATGATGGGTTCACTGGCACTGTGGAAATCAGAGCCAAGTAGGGTATCGTTATGACAACTCGCTGTATGAATTGCATCTCCTCTATTTGGATTACTAAATTGACTACACCGGCTACGGGCACATCAGCCCCCGTGTAGGTAAATGGTCGTAGGCTTAAGGGGAGGCTTCTTATGAGGTGGGATGCTCTGATATAAGCGCTTGTTAAATACTGTGATACAAGCACCGGTGTAGACGGTGGCACTGGTGGAAACGCCAGTAAACAGACAGGCACATTTGTATATTACTTTGCGGTGTACCTGTGGAAGAGTTTCCAATGATGCCGTCTGCGACAATGGCATCGGAGCAGCATCACTCTGTATGTATTCTGACTGTTTCCGTATGGCTTCTTGTAATGTTGTGGATGGCTGAGTGAGGAAAGGGCCAGTTCGTCATCGCCGCTGCTGTGAGGGCTGCGGTGAAGACAGAGCTGGGGGTAGCAATGGTGATGGAGATGTTGCTCTTTCAGGATATGCTGTATTGGTGTAGACAGCGGGGCGCACGGGATGACGGATAAGCTCTACCTGCGCAAGCCATTTCCTACAATACTTCATGGGATGTTTTGGTGAAGCACAGAAGAAACAGTTCTGCCACCAGGGGCGTGTTTTTCCCTGTTTACATCGGTGCTTGCAAATCCATGAGGCGGAGTGAACCGCTTCTCCTGTCGCTGCCGTCTGTGGATGCGGGAGATGATGCTGGATGGGGTGGTGTTCTGCATACCACCAAAGGACACCAAGAATTTAGTGTCTTGGTGGCAGGACGTGGTGCTTGCAAAAATGTTGTTTCAGCGGAGGTGCTACAACCTACCACTGCCGTTTTACAGAGGAAAGAAGGCTTGTTGTGTGCGGAGAAAGAGCGGGATGTCATTGCTGCAGATGTGGGAGGCAACGTAGTCATTGACATGTGTGAAGCCATGCATTTGGGTGTTAGTGTGAAAGCTGTTTCTGGTGGATGAAAGTTGGCCACTGAACGTTGTTGTATGAAATTCGCAGTTGAGCCGGGAGGCGGATACGGGCACTGAGCTGGCTCTAGGTGATTCGGTGCCCGTAGGAGTTTGACTGCTTCTCTGGTTGCAGTGTGCTGTGGTTGGGAGCAGGCGTGGTGGAAGGAGGTCGGTTAGGACACCGCTCCCTCAAATGGCCTGGCTGACCGCATCCGAAACAGGTGTTCGGTGGTGGTGCGGTGCTGGTGGTGTTTGTTGTTCTAAACTGTGTGGTGGCGAGATTGGTGCTAAGTGTCGTAACTAAGTTTGTAAGTGCTGAGATTTGTTTATTAATCTCGTCTATCCATTCTCTCATGTTGCCGTTGTTGTTGGTATTGTTGTTGTTGTTGCATTGGTTCCCACACCCGGGGCCCCTGTTGGAGCTTCCTTTATGGGCACGCCCCCTTCCTCCAGGTGCTTGATTCTTATTGGAATTCTGTATACCTGGTGGTGGTGATGTCTGTTCGGTTGGTGTTGATGAACTGGGGGGAGCATTAGCGGGCGGGGCGATAGCTGCACCCTCTATCTCGTTGATAGGATGGAGTTGGCGTCGGTTATTCTTCTCCCGCTCCAGAAACTTCTCTATATGAACCGCGGTTGCCGTTAATTGGGCCAAACTCCTGTGGTCATCTAGAAATAGCTTTTCTTTCAGGGCGGGTTCACCGCTCAATGCATCGATAAAAGTGTCAAGATGCAAATGGATCACGCCTTCTGTATTGGTGCTCGGATATGCGCGGGTGACTAGCCTCCTAATTCGGCTAGCTAACTCGGGAAGAGTTTCTCCCACGCGTCGTCAGAGGTTCTTAAGTTGAAGATGACTGGTTTCTCTGAGGGCTGTGTCACCAAATCGCTCCGTTAATGCTCGTTCCAATTGTGTGTAGGTGGGTGTGTAGTCAGTTCCAAGATCCGCAAGAACTTGAAGGGCTTTTCCGGAAAGTTTTGCAGCGAGATATTCAACCATTTTCTGATCATTCCAATGGTTAGTCAGACTTATGATCTCGAACTGTATTTTATAATTGGTCCAGTCATTCTCCCCACTAAATTCGGGAGGGAGGATGACTCAGCCAAGACCGCGGGAAGAAGGAAGTGGCTGAAATCCGTCTGGTGCGGGTATTTGAGAATCTGACGAATATGCTGAGGCTGGTGGTGGTGCTGGTGGTGGTAGTGGTGGTGTCTCCCGTCGATGCCGATGCTGAGGAGCAATGACATTCGTACTCCAATTTAGTGAGTCCGCCCCGGTTGTAGAGCCATAGACCGGCATGGTTCTATGGACGGGAGGCGGATTTTTGTGAAGATTACACGGACATTCTCCCCGAGGTGAGGACTGATATTCCTCATATGGTGGTGGTGCAGTCAGCTGATGGTCATGATGTGTAGCGTGACTGATATACCGGCGAAATGGTGGTGCTGATTCCTCCTGATAAAGGCACGGTGTGCCTGTTGAGTATAGCATTGCGCTAGAAGCGGGTGGTGCGGGAGGTTGTCTGTATTCTGGATTATCCCCTGGACATGGGTGAACGATAGTAGTCTGAAGGGCTATTGAGATGCCTGTAGTCGGGTCTTTGTTGGGGTCTTCCACGATTCGGCCCTGTTGGTGGTGGCCTGTTCCGGATGTCCGATATAGTTCTGAACTCCATTCTCACCTGTGAGGCATCCCAAAAGGTGCCGTCACTGAGAGGCGAAAACAGGTTATATTGCGGTGTTGTTGATTCCGCAGAATTTCTGGCATAATCGGTGAGCATGTGAGCTGAAAATCCATCGTATGACGCTACCTCTTGATCGAGGGAGTCATCGCTAAATGGAGAAGGTATTGAGCTAATCTCACTGTATGGTGTAGGCGTGAGTTCGCTGCGTGTGGTTAATGATGTTCTTCGCGCCCCACATCTGACGCCACTTGTAGCTCGCCGGATAGTGTCGGGCCGTTCCAGTGTATCATGTCGACTCGCCGCGCCGCAAGTGCATGACGAGTGATGACGCTGGTTAGCATCTGGTCTCGGGGAGACAGACCTTGTACGAGACTGCCCTGCGGGTAACAAAAACCGGCTCCTAAGGCCGGTGGACCTCAATCGTTCCGGTGGGGCCATGCGACCATCGTCGCGAACATTAAACACAACCATCTCATCCCAAGAATTTGTGTCACCGGTATGCCTGCCCATAGCAATTTCGTGATCTATGGACTTACAAGATTTGATTTGGTGACCTGAAAATATGTCTATACAATGATTTTACCTAAATAATTATAAATATGCTAGATAAAACTAAAATAAGAGCATACAAAAATACGAGACATAGACAGGTAGATGGACTTTTAAACATGGGTACCACACAGACTCGTAGGTCCGCAGAGGTATCCCCGCAAGAGAGGCTCCCATACACGAGACTTAACTAATTAACGTAATATAACGTTATTATACCTCTAGGCTGAAAGGAAGAAGATTATCTCGGACGAAAATTTATGTGCCTCACGCGGGCACTACTCCTAGTGCTAGTTTGGGTGAGGAGTATTATTCTTACGCGAAGGTGTCACCACTGCTTAAAGCGGGAGAAGAGTAGTTGGCAAAAATGGGTCTACTCTAATATTTCAACCAAATATGCTTGAGAAAGAAAAGACCACACCTAGTGAGATTATGACTATAGGGATGCGTGCTGTTTTACGTGAAGACGGGACAAGCGATTCCTGATGGATTCCCTCGTCACCGTCTTATGTGATTCTTAGTGTGCTGAATTAGTAGTTGCCGCTTTATTTATGTGGGCCTTCTGCTTTGCTTAATTAGCGTTTAGTTGTTTTTAAAACAATAACTATTTTTGGCCGCAAATGGCTGGTATCTACCTAACTATTAGACACGGCTGTCACTGAGAACAGATGCCCTAAGACATCAATACTGAAGACAGCGCTCATACATGTTACTTAGTAACACCTTACAGAAAATGAGAATAACTATAAACAAATACAGAAATTATAACTAGTGGTCCTAAGACCGTTACGGTACCTTTTAGTCATCGGGACCGTTCTTACGGATACAATATAATTAAAGAAGTACATATAGAGAAATAATTAAACTGTGAAGCATAGTTACTTGAATACTCAGTAGTCATTCTTAAGTTAGGCTACCATGTTACTGAAATTGATACGTCATTCTGTAGTTGACGTGCGTTGATGCATTCTCAGGAAGCTGGAGAGCTCCCGCAGGTTGGTTCCCGCAAACAAGATTTCCGCAAGAACACTCATGGTGGGAGGACCTCACTCAGCACTGTAAGCCTAATAGGATGTCTAACGAGCAGTCAGCAAAAGATACGATAGTACTACTGTGGTGAATAAAGTTCTCGTACACCGATGGCATGGATGGAAGTTGTAAACAACCCGATCACAAGCGGGGATTGTCAGAGGCAAACGAAGATACAAACAAAGCTTCACGGCGCTGGGTACATCATTCAGCTCTGAAGACGCACCGGGCAGAGTGTACTTGCTGCAGTCGAAATTTAGAAGAACCTACACGATATTAGTGCGCTGACAGTTGAAATACCACTTTTAGGCGTGGCCGGCAGATCCGGCGAGTCATCCATCAAAGAACATCCTGCCTTTACATCTGTAGACTCACATATTCAGGCCGTAGAGGCCTCACCGCAAAGTTGTGTTCTGAAGTAGATATTGATATTCGTGAACAGTAATCAGAAAGTTCCAAATTGCTCCCATAAGTAGGGAGTTACAACATTGTTTTAGTGCGGTGGGTTGGGCAACTGCTAGCTACGGGAGAAAACCCCAACACATAGTTCATCGTTCGAGCAACAGCCAATCAGCGCGTAGCTAATAATAGTGCAGTCGAATGTTCTAGAACATTCTAGAAGTTCTGTGCCCACGTGGTTATGACGTCACGGCAATATTTTTAAGTTAATCAAGAATGGTTTTCCGTGGATAACTAAGCCATTTCTTAACCGATTTTGAAATGGTTACAGATTTAAAAAGCCCGTTGAATTCTGCTCTTGATCAATCCCAGATTCAACGGGAACAGGCAATCAATAAGGATTACAGGGTATTATCTCGGTACACTAAAAGCGCCATCCTATCTTGGTCGTAAACTACGTGCTCCATCAAAAATAGCATCTAGACATGCGCATGCGCACCATGCGTTTTAATAAACTTTTCGCAACGCAATCTCTCTCATAGGCCCATATACGCTTATGGCTCTACCGCGGGGGGGGGGGGGTGTTCAGGGAACGAATCCAGGACAGGCGGCGCGTACCCAGCTTAGCTGGTACCCGAGCGGTCGATCCAAACTACAGTAGTAGTAGCAGCAGCAGCAGCAGTAGTAGTTGTAGTAGCAGCAGCAGCAGTAGTAGTAGTAGTAGTAGTAGTAGTGAATGCACGCATTTATTTAGCTCTGCAATTGCTGCCCGAATTTGCTAGTTTCTAGCGCGATTTGTAGATAAATTTTATACATATATTTCGTATTAGTATTTCCTTTCAAAGTTTATGTTTAATTTGTAAATTCTTGTCTTGGTTGGAGCGGATTTTTCTAAAGGCACTCCACTTAGCTGGCGGTTTCCGCCATTTAATAGGGCTCGTCTTACTGTGTTCAATGCAATACATTTCTCCCCGTGCCAGTATGCTATTTCTATAGTTTGTTGGCTAGCTCATTATATTTGGCAAGATGGCTTGAGTGTGTAGATTTAATTCCTTTGTCATCTGAAAGCGCAAGCCTAGTACTTTGATTATATAAATCTTCATTGTCAGTTGGCTGTCCCCGGTCAACTCGAACAGACTAACAAATATATGACTGTAATATGTTAGTATTGATTAGGAAAACACTCTAATCGGTTAGGTGTTAGTGAACCACTTAATAAGTGGTTCAAACTAACAAATATACGACTGTACTCTCTATTCGTATGTTTGTTGCTAGATGTCAGGGTTTCAAAAGGGGACACTATTTATTTAGTGTTTAGCTCTTTCCCCGACGTCTTAGGGGTGGGGTGGTATGGCTATCGACGTGTATCATGGGTTAAAGGACGTCGTTGGCGCGGGACCTGCTGCTTTGCAGGGACTTATCAATGTTACTAAAACTGTATAGAATGTAACAGAGTCAAATGAGGAGGTCAAGGAAAAGCTTCTCGAAGATGTTCTTATTGTAAAAGGCGAAGTTTGTAACGTAGAGGAAATCGAGTCAGATAGGTTGCTAGTGAAGATGAAAGTGCCACTAGAAATTCCAGATGACAGAATCATGAATGAACTTAAGAAGTATGGCAAAGTGCAAAAGATTGAATGGGAAATGTATCCCTTTGACAGAAGGCTAGAAAACGGTGTAAGATGTATCTGCTTTGATAAAGTGGATAGCCATTTACCAAGCAGATTGACACTTGATGGCAGCTTTGCCCTGCCCTTATGGTATAGAGGGCAAATTAAAGAATGCCGGATTTGCCTAAGTACTGACCATTTGGCAACAGATTGTCCAAATCGAAACAAATGTTTGCTCTGTGGTTCAGTTGACCATTTTAAATGGCGCTGTCCAAAAAATCAAAACAAGCCCTTAGTATCAGGAGATAATCGCCCATTAAAGCATGCAACTGAGTCAAATGCTTCTGAAGCAATCGCTACGGAAGCTGTTGTTTTGGTTCATGCCACTGAAAATGACACAAACAAATCATCAAATCCTGTTAATACCAATGTTATCGTGTAATATAATCTGAAATCGACTGACCTCTTGCAGACCACATGGATCTATTTTCACATTAGCTTTATGATGTAAATCAGTAGCTTTTTCCAGCTGGTGGTAATTATCTACCAGTCTGTTTAACCATTTTTTAGGTTGTCTAGTTATTTTTTAAAGTTCAGATGTAGGTAATTCCGGATCGAGATAAGCTAACCCTATTACTATTGGCCTAGCCAAACAGGTATGATCATAATTTGCGACGGAGATCAGACCTTTCTTTATTCTGACTTTTTCTCCCAAGTCCGACAAATAGTAGCTTTTTAAATCACCAAACCCGATACCTTCGGGTAGAACAACATGTAAAAAATTTAATATGAAATTTTCATCTAACCTCACACTAGTGTTACTCTGTGCCACCCTTGGTTTAAACGTGATTTATTTGTTCAGATGGAAGCACGATAAGACTTAGAGTCTTATGCCCGTGTCTCCCATACACATACAGATTATTCAAAACTTTTTTTACAACAAAATGGCGGCAAATCATAATAGTTTAATTAATTGTAGTCTATTGGTGTGCATAAGTATAAGTGAATGTTGAGTGTGAGGTGGGGGAGAGTAGGAAGAAAGACCGAGACAGAAAGGGAGAGGGGGAAAGGGGGGGGGGGGAGAGGGGGAGAGATAGAGAGAGCGAGGAATAAGATCAAACGGAAGAATAGCAGAGGTGAGCTCTAGGTGCTGCCTTCGCCCCGACCTGTACGTGTTGGGCTGCTGTCCATTTACCCCTTAAACTATAAGTTCGCAAACAGGAAGCTACTGAAAGCGGTTGGTGTTAATTATGTATTGACATACCGTATTACAGATCAGTTTGTTCATTTCCAAGTTGGTAGTGTAAGTCCCGTATAGAAGCTGGTTGACCGTAAGATTAGCAAGAGAAATATCGTTCAAGGCAAGCTGATTTTGGAAAACGACTCTTTGCTCGTTAACCACCCTTGAAAGCTCTTCCAAGATACGCCCACCGGATATGTCATTAACTTTACTGAATTCTAAAAAAAACTGGTACATTCAAAGCCGGGTGTTCAAATCACCACAAAAGCAGGCAATCAAATTATTCGCACAGCCAGCCAGAGGGCCATGATGTCTTTAAAACCGAAAAAATGCTAAAACTTGAAGACATTGCATGAGCGGTCCAACTACACACTATCCTAAGGGATTACCATTATCAAACCTTTTTTAGGAACAACTGCTATATACACTCGCACAACACAAAAACCATCCCACCAAGCAATACAACTCTGGAACAACACAGCTATAAATATACGCACACAAATTCTTACACAAAGCTCTTTTAAACAAAATATTAACAAAATAATCTTAGAAAGATATTAAAAATCCAATCCAATGACATGAATGCAGAAGTCACCACCATGGCAGTACAAAAACAAATGTAGTACCCAGTTGCCAGGACAACAACTAGAATGTAAAATACATATCTGTAATAATAATAATAATAATACATCCGTAATTGCTGATGTGGATGATGCAGTCGTGTAATAATAATAATATTAATAATAATAATAATAATAATAATAATAATGCGTCAAGAAATGTTGATACAAATTAGGCCGTATAGTTATATATCGTAAACGAGATATGCATGTACTCCCCATTCTCATGTGTGTGCGTTAATTGTCTACTGTCTTAAATGTATACATGTGAATATTATATTATCTTCATCCATGATCCAACTATCACTGAATTATACGTTTGTTATATGTTAAATGTAAGGGGTCCAGCGCTGTATAGGCAGTCCACAGTGGACGACTGCCTGTTGTGTAAATGTAAAATCTATGTGTTATATGAAAATAAATAATTTTGAATCTTGAATCTTGAAGAAACAATCACCGCCACGGATGTAGAGATATTTAAGACCTACATCCGCGAGACGACATTCTAAGACCGAACGAGACGATGTAAATAGTGTACATACAGTTTTTAAGATAAGATTGATTTGCAGAACGCGGGCTAAAAGCCTCTATGTTCCGTTTTGTGTTAGGCTGCTATAGAGTTAGGCTGCTATGATAGTTAAATCTTAGTTCTTGGTTTGCCCAGTATGTGTCTAATCTATTCTTGAACATGTTTAAATTGTCCGATTTTACAATGTGATCAGATAGTGAATTCCAGGCATCGATTATTCTATTGGTAAAGTAATGTTTTCTGAAATCATGTGAAAAGCGATGTTTCTTTAGTTTATGTGTGTCCTCTTGCTATTGAATTGTTTAATGTGAAAAGATGTTTTGTTAGATGTGTGTCGTAATAACCGTGTATGATTCTATAAAATTCAATCATATCTCCCCGGTGTCGTCTGTACTTTAGAGTTGGGAGATTTAGTCTCTAGCCTGTCAGGGTAGCTCAGTCCCTTCAATGACGGAATCTGTCTGGTTGCCCTCCTTTGAACATTTTCGATAGTATTGATATCTTTTTCTTTGTATGGGCACCAGCCACTGTTAGCATATTCAAGAGTCATTAGACAATTTTAATCTTGCGGACTGTGAAACACAGCCATGTTTACGAGGCCCGCACCTAGGCCATTAGGATGTTGCCTAGTAATTGTACAGATACAGATACCGATGACCAATACTGGGCATAACACGCCAACGTAGATATCTTTCACATTATGCGAGGTGCTTGCTTATTTTACTGTGTAATCGAACGAAATCACTTGTTAGCGCTTCAAAAAATAATTTCCCTTATTTCTAAATAAATTATTATCTTTAATGAAAGTTTTATTGTTCTACGTCACGTATTCAACTCAAAAGAAAATATTACATGGATTTGGGGTTTTTTAAGTAGACATACTAGCCCTTATATCGCCGTATATTTTGTAGCGGACGAACACACTGCTTGGTGCGGTAAAACGTCAGCTACACCGGTAAACTTTCCACGCGTGCACCTGAATTTAGCCACCTCTTCAGCTCAGCCGCCTCTCTTGCCGCTTCTGATGAGTATATGCTGGCGATCCAGCCTCCCTACTCAGTATTCGCTTACAGGTGCTTTTTCGGAATCATTCCATGATTGTAGCTGGCATATATCACCTCCTGTGTTAGACACAAATCTGCTGCGATCAGCGCAGTTTGAGTTTGTTTACAAGTGTCAAGTACAAACTTTCGAAGCCGCTGTTAACTGGCTTGAGTTTATCAGTCATCAGTCGTCCAAAAATTAAAAATGGAAGGTCAATACAAGTCCTTTGCTATTGCCATTGCGGTGTTATTTGTCGCTATCCTGTCGCAATTTTGGCAATGGGGCTTCTCCAAGAAGGAAGAAATTGTGATTTCGGCCTGGAAGAATTACATACGCAGACCACACAGAAAATTTGAAAGGATATCAATTGGGTACGTATAGCCATCTAAATTTAATTATTATGGCAAATGTTGCACATAATGTTTCTTGAACAATCTAATCCTTGTTACTCGTAATTTTCTTTGGGGAGAATCAGATGCATTCCTGCCAACCCCTTCCACCAACTTTGTCACATCAGACAAACTTACCCAGGTTCTGTCCCTCACGTCTGATCTGCAAATGGACATTCTGTAAGCGAAAATAGAAATTTTCAAGCAAAGCGAGGGTTAACGGTTTGAGGATTAAGAAATAAGCATTCTGACCAATGTTGCAATTGTTAAAGCGTCACTTGCGATTCATTACCTGTTCAGGAATTCTTGCAGTCCTTGTAATTGAGCCTACTGATTGTCACAGTTCAGGTAGTCCCAGCTAAAAATCAGTGAGACATTTAAGAGAAAGACAGATAAACCTTGCATGATGGAACCTCTCGATTGAGCTTATGAGATATGTTCCATCACACATACTAAATATATTCTCCATTAAAACAAAAAATCTGAGTAGTGATCTGTTATTTCCAACGAGATTTTCAAGATTCAAACTTTTATGGTCGATTGCACATGCAAGGTCGACAACTCTTCATTTAATATAAACTCAAGAGTTGCAAGTTATCCATTTAATGGGTCTTGAGGAAAGTCCAATTTGCATGGCAAGAGAGGACTGTTTTTGAATTGTTACCACTGGGAATGACTGGGTCAATAACCGAACCAGTCATTCCAGTGGTAAATTTTCAAAAATATCTTGACCTGCACATGGGCCTTCGGTGAGCATTGCATGGATCGAAATGTCCATTTACCCTGTTGCCCAGGGCAACCTGATTTTCAAAATGGTAACTAAACTTTGGCTGCTAATGGTACAGAGGGCAACCATGATAAATACTCGGACTAATAGTAGTATACTGTGTTTTTGATACCTACTGACTAACTCTTCATTTTAGGGCATTTATTTATTTAATTATTAGAAAGAGTAACCAGTACATGCCTAATGCCATTTCTCAATAATTGTGGCCATTCTTCAGAATTTACTTGACAAAGCAATAGGGTGATTCTAATTTTCTTTGTCATTTAGCTTAACATATACGGGCAAACTTATCTGCGGCTGGCAACCGGAAAATGCATGAAAATACACATATGTTTTTTACATTTTTAAATTTATTTCTACCCCTGCAATGATTTCAATTTCTGTCTATTCTGACCATTAAAAGTTTAGATTTTCAAGCTTAGTACTTGTTTTGATTTTTATTTTGATTACTGGTCTGTATGTGCGTGCGTGTGCTAGAATGTGTACGTGTGCGGGACCCAACAGCGATAACTCAGATTCTAATTATGGGTGCCCTCCCCAAACTTAGGTGGAAGGACCTTGGATTTCTGCCCTAAAGAAGCATTAATTTTTGGGTTAAAAGGGCAAGGTCACCTAAAAGGGCAAGAGGACGGACTCAGATTTGTCCAAAATGCTTGTTTTAATACTTAATTCTATAGTAATTTCTATATTAATAAATATAGGTTCTCTATTTCGCTGACCCATACCGGAGGTGGTCAGATTGGCTCCAGCCCAGCAGTCCTTCAGAATGCCATGCAAGAATTAATTAGGATGTTAACTGTCTTACTGTGGCAAGCCACCAGACAATAATTTCAATGGGCAATAACTGGATAGGCTGAATATTTTGAAAACAGTTTAACTGAAAGTTTCAGTCCAATTGTTTTCAAAATATTCAGCATTTTCACAGTTAAACCCCATGGAAAATGTAGTCTGTAGAAATACAGCGGGCAGACAGTCAAAATATGTTTAACCCTTTAACACTGATATCAGCAAAAAACAGCTTCTATAGTGGTCTTGATGGTAAATTTTCAAAAATAGTCTTCTCTTAGTCTGAAAATCGACATTTTTATGGGAAAATTGAAATGTTCTTGAACAAATTCGAGGGTTAAAGGGTTAAATGCCTAAATAGCTCAACATTCCCGGGTTCTCACAGGTCATGGAAATCCTGGAAAGTCATGGAATTTGAAAATCTAAATTCCAGGCCGGGATTAGCGATCACGTGATTTCGTTCATTATCAGTCATATGTCCGACCAACATAAAATGTCCCAGAACAACGTAAGAATTAAAATGAGGTTAGATCACTTCTTATGTTGGAAGGCCTAATTAAACTCTTATGATTGGAGGTATTCCACTGACCTATATTTGGACTGGAAGGAGGCATCCCAAATAAAAATAGGTTTGTAATGCCGCGAATGCCAATATCCCAAATTAATAATAAATATGTAGAGAAGATGTTTTTCAAACAATTTGAGCAATAAAATCACTATATCCTACTCAGCGTATGCATTCAGCAATATATTGCTGGCGAGATTTTTGTTCACTTGGGCGATTTCGTCCCGGATGAATTGGTTACATTATGATAATCAGATGGCGAACCGCGATGATATCTCGCTCTCACTAGCGTATGGGGATTCTCCTTCGATCAATACTCACCATTCTGTTACTTCTGATATACAACTGGCCTTGACAGCTGGCTCTAGGACTATAGACGTAGAAAGCTTTACCGACTCCTTGGAACCGGGTACTCGGCTCCCAACTGCTGAGTAGCCGTCTACCATAGAGCTCATTCTTGTTTGCATAGCAACAAGGGCTATACATGCTTTTTGCAGGGAGAGATTTAAAGTTTTTTGAAAAGAAATCTAAGTCTTTTGTCTGTGATTTGATAGTTTGTGCGTTCCTGAAAGGATATAACTGGATAAAATGGAGAATACCGCCGATGATAACCAGGTTGTATAATTCCTTATTATCCATAGTTAAAAGACTTAGGTCTCTAAATTTCGTTGTGTCGCATGTTCCAATTTCTGACCCCAAAGAATCTGGGACACGTGCTAACAACGAGATATGCCAGACGATCGCCTTCTTTAAACCCCAACAGGCGATCGGCAGATATGAAAATAGGTGTTTGCTATGGTATTTCTAACACGAATATCGGCTGACGTCGTTCTCCGTAGGGTCCGAGCGGGTGACGTCACACCCATGATGCTTGGATGTTTATGTGAAGAAAATTTTTCATTAATTCGTGCATCTTGTTCTGGGTGCTGCGTACTAAAAATGGTACCGGAAACTTTGGAATGGTCAAGTTTACGTGTGATCACGATCGGTTTGCAATGATCGGTGGTGTCAAAATTCTTGAGAGATGCGTGGTCTGCGGTTTTACCGTGTGCTACAGCAGTTTGTTTACATTTTGTTGTTTCTTCACATATCGTGTCGGCTTTCGTTAGGAGTATAATTTATATTGATTGGTAAATATACCCCGAATGCTATGCGATATGATTCCTGGAGCCGTGATACATCCTGGAGGATCAATTATGGGTGTATTTATGCCCGCTTCGTTCTTGTCGTCATAATCAATGCGATCTTTGCTGTAACGTTGCGGGGTGGGGTGCGGGAGGGTTACAGTTAATTTATGGTCAAGTTATTTGAAAATTAATAGTCTGCCTTCCATCCGTGTCGTTCCGCTTGCTTATTGTAGGTTTGTGCTTATTTTATAGGCCAAGCCAGCCCGCCATCATGTGACGAGTGCCATAAGTTTGTACGCGTCGTGTTTAAGGATCATGTTTGTTTTAGGTGTATGCCCTGTAACCTAGATCATAGATGTAATGCGTGCGCAGTGTGGTCCGTCGATATGATGGTAAAGTTCCTTGCCCAGAAGGATGTGGCTGGGTCTGACGCGGGGTCAGGCGGTCCGATGTTAAATCGTGGAGCGTCCGGTTCGGCCGGTGGGGGCGCTCCACGTCCCCAGCTGGAGAGGGCACCGCCGGCATGGTTCGGTCCGGCTATGCAGGGTTTTCTGCATAGCGTTCTGCCCACGCTGGTGTCGTCACTGCTACCGAAGGTTGGGGGACAGTTTCTCCCCATGCCTGGTACGGACCCTGTCCTTGGACAGGGTTCTGGACTGGTTACCGAGGGGGCCGTCTCGTACGGCCCCCTGGCAGTCCCGCCTGGCTCCGTCCTGACGGGTTCTGTCTCTGCGGCCACCTCCGGGTGGTCCAGTAGCGGTGGCCGGTCCGTCAGGTGCTCCACGGTCTTCTCGTCTAGTGACGACTCTTCGGGGTCTGAAGACGAGGAGGCTGAGGAGGAGAGGTTGCTGCGGCCTGTGATACCACGGGTGGAGAATATGGAGGTCGATTCCGTTCTTGACGGAACCGTCCTCCATTTGTCTGGCTTGGCGCAAGCCAGGGTAGCGGCTCCGCCTGTGGTTGAGGCCAATCTGGTACCAGACACCGGTCCCGTGACACGAGCTGACACGGTGACGGGTGTGCCGAGCCGGGCGTGGTACTCACCTATCTCGCCTGGTCCGGCGGTCAGACGTGGGGTGCCGTTGGCGCCCGTGTCTGGCTACGGTTCCGCGTCTGCTACGGGTCCGTACGGTTTTCCGTGCGGACCTACCCCATGGACTGGTGTGTTTCATGGGGTGGCGGCGGAACCGGTTGGTACCGGAGTGCCTGGCGTGTCAGCAGCGCCTCCTTGCCAGGAGGCCGTGGCTGGCAGGCCCGTGAACACATCAACGGGTGACGTGTTTGCGGGTGTGTCCTCCTCGGAAGTCGACTGGTCAGAGGCTCTGGCTTGGCTAGCCAGGGTTGACCCGTCTGTGGTTTCGGCCACGGCCGAGGAGGATGCGCCCCGTGCGTCGATTAGGACGGGGATCTTGCCCGCGGCCGCGCAGTTCATCGAGTTGTTGGATGCTATTTATAGCAAGCAGCTTATGACTAAGGGTCAGCTCCCTTCGGCCTCCAGGGAGGTGCGGGCAAGGTGTCGTATTCCGCGGGGGGAATACGACAGATATGGTGTGGTACCGTCGGTCACCGAGGATGACGGATGGGTGCTGGGCGTTCAGAGTGCCGGGGCGGGTGGCCCCGGCCCGGCACTTGTGGACAAGTCCCAGGCACACCAAGAGGAAGTCCTGTCCCTATGCGATGAGGGTGTGAGGGCAGCTATGAGCGCTGTCAACCACTCTTATCGTCTTCTTCAGTCGGTGTGGGCTGAAGCGGGGGCAGGCCACCCTGTGCCGTCTATGGATGCACTGGCAAGGGTGCAGGCGCGTGTGACCAAATCCAGGAAGCAAATGGTTATTGACCATATGCGTCCGGCTACGGCAGTCAGGGAGCGTCTTCTTGGGATGCCCCTGACAGGGCCTAGCATCTTTGGTGGCCAAGCGCGGGCCATCCTAGAGGATACGGCCAGCATCGCACAGAATCGGTTGGCGGTCAACCTACAGCTGGAGCTAGTGCGGCAAGCGCACGCACTAGGGGCTGTGGGGAAACCGCTAGCTGGACAACCTCCAAAGAAGCGGAAGAAGCATAGGGGCAAGGCGAAAGCTAAGCCTGCTGCGACTTCTGCTTCAGCTGGATTTTCTCAGCCGCCGCCGGCTAAGAAAGCCAGGAAGGTTGTAGAGGCTCCTACCCTCCCCAAGGTTGCTCCTGACCGCCCTAGAGGCGGGAAGGGTAAGGGTAAGTCCTCAAAGGGCGGACAGAAGGGAGCGGATCGTACCTGAGGGTACGAGAGCTCCCTTCATATCCGCCTGGACCGCACCTGTGCAACAGGAACGGCGGTGCCAGTTATACCCGCCGTGCCGAGACCGAAATGGTTCTCTCTCTCTCTCTCGTTAAGAATGGGGGGGGGGGGGGTAGCGGATTGCGAGCCGGACAACCCCGTTAGACGTCGAGGCGTCTATGGTGGGTGGGAGGCTCATGCGTTTTGTCGAGGCCTGGCGAGGTGTGACGTCAGACAGTCTGGTCCTGGGATGGTTATCCCAGGGTTACATGCCGGAGTGGTGGGACTTTCCGCCACAAAATCTGTCTTTGGCACCTGTCTGGACACCCGTACCAAGGGAGCCAGACAAGTTAGAAGCCGTTTAAAAGGAAGTGTCGGGTTTGCTTCTGAAGGGAGCAATAAAACCAGCAAACCGGAACACTCCAGGCTTCTATTCAAACATGTTCCTTGTCCCCAAGAGCACGGGGGGGATGGAGACCCATACTCAATCTCAGGCCATTAAATTGGTTTATCCATACGCCTCGGTTCCAGATGGAAACACCGAGATCGGTAATGGCGGGATTGAGGAAGGGAATGTGGTGTGTGTCGATCGATCTGAAAGATGCATACTCCACATTCCTATGAACCGGAGTTGGCACAGGTTTCTGAGATTTGCGTTTCAGAATCAAGTATGGGAGTTTACTGTTCTCCCGTTTGGCCTGTCGACATCTCCGAGGGTTTTCACAAGAGTGGTCCTTGCGGTGACGGCGTTTCTCAGAAAAGAGAACGTGGCGCTACACACCTACTTAGACGACTGGCTGCTCAAGGCAGACTCGGCAGCCAGGTTGAACTTGGATACTGCTCTGACTCTGAAGTTACTTTCAGATCTAGGCTGGATAGTCAACAAGGAGAAATCCGAGTTGACACCCACTCAACATTTCGTTTATTTGGGGATGCGATTCGATCTCGAGGAGGGCAGGGTTTACCTGTCAGAGCCCAGAGTGGTGTCTGTGTTAGCCATCCTCAAGAGTTTTCGAGTGGGAAACCACATTCAGGCGAGGCGGTTTCTTCAGATGCTGGGCATGATGGTCTCCATGGAGCAAGTGATCCCGTTCGCTGCTCTAATGAGAAGACCTATCCAGTTGTATCTGATGTCTCTGTGGAAACAGAACCGAACCCCTGTCAAAACTGGTGCCAGTTTTGGAGCCGATAATATCGCATCTTGTATGGTGGAAACAGCGTCAGAAACTCCTAGTAGGGGTTTCGCTGCACCTACCTCGCCCCCAGCTGTCCGTGTACACGGGTGCGTCGCTGGAAGGGTGGGGTGCCTGCCAGGGAGAACACCAGGTCTCGGGCACATGGACTCTCCTGGAGAGTCAGCTGCATATCAATCTTTTGGAAATGATGGCAGTGGAACTGGCATTGGAAGAGTTTCTTCCGATGATCAGGGGTCACCCACACTTTGTATCAAAGTGTGGCACTTGATTCAATGGTGCAGGAATTACTCGGTTGTTTTGAAAGCAGCTCACATTCCTGGCCGATTGAACATTCTGGCGGATGCTTTGTCTCGCAGACAGAGAATTCTGCCAACAGAATGGTCCCTTAACCCTCCAGTTCTACGAAGGATCTTCGAGCATTGGGGCAAACCCAACGTGGACTTGTTCGCCACAAGGGAAAATGCTCAAATCATGACTTATGTCTCGCCTATTCCAGATCCAAATGCCGTCGATACAGACGCTCTGGCGATAAGCTGGAGGGGGATGCACGCTTACGCGTACACACCCACCATCCTTCTGCCGAAGGTATTGGTGAAGATCAGGGAGGAACCGTGTCTGGTTCTGCTAATAGCGCCGTATTGGCCAAGCAGGGCGTGGTTCACGGATCTGCTAGATCTGCTGGTGGAAAACCCAGTGCAGTTGCCCGAGATTCCGAACATAATCTCCCAGGCCAAGGGACGCTTCCTACACGAGCGTCCCAAAATGTTCAAATTGACTGCGTGGATGTTATCAAACAACGTTCCACGTCGGAAGGCTTTTCTCGACAAGCTGCTGATTTCATCGCGGCTGCGAGAAGGAGGTCAACCTTCAAGTTATATAACAACAAGGTTAACAGATTTGCAGACTGGTGTGAAGAAAAGGGTATTGATACCTTTCAATCCACTATTCAGCAAATAGCAGACTTTCTCTGTGAGCTGTTCTTTTCAGGACTAGCTCCCATCACAATGGCTGGATACAAGTCAGCTTTGGCATCAGTTATCCCTTGTCTAGCCAACAGGGATAGTCCAGAGGTGGCCCAGTTAAATGTGATGGTGAAGGGAATGAGCAATCTCCGACCGAGACAACCGGTAGTCATTCCAGCCTGGAGTCTATCTTTAGTGCTCAATGTACTGGCCAAGCACCCTTTCGAACCGTTGCGTTCGGCTAGTCTAAAGCATTTGACTCTAAAGGCGGTCTTTCTATTGGCAGCTTCCTCAGCTAGAAGGCGCAGTGAGATCCATGCGCTTTCGGCAGAGAGGGACCGATTTATTGTCTCTGGAGAGGGTCTGCGTCTTCTGCCAAGAGCAGAGTTTATGTCAAAGAATCAATCTTTGAGATATCCCGGCAAACCGATCATAATATCGAGGTTAACAAGGTTTGATCGTGATGCCAGTGTCTGGTGCCCAGTCCGTGCTTTGACTAAGTACAGAAAACGGACTGACTCGTTACGGTCGAACGATAGACATCTGTGGATCTGTCATAAGAAGCCTTATGGCGCCGTATCCATGGATACTATCTCTCGTTGGGTAGTAGAATGCATTCAGACTACTCATGAGATGGTGACTGGGCACCAGGTGCAAGGCGTAAGGGCACACGATGTTCGAGGAATAGCTGCCTCGACCGCCCTTTACAGTGGTGTTCCGTTAGAGGACATCATGGCTGTTGCACAATGGCACTGTGAGTCCTCATTTACGGATTACTATATGAGGGATGTGTCAGACTCAGCCATTCTCCTTCGATCAATACTCACCATTCTGTTACTTCTGATATACAGCTGGCCCTGACAGCGGCTCTAGGATTATAGACTTAGAAAGCTTTACCGACTCCTGGGAACCGGGTACCCGGCTCCCCACTGCCGAGTACCCGTTTACCATAGAGCTCATTCTTGTTTGCATAGCAACAAGTGCAATACATGCTTTTCGCATTAAGGATTTTAGTGTTTTTTAAAAGAATCTAAGTCTTTAATCAGTGATAGTTTGTGTGTTCTGAAAGGATAACTAAGGACTATGGAGAATACCGCCCAAGATAACCAGGTTGTATTGTTCTTTATATCCATAGTTAAAAGACTTAGGTCTCTAAATTTCGTTGTGTCGCATGTTCCAATTTCTAACCCCATAGAATCTGGGACGTGTGCTAGCAACGATATATGCCAGACGATCGCCTTCTTTAAACCCCAACAGGCGATCGGCAGATATGAAAATAGGTGTTTGCTACGGTATTTCTAACACGAATATCGGCTGACGTCGTTCTCCGTAGAATCCGAGCGGGTGACGTCACACCCGGTCGCTCGGATGTTTATGTGAAGAAAAATTTTTTCATTAATCGCGCATCTTGTTCTGGGTGCTGCGTACTAAAAATGGTACCGGAAACTTTAGAATGATCAAGTTTACGTGCAATCACGATCGGTTTGCAATGATCGGTGGTTTCAAAATTCTTGAGTAGATTCGTGGTCTGCGGTTTTACCGTGTGGGACAGCAGTTGTTATACATTTTGTTGTTTTCTTCACATATCGTGCTGCGTTCGTTAGGAGTATAATTTATATTGATTAGTAAATATACCCTGAATGCTATGCGATATGATTCCTGGAGCCGTTACACATCCTGTAGGATCTATTATGGGTGTGTTGTGCCCGCCGCGTTCTTGTCGTCATAATCAATGCGATCGTTGTTGTAACGTGGCGGGGTGGGGTGCGGGAGGTTACGGTTAATTTATGAGTCAAAATATTTGAAAATTAATTGTCTGCCTTCCATCCGTGTCTCGTTCCGCTTGTTTATTGTAGGTTTGTGCTTATTTTATAGGCCAAGCCAGCCCCGCCATCATGTGACAACTGCCATAAGTTTGTCCGTGTAATGTTCAAGGACCATGTCTGTTTTAGGTGTGCCCTGTGTAATATAGATCATAGGTGTAATGTTTGTGCAGTGTGGTCCGTCGAAACGATGGTTAAGTTCCTTGCCCAGAAGGACTTGGCTGGGTCTGACGCCGGGTCAGGCGGTCCGAGAGGAAATCGTGGAGCGCCCGGTTCGGCCGGTGGGGGTGCTCCACGTCCCCAGCTGGAGGTGGCGGAGATGGCACCGCCGGCGTGGTTTGGTCCGGCTATGCAGGGTTTTCTGCATAGCGTTCTGCCCACGCTGGTGTCGTCCCTGCTACCAAAGGTTGGGGGGCAGTTTCTCCCCATGCCTGGTACGGATCCTGTCTTCGGACAGGATTCTGGACTGGTTACCGAGGGGGCCGTCACGTTCTTTACAGGACTAGCTCCCGTCACAATTGCTGGATACAAGTCAGCTTTGGCATCAGTTATCCCTTGTCTAGCCAACAGGGATAGTCCAGAGGTGGCCCAGTTAAACGTGATGTTGAAGGGAATGAGCAATCTCCGCCCGAGACAACCGGTAGTCATTCCAGCCTGGAGTCTATCTTTAGTGCTTAATGTACTGGCCAAGCACCCATTCGAACCGTTGCGTTCGGCTAGTCTAAAGCATTTGACTCTAAAGGCGGTCTTTCTATTGGCAGCTTCCTCAGCTAGAAGGCGCAGTGAGATCCATGCGCTTTCGGCAGAGAGGAACCGATTTATTGTTTCTGGAGAAGGTCTGCGTCTTCTGCCAAGAGCAGAATTTATGTCAAAGAACCAATCTTTGAGATATCCCGGCAAACCGATCATTATACCGAAGTTAACCAGGTTTGATCGTGATGCCAGTGTCTGGTGCCCGGTCCGTGCTTTGACTAAGTACAAGAAACGGACTGACTCGTTACGGTCGAACGATAGACATCTGTGGATCTGCCATAAAAAGCCTTATGGCGCCGCATCCATGGATACTATCTCTCGTTGGGTGGTCGAATGCATTCAGACTACTCATGAGATGGCGACTGGGCACCAGGTGCAGGGCGTAAGGGCACACGATGTTAGAGGAATAGCCGCCTCGACCGCCCTTTACAATGGTGTTCCGTTAGAGGACATCATGGCCGTTGCACAATGGCACTGTGAGTCCTCATTTACGGATTACTATATGAGGGATGTGTCAGACTCAGCCAATCCACTCGCTTTAGCTGTTTTGAAACGATAGTTAGTGACCACACTGCTTTTCCCCTTTTTTCACTTTGGTAAGAAAAGAACCTAAAGCAGGCATGGTCAAGCGAGAGGATGTCAACCAGATTGTGTCACTGATGGCCGAACCGGTGTATGGTTGTAGGCGGTACGTCTGAAGTCCTGTTATCATAAGGTAATTCAACAAGTGAGAGTTTTTTGTATTATGTATATGTATCATGTTCATTCATCTTATATATTCATGCTCATTCCCAGGCTAATACAAGCGATATGCAGGGAGTAGTTAACCCTCTTGGCATATTGGTGTTTCAGGCGAGATACATGTTCGTTAGTTCTCTCCCTTTTCTTAGGAGGAAAAAGGGGGGGGGGGGGCTGTGACGCGAATGTGATTCGGTTCCGTGAACTTGACGGTCCTTTTAGGTCTCCGTTAGTCAAGTTTGAAGTCTAAAATCTTTCTCCAAGGGGCAAAATTAGCATGTATGGCTTGCCCCTTCCCACCAGGTTACTGATCAAATCTGGTGTATATCAGAAGTAACAGAATGGTGAGTATTGATCGAAGGAGAATGCAGGAAATGTCAATTTCCCTTTCTCCGAGATCTAACAATACTCACCATTCTGTTACGGACCCAGCCTCCCAGCCCCACGGAGGCAAGCCATAGTTTTCTCTTGTTTGGTGGCTATGCAAACAATATGAGCTCTATGGTAAACGGGTACTCGGCAGTGGGGAGCCGGGTACCCGGTTCCCAGGAGTCGGTAAAGCTTTCTAAGTCTATAATCCTAGAGCCGCTGTCAGGGCCAGCTGTATATCAGAAGTAACAGAATGGTGAGTATTGTTAGATCTCGGAGAAAGGGAAATTGACATTTCCTGCAATCCACTCGCTTTAGCTGTTTTGAGACGATAGTTAAGTGACCACTGCTCTTCACCCTTTTTTCACTTTGGTAAGAAAAGAACCTAAAGCAGGCATGGTCGAGCGTGAGGATGACAACCAGATTGTGTCACTGATGGCCGGACCAGTGAATGGTTTGAGGCAGTACGTCTGAAGTCCAATTATCATAAGGTATTTCATTAGTGAGAGTTTTTTGTATCATGTCTATATATCATGTTCATTCATCTTATATATTCATGCTCATTCCCAGGCTAATACATGTGGATATGCAAGGAGCAGTTAACCCTCTTGGCATATTTGTGTTTCAGGCGAGATACATGTTCGTGAGTTCTCTCCCTTTTCTTAGGAGAAAAAGGGGGGTGGGCCAGTGACGCGAATGTGATTCGGTTCCGATAACTTGACGGTCCTTTTAGGTCTCCGTTAGTCAAATTGTTAAGTCTAAATCTTTCTCCAAGGGCCAAAAGTAGCATTTATGGCTTGCCCCTTCCCACCAGGTTACTGATCAAATCTGGTGTATATCAGAAGTAACAGAATGGTGAGTATTGATCGAAGGAGAATGCAGGAAATTTAAATTTCCCTTTCTCCGAGATCTAACAATACTCACCATTCTGTTACGGACCCAGCCTCCCAGCCCCACGGAGGCAAGCCATGGATTTCTCTTGTTTGGTGGCTATGCAAACAATATAAGCTCTATGGTAGACGGGTACTCGGCAGTTGGGAGCCGAGTACCCAGTTCCAAGGAGTCGGTAAAGCTTTCTAAGTCTATAGTCCTAGAGCCAGCTGTCAAGGCCAGCTGTATATCAGAAGTAACAGAATGGTGAGTATTGTTAGATCTCGGAGAAAGGGAAATTGAAATTTCCTGCATTCCCCTGTATATTGAATGTATTTCTCTCTCAAAGATGGTTTTATGCATTCTGTTACGGTTAAAGTATGAAATAAACTTGTTAATATTAATAAAAATAACTAGATATTTAGCCGATAAGCTTCTTCTTTTCGATCGCTGGTATCACACTTGGAGAGCCGTTCTCAAGATGAAATCTGTGGTTTTCTGCAGTTCTTCCACAGGCCCATACAGCTTTTCAAGAATAGAGGTTGACAAAGGCCAGATCTCTTCTCTCAGCAGCTGATACGTACTGCAACATTGAAGTATGTGCTCTGTGGTCTGTTCTGCTTCTCCACAAGGACAAGCGGGCGATGTCGTAAGGTGGAACCGCCTGTACATGTGTTGGTTTAGTCTGTTGTGTCCAGTTCTGAGACGAAAAATGGTCACTTGCTCTGGCCTCGAGAGATGATGGTAGGCATCTTCTGATTGAGGTGTTCTATAGAGGGACTTAATGATAGTCTTCATCTCTGTATGGGTAACCATGTTTTCTGTCTGATTCTCTTCTGCACCCACCTTTGCCATCTTGTCTGCTTCCTCATTTCCTTGGACTCCACAGTGTGAGGGGATCCACTGCAGTGCTATCCGAAAGCATTTGATGGTTTGTAGTGCTTCTTCAAGTTGTGGCAGCTTACCTTTGGTGATAGCCTCAAGGACGGAGCGGGCATCAGATAAAAAGACAATCTGTGCAATAGGGTCTGCTGTTCTGCTGATGGTATTAGCTGCATGAACCAGTGCTTCGACTTCAGCTCTTTAGTTTGTGCAGTGTTTGCCTGTCGGTATTGCAGCTGACTCATGTTGTCCGTTTGGATACTGTATGTGCAGTCCGGCACCTCTGCTCCTAATTGCATCTTTGGCTGATCCATCTGTGTAGATCCTTATCCATGTCTCCTGAGGGTACATTTCTTCCAGCATGGCTAGGGTCAGGGCCTTCTTGCTCACATCACTGTGTTCATTTTTGGTTGTGAGATGAGGTACTGTGGTGCGAATAGCTATGCTCTCGGTTTTCCCAGGGTGGAGGATCAAGGGTGTGGTTTGGATCTTCTATTTGTGCTGGCAACATCTCTTGGTGTTTCCTTTGAAGTGCTTTTGTCTCTTTCACAAAACTTGATCTTTTAAGTCTTCCTGATGACAGCTGTGCTTGCCTGATCTTCATCGGGTGGTTATTAAACGATTTGAACTTTGCAGCTTGGATCAGTGCTTTGCATTCCCTTCCTTTGCTAAGTGGGGGAATGCCTGCTATCTGCTCCATTTTTTCTATTGGTGTTGATCTCATTCCACCAGTGATGATGCGCAGTGCCTGGTTTTGTACTCTGTCGAGGTTCTGTTGATGAGATTTAGCTGTTGTCATCCATGAGCTGGATCCATACTCAAGGTGTGGTCGTACGGCACCTAGGTAGATGGTCTTGAGGATCCTTTCATTGGCACCCCACTTTGTTCCTGCCAGCTTCCTCATGATGTTTAGCTTTCTTCTGGCCTTTGCCTCTGCATTCTGGATGTGCTCCTTCCATGTTAATCTTCTGTCATATGTGACTCCCAGGTATGTCTGCTGGTCCTCGTATTCGAGTGGAGTACCGCCCAGTGTCAGATTGCCAACCTTGGTTTTGGTGGACAGTGTGAATAGCATGGCTGATGATTTTTCTTTGTTGATGGTAATACACCAGCGATTGGCCCAAGCTGTAATTCTGTCCAAGGCGAGCTGCATTCTGTACGTGGCAGTCATTGTGTACTCCTCGGTGCACCAGATTACGAGGTCATCTGCATAGAGGGCTGCTTGGATCCCATTGGGCAGCTCTGCTACAATGTCATTGATGAAGAGTATGAACAGAGTAGGTGATAATACTCCGCCTTGTGGCACCCCTTGTCTCAGCAATACATTCTGTCCAGATTGTCCATCCACCAGCACCCTAGCTCTGCGATTGTGTAGGTATGACTTGGTCCATCGGAACATGTTGCCACCGATGCCTGTGCGCCGGAGCTTCACGAGGAGGCCATCCTTCCACACCTTGTCAAATGCTTTCTGCAGATCGATAAAGGCAGCTAGCATCACCTTCTTGGCTTGAAAAGTGTCCTCTATGACCTGTGCAAGATGTGTTGTTTGATCTTCTGTGCTCCTGTATCTTCTGAATCCGGCCTGCTCTGAAACTATAGTGTTCTCTGACTCCAGGTACCACTGCAACCGCTGGTTGATGATGCGCTCCATGGTCTTGCATATGCAGCTTGTAAGACTGATAGGACGGTAGCTCAGCACTTTCGTCTTGTTCTTTCCTTTTTTCAGAATAGGAGTCATTCTGGCTTCCTTCCAGCACTGAGGAACCTCTCCATTGGTCCAACTGAGATTAAAGATGTCTAGCAACTTGCGAAGAGATGCATTACCAAGGTGTTGGATCATTTCATTCGTAATGCCATCTGGCCCGGGAGATTTCTTCTTTTTCAGTTGGCGGATAGCCTTCTTCAGTTCTGTTAAACTAATGTCAACTTTCATTGCATCGTGAGTGTTGGTGTCTGTTCTTTCCTTTTGCTCTTTTCTAACCTCCCTTTGACGCATTCGTGGTATAGAAATGTTGCTTTCTTTTGCATATGCCTTCGCAAAGGCATCTGCTGCCATCTTTCCTGTCAGTGTTTGTCCATCTTCTTCAAGAGTAATCTTCTCGCCCCTGACACCCTCATCATTGAGTGCTTTAGTCAGTCTCCATAGTTTTGTGGTGTCTCTCTCTAAATTAAACCCTGCCGTCTTTTCCCTCCAGCTTCTTCTTTTGGCCTCCAGCTTGGTCTTTAGATACCTGGCTTTAGTTTGTTGTAGCGTGAAGAGGTTTTCATGACAGGGATTACCCTCTGCATCTTCTCTGGCCTTGTCTAGTTTATCATGTGCTGCTTGCAGTTCTGTTGTCCAGTAGGGGCGGTAGTTTTTCCTGAACCCTCGAGGAATCGCTTCATTGGCAGCCTTGAGGATACTTGAATTAAATTCCTTGACCACATTGTTGATGTTTCTCCCTTCTACTGCTATATTATGGGTAAGCTCATTGGAACGAATGCCGAACAGACTCCAATTTGCCTTTTTGTAGTTCCACCTTGGATGTTGAGGTGAACTGGTCGAAATACTTCCAGAAAGAGAGAGGAGGACTGGGCGGTGGTCGCTTCCTCCTAACTGCGATCCGACCACTCTACTGAGGTTTCTGTGAATGTCTTCTGTACAAAATGCCAAGTCCGGCGTTGTTGTCGAGTGCCATCGGCGCGAGTAGAAGGTAGGCTGATCTGTGGGATCGTTGACAAGTAAAAGGTGCTTTTCATCTTGCCATGCTTCAATGTCTTCTCCTCGTTTATCAAGTGTTCTGTATCCCCAGCTCTGGGACTGGCTATTAAAGTCTCCCGCAATGAGGAAGTGGCAGTCCGGGACCTGGATTGTGTCAAGTGAGAGATTCTTGTCATTAGGGCAGTAATAATTGACAATTTCAATCACAGAGTTGCTGGTTGTTACCTTGATCTTGATATATTCTGCCTCTTCCATAAAGGTTTTTATCTGGCTGGCGTTCACGCTGTTTCGGACCAAGGTCATCACCCCACCTTTCTTTCTTCCTCTTCGATCACACCGGAAAATCTGGTAACCTCTGATCTTAAATGGTTTTCCTTCTTGCAGGTGTGTCTCTTGAATGCAGCAGATATCAATGTTGTTTTCGTACAGGAACTGTTCGAGCTCTGATTTCTTGTTGGTAACCCCTTCTGCATTCCAGTGCATGATGTTGATACTGGGGTTCTCTTTGGGTTTGGTCTTCTCTTTCCGTTGGCCAGTAGCTCTCCATCCTCGTCCCCTGGCTCCACAAGACGAGTTGATGGGACCTCCAGTAGCTGAGGGTGGGCTCCTTCGAGGCATGGAGCCCGGCGCTGCACCTGCCTGGCGGATCCTCACAGGGCGAGCACCATTTCGATTGATTCGATCTCCAAGTGTAATTTCATTAGCGTTGTGCATAATGCTCTGGTTAGCCCCTCCAAATGTCTGGATTGACACCCAGTGGGTTACACCCCTGCGCCACGTTGAGGCCGAGCATATAGTCTTAAACAGGGGTAGCCGATAAGCGATTATTATTATTTTGAACCTAGCGGTAAAGTTACCAATTTTCGTTAGTCGGAAAAATATGTTTTGCAATATTTCTGAACGACGACTGCGTGTTTTATACCTGTATAAGGCTTTTTTGGCTCATATTTTGTCAAATTTCCCCCTACATGTTATCTATTAGTGCGCAATATATTCGTGAAAGTAACCATTTTAAGGAATGGATTTCAATTTTTTCTTGAACACATTGGCCAAATATAAGCCTAGGCTTTAAGCCTTAAATTTGTTTTTAAAAATATTAAAAAATTTCAACGATATTGTCATTTTGCAGACCAAGTGAAGACTAGGATTGCACAATTTTGCGATTTAATCGAAAATCACGATTTTCTACGATGTAATTGAAAAGAAAATCGAAGAATCGTGAAAAAATTGAGCAGACTAATTTTAAAACTCATCATTCAGCAGTAAAAGAATACAGTTATAATCCATTCACGCATGTATCCATTGTGTTTTTTCTTGATCGCTTCACGCATGTGTTCACTAAGTCCTAATCAAAACACAAAGCTCTATGGTAAACCAGCCAGCAATAGCTAGGTAACTAACACCTTTGTCATTGAGAAAACCAGCTAGTTACTTCGTCGAATCACCATATAATTTTCTTTCTTTCGCTGCAGACCCCGAGTCTGTCGTGAAATACCAAGTATATACTTAGTTGCAGAGTGTTAGGAAATAATCACTGAATATCAGGCTGTGTACTAATTTTTCCTTTTTGATTCGGTTGTCATGCCTAATTAAATAAAATATCGCAACAACCAGGATTGGGTTTTGGACTGTCCAAAACTAATTTTGAACAGACTTTGTCCAAAACCTGTCTAAAACCTGTCTTAAAGGGTTTAAACCAGTCCTAAACTGTCCAAAACTAATTTCAGCATATTTGTACTATGCTTATTCATGCTTACTTACTAGTCTTAGTAATAATGCAATAAAAGAAACAAAACACCATAATAACATACAAATTGTATTACATTGTATATTAAGATATATAAAGTTATTACAAATATTATGCATGTTAACAGATTAAGATTACAGGCATGAAAATTCAGTTTTATGAAATGTGTAAGAGGTATGACATGTTGCTTATGCTCATTTAACCTTCAGTAATCTAAATCAGACAGTCCTCTCAGCATCCTATAACAAAAGACAAGCTTTGATGCTTTCTCTACTCCTAGTCTGTTCTGGATATTTGTATGTATGTAACTGAAATTGCTAAAGATTCTTTCAATGGATGCTGATGAGGCTGGTGCATCCATCAATTGAAGGGCCATGTCTATAAAATCTGCAGACACACCTAGAGGCTTCAGACCTTTCCACCATGTCAGTGGAGGTACCTGGACAGCAGCATCAGAGAAATAAGATACAGGAAATGGCATGCTCTTGGCTTGGTAAGAGATTAATGTCGCTATGAAATTTGGATCTTTACTCATAACCCATTTGTTTACGATTTCAAGCTGATCTGGTGTGAGCAGCTCTCCTTGTTACTTTGGGTGTAGTGTGTATGCCATGAGGTGCTCTGGCAAGACTGCCTTGTGAAAATGAGCAGATACATGCTTTTTATGTGGTTCAAGCAAAGTGTTGTTCTTAAAGCCGCAACTCTCACTCCCTGGGTTGAGATGAAATTAATACCCTCTGAGGCCCAAATCCAAACATTACTTGCATCAGCCAGTGTTGCCTAGTCACCCTGACTCATTCACTTGTAGGTGTTACAACATAACATCTACTGAAGTGACTGCTGGTCATGCAGATTATCTGAACTTAGATCTGATTCCCCACACAGAGCCTATTGTTAATACCTCCAGCCATCTTCAATAATAATGAATGATCAGAAATGGCAAATTCCTTACAAGTTAACAGATTTTCTGTTGAATATTTAGACAGTAATTTGCCTGGAAGCTGTTGCTGCCTGAGGCAGCAACAGTTTCTAGTCAAGTTATTTTCTAAATATTCAACAGTTTTCCTATTATACAATCTGACTGAAAGTAGTTGCTATCTTATTAAAGGATTTTACTGCAGTTACATGCTCTAAGATAGCAATTACTTTCAGTCAAATTGTTTTCAAACAAATCTTGTATATATGTTAAGTAATATAGAAGTTACCTCTTCACTGATGATGGGTTCTGGAGTCGGTGTCTCATGCTTCTGATAGTGAGTGGGCTTTCATTCTTGCTACTTTATTTACAAGTTTTAATCACATTCTCTACACTTAGCAAATGATTTTCTATTACTCTGAACTTCTAAGAAATGCTTCCAAATTGGATCCTTAGGCCTACCACCCTTAAAATACATCTTTGATCAAATATTTCAAATAACATCAAAAGTTAATATTATACTGAGAGAACATCCAGACAGGAACTAAACAGATGAACTTAATTAAGAAGATTTACTTGATAACTGATTTCTAATAGAAAGTGGAGTAGAATTATATAGTGATGAAATAAGCTGATAATTGTATTAATTGTCAGACTAGAGGTTAGTCACTGTATGCTAGTTGTGTAAACATGTATCAGAGGAATATTGTAGTATAAACATAGCCGTGATAGCTATCAAAAAGCAATGAGAAAACTTAACTAGCAGGGCTAAGTCAGCTAATAGTAGTAAAAACATCTTAACAGACTTACTGTCACTTACATGTATGAGCTGTGATCTTATGATCAGTGTATATGTGTTGGCAATTTTAAAGCAGGTAGACAGGCACTTAATGTTTAGACAAATACATGCACTATCAGTAGATTCAGTTGTATGTCTTCCAGGTTTTAATCCCTGAATCACAGTCTAGTCTCAATTATAAGAATAACACCCTGCTGAATATTTTTGAAACTAATTTGACTGGTAGTAACAGGTTTTAATCAACTTAAAATATAATTTAAGCTTATGGAGAAATATTTTTGACCAGGATTTTAGGTTTTGGACAGTTTTGGACACTTCAGGTGTCCAAAACTGATTTTGAGCGGACGGTTTAAACCTGGTTTAAACCACTAGTGTCCAAAACTTACCAACCCTGGCAACAACATTCCAGATTGTTGTATTTTGAACTGCACGTTCTGTTGATTACTCTTAAATCTAAATCGTACATTCTTAAAGCAACTATAAACTGCACTATAGGACGAGTTTATGCCGTTACTATCGTAGCTACTCAAAGCTACCATCCTATGTATATGGATTGCACAGTATCTCCCCGGGTACTAATATTAGCATCTTCGCGCTTCTCGGGTAATGACCTAAACTCGTCCTAAAAAGGGAGTATAAGCGGAAGTGGTATTTATCTTTTTATTCGACGTCATTTTATGTCAAATTTTGATGAAATAAACGATGTTTATTAAACTATACACAATATTTAGGTGGACCCAATTAATAATTTCACTCCCGCGATGATGGATATAAGGTATACATTAAGCATAGACATAGGATGGTAAGAACTTGTCACATGAAATTGTGTTCTAATTTTAACTTTTTCTAGAATTTCCAAGTCCCAGTTTTGGTGACTTGTCAGGTTACACCGGTTTATACTGTTGAGAATTTGGACCTACGATTTAATCGAAAACCATGATTTTTTAATGAAATCAATCGCGATGTTTCAAAGCAAAAATCATGCAACCCTAGTGAAGAGGATATTTTAGAAAAATGTTCAACAATAGTCTTCTCTTGGTCTGTAAATGGAAATTTCTCAAGACCACTACAGAAGCCGTCTTTGGCTGATATTAGTGTTAAAGGGTTAATAGGCAATTTTTTGGGTCAAAATCTTAGATTCAAAATTTACTAGAAATGATCATATCGTTTCCATTTTGACCGATTTCAACCAAGTTAAGCTGCAAAAAATGCTACATGTGTGATCATAGGCGCTAGAACTACCACTCAGAATTTTTATTCGTCAATTTTTTATGTGAAAACCTCAGATTTTATTAAAAATGTACCGGAAATTGTCACATGTTGTCCCTTTGCCCTAGATAAAGTGAATTCCATATGATTCACTATATGTTGTTGAACATTTTGAAACAAATTTGACTGTCTGACCTAGCTATTGATTCTTGGAGGTCATGGAATTTTTTAATGTTAGTCATGGAAAAGTCATGGAATTTAAAATACTGAAAGGTGTACAAACCCTGACATTCAGTCACCTGTTTCAAATTTTTGTCAGTAAAAAAAATTGATTAACATATTTGGAAGCTACATATATATAGCAAGTTGCATACATGTACCTTTTAACTTACAACTTAACCATTTAACACTTATATCAGCCAAAAACGGCTTCTGTAGTGGTCTTCAGAAATATCCATTTGCAGACAAAGAGAGGAAAATTTGTGAAAATTTACCCCTGGAAATGACTGGCTCGGTTATCGAGCCAGTCATTTCCAGTGGTAAATTTTCAAAAATAGTCTTCTCTTGGTCTGTGAATGGACATTTTCTATGAATAAATTTAATTTGTGTGAAAAAATTTGAGTGTTAAAGGGCTAATAGTGGATCTATGTATATAGGTAGGTAGTGAGGGGGAGCAGAGTGTAATGGTCAACACCTGCTATAAGTCATCTTTATAAATGAAAGTACAGCGAAAGCGTTGATGAGATGGCAGAATACGCTGCACTTGATTATGAATAGATTGTGAGTGTACAGAATGTGTTTATGGTTGGTTAACCCTTTAACACTTAAATTTGTGAAAAATAAATTTCTATTTTCTCATAGAAAATGTCCATTTGCAGACCAAGGTAAGACTATTTTTGAAAATTTACCATTGGAATGACTGGCTCGGTTATCGAGCCAGTCATTCCAGTGGTAAATTTTCAAAAAATAGTCTTATCTTGGTCTGCAGATAGACATTTCTCAAGACAACTGCTGACAGCATTTTTGGTGTTAAAGGGTTACGCCTGAAAAACTAATTAATCCACTTACTTAGAAATTACAATTACCTGTAATTAGGAAGAATTGTAAAGATGAAAACATTTAACCCCTGAAATATTAAGTCACAATATCAGTGTATCAATTTCAAGACAAGTCAGCTAGGCATCAACATTATTCAGCATCTGCTCTCAGTCAGGTTATTTTCAAAATATTCAAAAGAACATTCCTTACTCAGTAAGAATTTGATGTTCGTTGTACGTAATGTTTAATCTAGGGTTCATTGATTCATTTGGTGTGTGCATGTGTAGGTTTGTGTATGATTGAGAAGGACAGATGTGTGTGTGTGTAATTAACTATGTATGATAATAATTTGTTTTTTATTCTACTGTATGTATGTACTCGGTATTACTGCATGGATTTAGATTTGTACTTAGTTTGGGCACATCACCTGTTAGTGTTTTGGTGGTGGGGTTGGGGTGTGTGTGTGTGTGTGTGTGTGTGTGTGTGTGTGTGTGTGTGTGTGTGTGTGTGCGTGCAGTGTTTCTCATGGTATCTAAATTAGAGAGTACCATGGGTGCACAGCTATGAATGGACCTTTCCATTTTTAGCTATGCCCCGCCCAGCACTAGCTAAGCTCCACCCACACCTAGCCGTGCTGGGATTGATCGATCCCCGAATGCCCTAGCTATCAATTTCCTGAAAAACTATACAGGGAAGCTGTCGAATATTTTGTAACTAATTTGACTGGGCGCTGTTGCTGCCTCTGGCAGCACCAGTCAAATTAGTTTTAAAATATTCAACATAATTATTAGCTCACCTGGCCAGAATGGCGACCGTCCGGCGTCCATCCATCCGTCAACCTTTTCCTTTAAACGACTTCTTCTCAATAACCACTGGGCCGATTTCAATTATATTTGGCAGGAAGTATCCTTAGGGCATAGGGATCCAAGTTTGTTCAAACAAAGCCGATTTGGCCGGTGGCCATCTTGGATTTTGGCTGATTTTAGGAAATGGCTTTAAAAATCTTCTTAACCGCTTGGTGGATTGATTCAAAACTCACGAAATAATCATATAGGGCAAGAGCTGAATCAAGTTTGTTCGAAGGCACTTGATTGGCCAAATGGTTCGGCGGCCATCTTGGATGACCTAGATTTCGTGAAAATGACTTAGTCTGCAGAACCGCTGAATGGATCGGGCTGAAATTTTGGGGATATGATTATGGACTAAGGGCCATTAAAATTTGTTCATGGGAAGTTGATAGGTAAAAAACATGGCCGCCGTGGACCAATCAAATTTTAGCGTGTTTGACTGCCATATTCAATTTTTTTATTTGATGGATTTTGAAGCCGAAATTGGTTTTCTTAACTCCGCTTACTTGTCAGTCAGCTGTCGTATAGCGATAACCCCATCCATCTTCTGTATGTCCGTCCATCCATCTGTTTGTCCGTCACCAACAATGGCAGCTCATTTTGCTATTTCTTTACGGATTGACACCAAACTTGGTCACAATGTTAATGATGGCATCTAATATCTGTGTTGTGAAAATGAAACTGATAGGACGTCAAATGCCAGAGTTATCACTCCTTAAATATTTGTAGTCTCGCTTTCATAGGGCAAATAATGGTTTGTTCCCACTTCCCACAGTCCATTGATTTATCACCATATCAGATTTTATTGCCAAACTAGATATTAAATTCCAATTAACAGATTAACTTTTCCAATACTGCAGAAATATTTAAGATATGTATTATGTGCTCTGACATCTATGCTCTTAAAAATATTTTTAATGTATTTGATTGAAAGTTGTTGCTGCCTTAGGCAGCAGTGAAAGTTGTTGCTGCCTAAGGCAGCAATGACTTTCTGTCAAATTATTTTCTAAATCAACTCCAGCTCACCCTACCCCTGCTGCTAACTCGGTGATTCAGCCAGATGCGCATGTGTTAAATGGATTGTGTAGTGGTGAGGAATAACCTGCTATAAAGACCACCTACCTGCCTTTAGAGACCATTTTCTTCAAATTGTATTTAAACCTCTAGTAACCGTTTGACTGAGTTTTTGCAGACGACATATTCCAAAGCATATCTCTGAACCGTATAAATATTTTGGAAACAATTGGACTGAAAGTTGTTGGTGGCTAAGCCGCCAATAACTTTCAGTCGAATTGTTTTCAAAATATTCAACAAGTCAAGAGCTTTTGAAAATTGAAATTATTGGCTGCACTGGCTTGCAGCAGTGAGACAGTTAAGAAACCAGCTGTTGTTAGCACTGATATCATCTATTTGCACTTAAACATTGTTCAAAATCACTAATGCAAAAAAAACAGTCCACAGATTGTTGTCAATATCTCGAAAACTAAATCATTTGACTGAAAGTCATTGGAAGTGACACTGATGGGTGTAAAACTTAAGTAAGATTAGTTGAAATGCCAATGTTTCAGGTGAGCGATACAGGCCCATTGGGCCTCTTGTTTATTAAATAGTAAAAGCAAACAATTTGTCAACAACACATCGACCGTCTTCAAATATGTGTTTGTGATGTACTTATCGACTTCATTCCTGACATCATTCATTATGATGTCATTGTACACATCACGCAGTTCAATGTGACATCATAGGATGGGTGGGTACTCAGGAAAGGTGAATTATGGGTGTCCAGTACTAGATTTTGTGGATATGCTTACAAAAAGCCTATAGAACTAATAAATATTTAACAATCATGCAAGATGTTCGGTGGTCTCATGGGGCCCACTACCACAACTTTTGGGGCCCCCATTTACATTATTAGGGTCAATGCTCTCAAATGGACCTTTATGAGAAACCCTCATTGTGGCTGGCTAGAGTGTCTTTGATACTACAGATATCTCTGTAGTTTTGAGAAAGGGTCATTTACAGACAAGACATTATTTTTGAAAATTTACCTCTGGCATGACTGGCTCAATAAACGAGCCAGCCATTCAAGTGGTAAATTTTCAAATATAATCTCTTGGCCGGCAAATGGACATTTTCTATGTGAAAGTTTGGGTTTAAAGAGTCAAGAAGTGAATTACTCCTTTAATTGTAACAATTCGTATAAAATATCCAAAAATGTGAACTCAGTCGATGTCCATCTGCTGGCCAAGAGAACATTTTTTGAAAATTTACCACTGGAGCGACTGTTCATTATCAATCCAGCCATTCCAGTGGTAAAATTCTAAAACATCATCTATTCTTGATGTGCACTTGACATTAATCCTTAATTGGTCTGAGATGATGACCATTTACTGGTAATCGCATTTATAGATCACATATATGTCAGTATTTCAGAAAATTTATGAGTACGAGGCAGATTTGGATTGTATTTGAGTTATATCGTGGGTTAATGACTTAAATTTGTTTTGAGATGTACACTCATAGGCAGCATCACCCATTGTTTCTTATAGCATCTTAATTTTGGAGGTCCCAGGAACCCCACCTAGAAATCTAGGGGTCGTAGACTGAAATCTAAGGGTCCTAAACTGAAATCTGCGTTTCCCACGCAATTTTCTCATCCATGCTAAAATTAGAGCATACGATAGGCTCACAGCTATCAATTCTAATGGTCCCATGCTGGATCTTGTCGGTATTTTTTTGCAAAAACCTAGACGTCTAATTAGCATTTAACAATCATACAAGGTTTTCAGGGGTCCCATGGGACCCACTGCCACAAGTTTTATGGGGTCCCATATGAGTTGCATTTTGTGGGTCTATACCCTCAAAAGGACCATTATGAGAAACCCTGGCAACACCCCCAGTCAAATTAGTTTCAAAATATTCAACAGCTAACTTGAAATTTAAAATCTGGTAATTGAGATTTCAATGTATCAAATTGAGTCCGGTTCACTTTAAAAAGCGGACGGTGCTTAGCTAGAAATGGTTATCCCATAGCTAGGAATAGATGCTGCCATTAGATGTACCCATAGTTTTTACACTTTTTAGCTGTCTCACTGCTGCTTGAACTCACCAGACAATAATTTCAATGAGCAAATGACTTGGTGAATATTTTGCAAACAAATTGACTGAAAGTTGTTGTTGGCTTAGCCACCAACAACTTTCAGTCAAATTGTTTGCAAAATATTTAGCTGGTCCAGAGCTACGATCCATGGAATATGTTGTCTGCGAGAACTCAGTTGTCAGACGGTTAACAGCAGATTTCTGGCACATTGAAATAGACAAGTTACTCTAATATGTCTAATTTAATGCAATATCGTGGGAGGGGGTCGATTTCAACAAAATGTGATTATCTTTGTTAAAAGAAACAGGATGAAATTTGGATGCGCTATAATTAATTTCGCTCACTTGATAGCGATCAATTTTAGCTCATCTTTACCTTTCTACCACATTTATCTATCTGTGAAGCTCTGAAGGTGAAACTTATGAAGAGGGGTACAAACAAGTTGGCAGGTATTCTCAGACTTGGAGCTTTTCCAGTGACTCAGAGCACTGCCTAAGCCACCAGCTACTCTATATCTACCAGTACTTGTACAAAGCCGGAATAGTTTTATACACACTTTGTTGTGTGAATACAACAACATCTCTTCATGATAGCATTCTATCATCTGGTTAACCATTTAACACTCAAGTCACTTAAAAACGGCTTCTGCAGTGGGCTTAAGATATGTCCATTTACAGACAAAGAGTAAACTTTTTTTGTAAATTTGCCACGGGAATGACTGGCTCGATAACAAATAAACTTATTGGTCTGCAAATGGATATTTTCTAAAAGAAAATCGGCTTCCTTGAACTAATTTGAGGGTTACCCTCCAGTGCCTCACAGATGTGAAACAACAAATTCTTTATGATATGCTTAAAGAATATTCTGTTAAATATTTTGAAACTAATTTTACTGGGAGGCATTGCTGTCTCTTGCAGTAGTTCAGGTTCCAGTCATATTAGTTTCCAAATATTCTAGAGTTTTCCTGTATTGTTCTATTGAAATTGACAAGCTGGAATTTCAAATGTTAAAGCGGCATATTCACACTAAAATGCTTGAAAATTAAATTGTTAAAATTTTATTCTTTTAGAGGCTAAAACTTTATACATCAATGTACTGAAACGAAATAAATATTAACATATGTTGATTTTATTTCGTATAAATTATTACATTTTTTTAGTTGTGAATATGAATTAGGGACTCGTGCCTCTAATTCAATTTCAAAGCTTAACAAATTATTAATTCATGCGTAATAAAATTGTAATATATTAAGATTTATTTTCGTTTCACTACATTTAGATACACCATTTAAGCTTCTAAGAGTAAATAATTTTAACGATTTTATTTTCAAGCGTTTTGGTGTGAATATGCACCTTTAAAGGGTTAAATAGCGATGAGTGACTTTCAAATGTAACTAACCTTCAGGCAGATCTAGCATGTTTGAATCCATGCAGTTAGATTAAACTCTAAATTTTTATCAATAAAATTCCATTACCCCCATTTCATGTCAAACATCACTTGAACAGAGGTAAAGTACAAGGCATCCAGATTACTGTTCATTCTACTTCACACAGTTTTACCCCTAGATAAAAATGTGTTTCATATAAACATGATAGATGAACCATAATTTGGATTGACTGAGTGTGCTGTAAATATATTGGTTCATAGTAGTGTAAAAAATACTATGTTATTAGCTTTGTTGTACTGCTATTTTGAAGGTCATTGTTGCCTACAGTGTAACAAATGCATCAGTGGCTTGAAGCTAACTTAAGTTGATATATCAAACTATTAACCAGGCTTAATACTAGCTCCCATGACATACATGAGCATCAAATACACGTAGAATGAAAAAGAGACACCCCCCCCCCCAAAAGCTTGGGTGTACATGTACAAGCCATTTTTTTGCTCATAGATGTCAGTTACAGTTAATGTTCTGTTTTAAGAGGATGTTAGAGGTACATTACATCCTCCTACTACTCAAGGAGCCTATCATATTAACACTTAAGTATCAAGTGGATAAAAACAGCTTCTCTGGTGGTTTTGATAAATGTCCGTTTGAAAGTCCAAGATAACAACACTGTTTAAAAATTTGCTACATGAATGTGACTGGCTCTATTACTGAGCCAGTCATTACAATGCAGACCAAGAGAAAACTATTTTTGCAAATTTACCACTGGAATGACTGGATCGGTTATCATTCTTGGCTGATATGAGTGTTAAAGGGTTATGTTTCTGTTGTTTGGTGATCATGTGTGTTTCATATGCCACCTTGTAGTAAGCATAGTGCACATCATAATGAGTTCTTGACATGAACCTCATGGTGCAGTTCTTCTCCATATGCAATACTTGAATAACACATGTGCCTAACAGGCCTGTCCAAATTGAAAATCTGCATAACCCTTTTTTGGGTTAAGCTAATTTGGTTTAGGTAACCCGATGTGTTTCGCATAACCATTTTTCATGTATCTATGTACAATATGAAAGGAATTGCGGGAACGGAAAACGGGTTATCTCAGAAATATTTACGTAACATTTACGCGAACGAAAAATGCGTTACGCCAATTTGGACAGGCCTACCTAATGTCTTCATTAATATCATTCATCTCACAAACTATATATTTATTACCGTCAAAACCGGAAAAACTTGTCAAGAAGCAACTTAACTTTCAGACCAGAAAGGTTTGATGAATTGTCTTGAATGCTATATTTTCTAAAGGGAAGATTTATACTCATTCAAGAGTCGGCGTTTTTGGATAACAAGGTCAGAGAAAGCGTGGAAACATCAGAAGATACATTTATTTAATGTGTTTGAGTCTTAACAACTTTGCAATTTTTGTTACTGGTTTTCGTGACTACATTAATCTGGCTTCAGATTATCGATTATGGTAATACTGTGGGCTTTTGGTGTTTGTCGTTAACAAAGTGTTTAGACATATTTAACATCCTTAAGCGTGTTCTCTCTTAATTAAGTCATTTTCTTACGTTAAATAATATTGAATTTTCAAATGACAAGTGATCCTATATGTAATAAAAGCTGTTAAAATTTATCTAGGTGATTTCCCAGTGTACTTTGAGCCTTTGGTTTATGCTCCCTTTTATCTTTTTACGATTCAGATAAATCTCGGAAAAAGGTCTCCAAATATACATGCGCTTGAGTGTTCTTCCGGAAAGTGTCACCGCTTTATCAAAGCTGAGCATTGCAATCATGTGTGTTTGAATTGTACGTCATGTACCTGGTTGAAAGACTGTTTAGTTTGCGAGCCATGGGCAGAAACCATCACCAGGTTGTCCTTTTTTTAGCCTCTCTAACAATCCTTCATCTTCTGTATAAATCATGAATTAGTCTCCAAAATCTTCTTCGCCCTCCCAGAAATTCAAGTCAGAAGTAAAAGTTAAATCAGATTTGAAATTAGTAGGTGAAATTGTTAGATCCATGGAGATTTTAAAGAAACATGTTTCTAGCTTAGATAGTTCCATAGAAGATAAAATCGCTAATCCTGTCTCTGGCTGTTTGGGATTAATGCCTTCATGAGTAGATGAGATCAAAAGTGAAATTATCAAGCACAGTGGCTCAAAGAAGTGTATATTCATTATTTTAAAGGGAGAAATCTAAGTGCTAAAAGAAGAGCAGTGATAGTGCTAATCAACAAGAGGCTGAGGGTCCTGCTACATCATCTCCCCGGGACTTCTACAATGTTTGTTAAGATCACAGGCTCAGAGCTCAGTCTGATCAAGTTCCTATGCTACCTGCGCTCCCAAAGACCGGGCTGGGTTCTAATCTTCCCGGTCCTATGCAGTTTTGCACGCACATATCTTTCATCTGCGCAGCTTCTTCAGCAATTGTTACTGAGACTGTGGACTTCTATACAAGAGTTGTACAGATAGTGAGTTCAGCATGCCTTCATCTAGACAAGTGACTTCCTCTACTGTGTCTGATATTTGTCCGGCTTCGTGTCAGGCTTCGCCCCCGGGTCAAGGATTTCTCCCAGCCCCGAGCTCGGGACCCGGTAAAAGTCGTATAGCTTCGGCCCCTGGTCCAGACTACGGTATTGGCCTCGCTCTGGGTTCATCTTCAGCCTTGACTAGGGCCTCGGTTTTGTACCCGTGTCCGGATCCCGGTATAGGTTTGGGCTCCAGGCTTAGGCGTTGGTCCGTATCCCAGTCTGGACAGGTTTTCAGTTTTGTCTTGTGCAATGGATGTGACCCCGGGTCTGGATCGAGGTCAGAGTTTGTTTCTGAATTCATCTACATGTAGGGCTCTGGCACCAGCTTTTCTCCCGAATTCGGGTCAGGAGCCGGGTGGTTTTCAGTCCCCGGTTCACTCAAGATCTTCCTCAGCAGTTCATGATTTTCAATTGGATTCAGGTTAAGATTTCAGGAATTCTACTTTTTCTCATTCAGTTTCGGGGCCCAATTGGTCTAGTCTTTTACATAATAGTACTTCTGCTCTTTATCATTCAGAAGTCTTCAGGAAGTTCTAGGCTCCTCCTCGGCTCTGGGACCCGCCTCGGTCCTGGGTAGTTTTAGTTTGTGGTTTTATTGGTAGAGATGTGTATGATTATGAGTCTGTTAGACAGAGACCCATCCACCCATCTTTTGGATGGGTACATTCCATTTTGGACAGGCAGAAAAAGTGTTAATTAATAAGGACAGATTAAAATTTACAACCATTTTATCAATTTAACCAGGAAATTAAAAAAATGTTCTAGCTTGGAAGATTATAAGACCTACATATATTCATTCTCTGTGGACACCCTATTTTCAATTCCTGGCTAACAACCTGATCAGGCACTCAGTTTCAGCCCCAGTCCAGAGGTTTAGGGTTCTAGCGTGGCTAAGAATCAGAATTCTGACTAAGCCAAATGCCACTTAGCGTTAATGATGCAGGTCCTAATTCTTCAAGGGGTTCGATTTCACATTCACATATCTTCTCCAAGGAATCTGTTAAGCCCAAATCGTTATCTGGTGACGCTTGGGAATTTATCAAGGATATTATTCGTTCTTCAGTTAATGATTCCAATTTCCTCAATTCTATTAAGCAATCATCCAGATTGAGATTCAAGTTATCTAATTTCTCTGACATTTTGTCAAAAGTGGTTCTTAAGATTTCCAGTAGAGGAGATACTATTCCTCCTATTATTGCCTGTATTTCAGATATTTCTAGGTTTAATCTTAATATGGATTCTAGACTCATAGGCCTTATTACCTTCACCCGTAGCAAAAAAGGGTCTTTCTACTCTTTATATTTCACAGCATCTAAAAGAGTCACTTCAATCTATGTCATGATTTGGAGAAGTCCTTGGGATGCTGAATTGTCCGAGTTGATAATAAATGAGGTTAATCCACTTAAATATATCCACAACATTTCTAGTGGAAAAGAAATACGGGCGGTTGGAGACCCATTCTCAACCTCAAATAGCTGAGCACTTTCATAAGCACTCTGAAGTTCAAAATTTGAGACAATTTACACCATTCTAAATTCCATACAGCAGGCGTTATGGACCTTAAGGACGCTTATTTTCATGTCTCAATACATCAGTCTTTCCGAAAGTATCTCAGATTCGCCTACGTGGAGAAACGCTACCGCAGCCTTCCATTTGGTTTCACAATGGCTCCATTCGTGTTCACCCGTATTGCAGTAGCATCTTATCTTCATCTCGGATCAGTGTCAATCCACGTTTTACAAAGACGACAGGCTGTTCAAGGCATCCAGTCCTCTTTTCCTCCACGAAGATGTTTTACTAGCCATTCATACCGCCCTCAATTTATGATGGATTGTCAATGTGGAAAAGTCCAGACTTTCCCCCAATCAAACCGTTACTCATCTACAAGTTATGTTCGATCTTAATTCATTACTTCCTGTTCCCTTCTCTACTAAATGTCAAGGTTTTAATTTCTACAGTTTCAAGGCTCAGGGTAAGCCAGCGAGTATCAATCAGAACATTTCTCCGTATTATATGCCTTATGGTATCACTATAGAGAGTAATTCTTTGGCCTCCTCTCATGAGATGCCCGCATCAATTTTACCTAATGTCTCACTGGAACCAGAGGTCCGATCATCTCTTGCTCAAGTTAGCTCTCATGGAGCATATTGTCTCTTCTGGATGGATAGGTCACTTCTCTTGTCAAGAGTTCCTCTGCATCGTCGTCCTCCCAAGGAGGCTGGGGAGCCATCTTCGATTCCCATACAGTTTCTCGCCTGTGGAATTCAGAACTGAAGAGGCTTCTCACCACATCAACCTTCTCGAATTGTGGGCATTTTTTATTTCATTAACCCACTGGGAGGATCTTGTCCTCAATCAGGCATGTGACATTGTGCTTATGCGATCCTTATGGTAGCGTCGCTCATCAATCATCAGAGAGGGTGGGGTACAGGTCTGTATCCCTATGCAAGGAGACTTGGCCCCTTCTTCAATGGCGCAGGACTCGCAAGCATCCCAGTGTTCCGGGGAAACTCAACTTCCTTGCAGATCATCTGTCTCAACCCTCCTCAATCCCTGAAACAGAATGGAAATTGGGAGAAAATTTATTTTTCCTCTTTTCGGTCGTCCCCTGGTAGATCTTTTCGGCACATCCAAGAATGCAAAGATATCCACCTTCATATCTCCATTTCCGCAGGAGACATCTCTGGAGGTAGATTCCTTAGCCCAGCCGTCAGAGAACATGCTCAGTTTGGCGTTTCCCCCACAGTCCTCATTCCTCGAATTCTTCAAAAAATGTCAACCCAGAATTGCATAATCCTTCTGATTGCCCCGTTCTGGCCAATGAAGTCGTGGTTTCCTTCTGGATCTACTAGTAGATTTCCCTTCCTTTCGTCTCGTTCTCGGGAATTTTTGGAACACTGCAAGTCTACCAAGCTGGATATAAAATTTGTGAACAATGGCGTGCAAACGATTTTATCGTGCCCCCTTGAGCTTATGTAACCCAGGTTACAGATTTTCTTGTCTACCTCTGATGAAAGAAAGCTTGCTTCTAATTCTATTAGAAATTACAGATTTGGTCTGGCGTCATTTGTCAAATGTCTGCAAAATCCATCCGTTAAAGGTTAGAAGCATTTCTGCGATCTAGCTAAAATTATGGGCAATTCTCTACCACCAGTCAAGAAACCTCTTCCCACTTGAATCTTTCTCTTAAGGCTCAGGTTTTAGACAATAGTCTTATTTTATATCTTTCTTGTCCAAAACTCTGTCGGTTAAGCATTTGGGCAAACCTATTGTAATCTATAACTATCCAACTTCTCTCTAGGTGACTGTATGGTGCAGTGTCAGGGCGGTTAACACAAGGTTCATACTTCTAGTAAATGACGATCCTCACCTCTGGGTCACTTTTATAGAGGGGTTTGATCATCCAGCTGCTCTGAAGACTTGATGGAGCCCCTGCGAAATGAACAAGTATGACCATGGAAAAACATGGACTAGCATGGTTGTGAGACCATGGTCTGTTATGGTATAACATAGAATTTCATGGTAATTGGCACCATAGTATTTTACCATGGTCTACCATGCCCTGCATCTACCATGGTAGAACCTGGTTTACCGCGATAGCTAAAACCATGGTAAGGTATATTTAATATTTAAATAAATATTTAGTGGCCAGAGCATGTTGTATGCCTACATGCTTCCATCAAACTATTAATCAGCAATTCAGGTCCACTTTTGTAACAAAGTGAAGACTTGTGCCAGCCTGTAGAGCCTACAAGATTGTAAGCATGGCCATGAGCTTACAGTAATAGTCGTGAAGATATAAATTATTGATCAATCTTTCTGTATATAAAAGACTATGAAAATGTTGACATGGTTGGCCTACATTGGAATTTCTTGAACAGGGATAAACTGTATACAAACATTCAGTGTTAACTTTATTCTTATTTTACTGTTCAAATGTCATTTAATGATGATTACATAATTTACATGTAATAAATAGTACATGTATAATGAAAATTATCTTTAATTACAAAAAAGACACAAAATTACAATTAAAGAGTTACCTCCTTTATTATATTATGTCAACCATGGTAGAACATGGTTACCCATGGTCAAAACAGTCAGAAAATTTCACAATGGCCGATATTTACTATAGCCACACGCACGCACGCACACACACACACACACACATTGTTTCAAGGTTGACCATTGGTCATCCATATTTGACGATGAAGCAATGGTCAACTTTTTGCAGGAAGATGGTTGGAACCATAGCATTGCATGTACTACCAGGGTATTTGTTACATCTCACCATGGTCTGCCATGTTAGTTGATAGCATCCATGGTCTACCTTGGCTAAGACCATGGTAGTCCATGGTCTACCTTGACTTAAGACCATGGTAGTTCATGGGAAACGTGGTCTACCATGGCTATGCCTATGGTACACCATGGTGAGTACCATGGTAATTCATGGTTATAACGGTCATCACCAAGATACCATGGACTACCGTGGTGATACACCACAGTACTTCACAGTATTTTGAGAGCCAACCATGTTATTTCATGGTTTTCCATCAAAAATCTGGCTGCCATGGTATACCATGGTTGTTTCGCCTGTGATTGTAGAGACGATTAAGATTTGCCATGAATTAGCCTCCCCTGGTGACAAGGCTATTGGGGGGTTTAAAGCCCATGATGTCAGAGGGATGGCTATTTTGTGCTATTTTTAATGGATCTTCGCTAGTTGCAAATTAGAAGTCTGAAAACACTTATCAATTACTATTTTAAAGACAGTGGTACTTCATCATCCTTTTAAAATATTACTAACGTTGCTGCATCAACCATGCCTCGTTCCTTCTTCATCATCCTTTTCTTCCTCTTCTCATCCCTAATCATTCATTGGTGAGTGTATTTCTTTCATTTCCTTCATTTCATTCTTTGCCTTTGAATCATTATCTATCATTCACTTTGCCATTCCTATTTATATTTCTTTCCCATCACTCTTACCATCTTTTTGATACGGTCCCTTAATCTCCTTTCTTATCAGTCTTTATCTCACTAAGTCTTGATAGCATCATTAATATCCCCTTTCGTCTTTCCACTTCCGGTCAGGGTATGTTTTCTATATTACACACTGTTCTTTACTGTTAAACTACCATGGTCGCCCATGGCTGGTAAATGTCATCATGGTCAAACCATGGTCAGCATGATACAAAAAATGTCCTCACGGTTGCAGACTCACCATGGTTCAAACATGGTCCGACAACTTTGACCATGGATGCATGGTCAAACGTAATAGTTTTGGCCATGACCGACCATGGTCACCCTATAGCGTGAACATGGTCAACCATGGTTTGGAATTAAGTATATTTACTATGTAAATCTGTATTTAATGGCAGAAGAGCATGTTTTATGTACACATGCCATTAAGTCAACAATCCAAGTCCGCCTATTTAAAAAAAGTCAATGTGTGCCAGACTGAGCCTACAATATTGTAAGCAGATCATGAGCTATGGTAATAGGCATGAAGATATATAATAATGATGAAGATTTCTGCATATGAATGACTATGAAAATCTTGGAGTGGTTTACCTACATTAATGGCATTCTTTGAGATAAAATTTATGCATTCAGTGTTTATATTATTATGTTTTTATGCATATGGCATAAAACATCATTGTTATTACACCACAAAAACATCCATTACCGTTCAATCACTACTTGCTAAATCAAATACCTGCATTTAGTTATCAGAATAAAACCATCACCATGTAGACCCTCAACCAGGCTTCTGGAAGAGGGACCCCCTGCATTAGCCTTACAATAGACTGGCACCAGTAGGTCCCAAATGTGAAAACTGATTCACTTTTCAAATATTCTGCTAGCAGAACAGTTTGCCTGCTATCGAGTGAATTAAAAGTGTATAGCTCTGCTCGGAAAAGTTTCAGCTACATTCTATACTGACATATAAACATGCCTACCATGAAGTCTATCCTTCCTAAGTTATGTTTAACTTTTATATCATGGTGTTTTGGAGGTTTTTGTAACTCTAGTTTTTGAGTTACCAGTTTTCATGTCAATACTCCAGTTTTCGAGGTTCGAGTAACCATTCCTATTATATACCATCAAGTTACAATGTTATAAAATAGCCAATACCACTCCTATTACGTAGATCCTAGTGCTTTCAAACAATTCAATCAGGAATCATTATGATTCCAGTCTTCAGTCAGTTTGTTAAGTATGCATATGACGTCTCCTCTGTAGATTTTCTCATTAGTTTTTAACGAAGCTATTGCTTTATTTCCTATCATATTTTATTTTATAGGAAGTGGTTTTATCTTCTGAGAAAATCAAATGTTCGTCGACTAAGTGTGATCGCTTTCACGCTAAAGACTTTGCGGGTCACGTTTGCCTGTACCTCCTGCTCCCCTCTCAAAATGTGTGGGATATGTAAGGGCTGGCCATTGGTCGTTTCCAAAGCTTACTTCAAGGACTTTGTTTCAAAGCCTGCATTGCCCTCAGGTCGCTCTCCCTCCGTTGTTGAGTGTATCAACAACGGAGGGGGGCTGCTCTTCTATTTCAACTTCAGATCCCGTTATGGCATTATTTGCCAGATTTGAGTCATTCGCAAACGTGCTAACGAAGTCTCTAGACGAATGCATTTCCTCCGTGATTAAGGCTGCCAAAGAGGAGTCGTCAGACTCTGAGCACAGCCCCCAGTCTTCCGGTCGTTCGCATAAGTGGGGCAAGCCTATATCTCTGACGTCCAGACAAGAGATGAAGTCTCCTAAATTAAACTCTGGCGATGCTAGAAAAAAGTCTGGTAAATCATCCTCTGGTAGGAGCCAGACTAAAGACCATGTAAGACTTGAGGGTCCGCATAACCCTCATGCAATTTTTCTTCCCATGCTAAGGTACATTTTTCAGTGATCCCTATTGCCAGAAATGTGTTAAGATCTCTGATCGCCTCTGCTCCCGTCTCTGCTCCTGGCTTGTCCGGGCAAGCGGGTTTGCATTCTGGTTTGTCGTCTGAGCACTGTGATTGTTTCTGGCTTGGCTGAACATCCAGTGTCTCATGCTAATCTGGCTTTTCCGTCCAAGTCCGTTTCTCGTTTTTCCGGTTCCGGCTGTAGAGTTGCTGATTCCGGTAGGAAAAATGTAATTCCGGGTCTGTTGGACCCGGCTTTGCATCATTCATCTATTTCCGTTTCCGGTTTTTCAGCTTCCTCTTCCGGTAGTAGTGTTGCTACTTCCAGTAGGAAGAATGTATATCCGGGTCTGTTGGACCCGACTGCATCATTCTTCTTTTTCCGTTTCTGGTTTGCCAGTTTCCGCTTCCGGTAGTAGTGTTGATACTTCCGGTAGGAAGAATGCACATCCGGGTCCGACTTTGCATACATCCTCTTTTTCCGGTCCCGGTTTGTTAACTTCCGTTTCCGGCGGCAGTGTAGCTACTTCCGGTTTGAATTATGCATATCCTGGTCTGTTGGACCCATCCTTGCAATCGACTTCCGTTTCCGGTGTTTCCGTTTCCGTTTCCGCTTCCGGTGACAGTCTATCTGCTTCCGGTTTAAGAGATACTTCTCCAGGTCAAGTAGATCCGGTGAAGCATTCTATTTCTGGTTTCGGTGTTCCAGTTTCTGCTGGAAACAATTTTTGCACATCAAATTATGAGCTGTCGACTAACTCAGATTCCCATTATAGTAATATGTCTGCTCCTGATTCTAATTATTTTCGCGCCGCTCTTACTCATGTTTTTTATAAGCATTATCCTGATCGTTCTTCTCTCTCTCAGTCTGTTCATTCTTCTGATTTTGTTCATCCTTCCTTTCGTGAGGTAGTATCGCACACTCATTCTTCTTCTCACATTTCTCATGTAGTTTCTAAGAAAGGTAGTAATCATCCTTCTTCCTCCTCATCTCCCCATGTTTCTAATTCTTCTCTTTTTCACTCTTCAACTATCTCTCCTCCTCCAGGTTTTTTTCATATTCCGGCTTCTCTCCATCAGAACTCTTCTTCTTCTCAGGTCCCTTCTTCATCTTCTTCTCCGTCTGCCTCTGCTCTTCCTTCTTATTCTTCCTCTTCTGCTTTTGATCATTTGGATCCTATTGTGTCTGTCGTTCTTTCTCCAGAATTGGAATTCCAGATAGTTGATTCAGGTTTAGATTTTCATTGTTTTCAGTAAGTCGCGATTCCTCTCTTCATCGCTCTATTATTTCCGCTAGATTTTAAATCCTTTCTAGATTTTCAGCCAGTGGTTTAGATTCATATTCTTTTCCTTTTAATCAGCGAGAGGAACTTGGTGTTAGTCCATCTGATCAGTCTTCTTTGGTTTTGGACTCTCTCGGAAGCTGCCTATAGAGGTTTATCCTCTCCTTCCTCTCTAAGAATCTTTGATTCATCTGCTTCTTTAGACTCGGACCTTTGTCCTCCCTCTTCTCCATCTCATTCTTCTGTCAATGCTACTCAAAGATCAGTCAGGGCCAGGGACCTGAAGAGGTTCTATCCGATGAGGGCCTCTTCGGATGACTGGTCTAAGTCTCATCAATGGATAGCTTCTTCTCTATCTCTTCCTCTTCAGGATAAATTTTCTATTGATCCTCCTTCGTTTTGGATCTGCTCTTTCATCTTCTGATTCTTCATCTAGTGCTCCTTGTGTTCTTCCAGTGGATAATTTGGTTGTAGATATGCTGGATTTTTATGTTAATGATGTTCAATCAAAAGAGTTCTCTCTTACTCCTAAGGTAGATGCTCCGGTTCAAGTTCCGAAAGATGATTTTATTAGATTGGCCTCTACTCAATCTCTTAATGGTCCGATTTGGGATGTACATTAACAAAAAAATTTAGAAAAACCTTGTGGGCACTGTCCCCGTTAGAGGAAGTGAGATATGAGAGAGACCTCACACGGAGCGGGGACAAATGAGAGAGTCCCCACTTCAGTGACATTTAAACAGTATATAGGAGAGAGACGGACAAGAGATTTTCACATCCTTATGCTACACAACCCACCTGCTTAACATAGCACTTGTTAGTATGCGCCAAGCAGTACTCATTAAAAAAGTGAGTTTTTAAATTTTGTGGGGACATTATATGTGAGAGATGGGTTGAGAAAAAATAGCGACAGATAAATCACCCACACATGTTTTCTGAGGACGGAAAAAATAAATACATATTTGGACATTTCATGCTTAGCCTGATCGTTTAAGCCACCGTAACTGCGGGGACCAGGATTTTCTCCCCTGAATTACGGTATGTCCCCGCAATGCAGATTGAGGCTGAGAAATGTCCCCGTAGTTACTGTGAAGTCAGTTAGCTCTCTCTCTCTCTCTCTCTATCTCTCTCTCTCTCCCCTCTCCCTCTCTCTCTCTCTCTCTCTCTCTCTCTCTCCTCTCTCTCTCTCCCTCTCCCTCTCTCTCTCTCTCTCTCTCTCTCTCTCTCTCTCTCTCTCTCTCTCTCTCTCTCTCTCTCTCTCTCTCTCTCTCTCTCTCTCTCTCTCTCGATGTGAATCTGCCACTTGTTATTCTCTTTTATTTATCATAGTTGTATGACGTGGGAGACACGGGCATAAGACATACATGTACATGTCTTTAAACGTACTCCCACTTAGATTTAGTAATAAATTTTGTTTAAATTTGTTTAAACCAAAATACAAGGACTAAACAAAGACTAGATAAAAGGTATTAAAAGCAAAACTAAAACTTAAATAATTGTACATGTATGTATATCAGTATAGTGTTTTAAAACTTTTTGTTTTTGTCTTGTTGTTTTACCCGCACAGTTAGACTATTGCATACACGTTTGTCTGTCTATCATGTCTTTGTGTGTGCGCGCGCGTAGAGCTGCATCTAAAAAACTGTTGAAGTGATTTTACTCAAACTTTAACACAACAAAGAAACTTAACCCTTTAACACTCAAATTTGTTCAAGAAAATTTAAATTTTCTCAGAAAGTGTCCATTTGCAGACCAAGAGAAGACTATTTTTGACAATTTTTGATAACCGAGCCAGTCATTCCAGTGGTAAATTTTCAAAAATAGTCTTCTCTTGGTCTGTAATTGGGCATTTTCTTCAGACAACTGCACAAGCTGCTTTTTGCCGGTATGAGTGTTAACGGGTTAAAGTGCAAGAGGATTTCCAGACTACCCATGATCGGGATAAAAAAAACAACGGAATCCCGATTGGATCAAATTTAGGATCTATGGATACTTCAGAAACTTCTAGTCCAATTTGGTTTAAATTTTAACACAGTCATTAGAGGAATTCACAACTTTCGGCATATTCCGAACAATCTGAGAAAATTAAAAAAATCTTTACAATGTGACAAAAAATGGAAGCTTGAGATTGGTCATGCAATCTAAACAAGTGGTCCTTGTGGTGATGTTAAAACTGCCCCATCGGGAATCAAGAGCAAATTAATTCCATCATAAATCTAATTTCAAACATGTTCACATTCATATTCAAGACTAACAATACATGGAAAATACAAATTGATGTAACAGATGCCTAGCATGTGCTGCAACCCAACTATGTAAATAATATATATATATATATATTCTAAGTCTTATTTATGTTCTAAGGTTACTTGTACATGTAATGATGTACATAGATTTCCTGATAAATACAGGTATGCCATCCATTTGTATCTCGTGAGAACTCCTTTGATACGAGATCGAGACAAATCTCGTATGTAGCCAATGGCATAGTGACTTCCACCAGAATATGGTGGTAGAATGAATTGAAACTTAAAAGGACACGAGCGCTACTCTCTTCATACCAGAAAATATTAATTCATGTGAAACGAGATGATATAATGCCTATAGTAGTCTGTATGACAAGCGGTTAACAGAAAAAAAGGGCCTCTGAATTCGTCATAAAACTCAAATCTTTTCAAATCTGTCGCACACAAAATAATGTCAGGAATTTGCTGACGTTGTGTAGATGCTGATATCACACAAACCACTGGATGGATCGAATCGATTTTAATGTCTGTATCAAGCTAGAGATACAGAGGTTAAGTTGATACCAAATTCAACACGTGTTCCTTTTACAGTCCGCTACGGAGATAGACTGGGTCCAGATCTGTCTGGTCTCCGAAGTGGCATCTGTGTAACAGCATAGTCGTTATGATGACGCAATAAGATGGCTGCTCATTACATTAATTAGAGGTGTATTCTCAAAGAAGCCACGCCTCTATTTTTAGATTGGTATGCCTTCATTAGTTGTAACGCTTTACAAGTTTGCCTGTTTGTAAAACTTGTTGACATTTCTGACAAAGGTTCCATCACAACTATGGGATGTCAGGTTTGTTTATAGAATATCGGTTTATACATATATTTTGTATAACATTTAATAATTTGTATTGAAATACAATCTTTAATCTTGACATTTTTTGAATTTTTATCTGAGCTCGTAGCTATTTACTCAAACACGCCATGCATCGAATGACACAGAATTCTTGCTAACAATCTTCAATTAAAAATTGTTTGTAGTGGCATTCATAAATATTACCTTGCTGAAATGCAGTATCTTTAACCCTTTAACACTCATATCAGCGAAAATGGCTCAAGTGGTCTTGAGAAATGTCAATTTGCAGACCAAGAGAAGACTATTTTTGAGAATTTACCACTGGAATGAGTGGCTCGATAACTGAGGCAGTCATTCCAGTCGTAAATTTTCAAAAATAGTCTTCTTTTGGTCTGCAAATAGACATTTTTTATGGGAAAAGTACAATTTTCTTGAATGAATTCGAGGGTTAACGGGTAAGTACAAGCATAATGTTCATGCGTATAATTAGTGCCATGATAATTTATACTGTGTCAATGCCAGCCTTGTCTAATCCTGAAAGTCATGTGAATCATTCACATTGGAACCAGGCTTCCACGCCTTGTGGCTTTGGTGAAAATTACTGCTTGCAGTAAATTTTGAATGGTATGACAACTGAAATGGAATTCTGTTGTCTGGCTCTACAGAGTGAACAGTAAGTACATGTAAGTTGAAAGTCTTTTCCAGGAAATGTGCACACTTAGCGTACAGATAACGAATGACATTTCAAAAGTGCTCAGCAATGGGCAATAAATTTACTTAATTGCTTACAAGTATGCATGTGCATGCAGTGTAAGCACATAAACAATACATGTATGTATCCTCTACACCTACGTATAATTCAGGTATTTATTTGCACAATTCTGCGCCCATCATACGCAGTTGCACCAAGCTTTCTATGCTATGAACTTACAATATGCCCGCAATTAATCCTATGCAATTCGATAAAATATAATTAAATAACAAGTTTTGTTTAGTAATGGAAATAAATTCACGTTTGGATTTGTGATAAGTTCAAGTCTTCAGATTTCAATTACCACTAGTTTAAATAAATTCCCTCCAGACTCAAGGTTGTCTTTATTATATAACTTTTTATATGACCTTGACTGTTGTTCTGATCTATATTGACAATGGACATACGTGTACACGTGTAATGAGCGCCAGAACATGTACATGTAATTCTTTTGAATTTCTGTTTCCTCTTTTAACTGAGTGTATTCTGTCACTGTAACTTGATCGAATATCTCAAAACGCCGGAAACACCTACTACCGTATTTATTCTAATTATACCACTGTGCGGGTAGCGGTCACCAAAGGGGGTGGGTTAATTAGGGTAAAAAAAGTTTGAAAAAAATACCATGAAATTAGAACGGGTTTCTCAGTCACCTTGAATCAGTATATAATTGTAGTATTCCATGCACTTTCTGCTAAATTTGCTCAAATATTCATAAAAACTACTCGTTTCCCATTAGATTTATTCAGAGGCTTTATTTAGGACATAAAGGTGACATTTAGTGAAGTTAGGAACAAATGATTTAGCCGTTGATTGGATGGAGGCGCGTTTTTGATGCGTTCACTGATACATCGGAAAATATGCCGTAGCCATATCTCGACGCATAATTCACATTAGCGGCTCTATTACTGAATGACAAGATACTGATCAGAAACAATTTAGGCATTGGTCGAATTGACTGGAGGCTCATTTGTGATGCGTTCAGAGATTCATTAGAAAATTTATAGCCGTATCTTAATGCCAATTCAACAACAGCGTTAGACGCTCTGTCATTGAATGACACGATAAGCTGACGAAAAAAGATCTTTTTGTGCATGTAGTCACGAAAATTACCAAAATGTTGCATGTTTACTTTTTTCTGGATGTTTTTCTTCTTTGAAGACTAGATGACAACAGAAGTTGTTATTACACCACAAAAACATCCATTACCGTTCAATCACTACTTGCTAAATCAATTATCTGCATTTAGCTATCAGAATAAGATTTTTATGCCTACATACACCTCCCCATGCCTATTCATATTAATATGGACCCTCAACCAGGCTACTGGTTGAGTCCATCTCCAGCCTATAGAGAGATATAGACTGGCACCAGTCTATACTCACCCCATAGTGATGCTTGTCACTAAGCGCGCTTGCGCATGCGCACTGGAGCCCAAATAGGAAACAGATTCACTTCAATTATTCTTCTTGCAGAACAACTGCTTAAAATATTCGTCTAAGTTTTTTGTGCTTTGCGCTGTGTCAACTACATCTTTTGCCTTCTATATTATTCAAGATTATGCCTAATATGAAGTCAGTCCCCCCTAAGTTATGTGTAGAAAGTATATTCGGGGTTATATGGTATTTTATAACTATGTTCATATTATTACCGGTTTTCGTGAAAGATCGTTCTCGCTTCGTGGTATCTTAATTACTATGCCTATATCATTCATCATCATATATTAAACTCCAGCAGTCATCCAGAGCCCTTATCAATTTACTCTAGTGCATTATAAGGATTATTATTTATCCCTATGCAAGTTTGCTTTCTTGTCGGTAGGGATTTTTCTTTCTGATTTGAACTTTCCCGCCTTTTTAAGAAATGATTTTTATCTTTCTAGTCTTCTTTTTACGATTTTAAGTCATATGCTTCATTGTTTCGTTTTTCATTTTTAGGAGTCCGCTAAATCGTCTGACAAGACAAAATGTACGTCGTCAAAGTGTGATCGCCATCACTCAGTTGAATTTGCCGGGCATGTCTGTGCAATCTTTACCACTTGTACCGTCACAACGATGTGTGGGATCTGTAAAGGGTGGCCGGTGTCTAAGGCCTTTTTTAAAAGATTTACCGTTTAAACAACCGCTGCCCTCTGGTTGTCATTCCCCTACCTCCGTTGCTAGCAAGGCGAAAGCTTGCACAATCTAATGTATCTTTACCGGTAGCAACGGAGGGGGGGGGGGTGTGCCTCTTCGGCGAATTCAGATGCTGTGCTAGCTCTTTTTGCAAGATTTGACTCGTTCGCATCTGTTTTGCCGAAATCCCTTGACGAAAGGATATCTTCTGCAATTAAGGAGGCTAAGGAAAGGATGTTTCTTCTAGTTCCGATGATAGCCCGAAGGAAACCAGTCGCTCTAACCTCCATGCAGGTTAGAAAATCTCCGAAGCAGAAGTCTAGAGCGACTAAACTCTTGAAGGTGGGCTCGTGTAGTGCACCGGGTCAAACCCACCTAAGACTTGAGGATGACGGGCATAACCCACAAGCAGTGGTGGCGGAGGCTGAGGCTGACGTCCATAAGGCTGGACCGTATGCAAATGCCAATTTTTCGATTTTACCAGTCGTCAAGGTTCTTTGTAGATCGCCCATTGCGAAGAATAGTCTTGCTAGTTCTTCCGGTTCCGTTGTGGTGGACTCGGGTCCTCTGGACTCGGGTTTACTTCCTGTTTCCTCCGCTCCGTCAGTTTCCGTTTTAACTTCTGGTCTAGCAAGACATCCAGGTCTTCAGGATCTGGTTCTTTCTTCTCTGGCATCCGTTTCCGGTAGCACTTCCGGTTTAGTAGGTAATCCACGTCGTCAAGATCCGGTTACCACTTCCGTTCCGTCCGTTTCCGGTCTGACTTCCGTTTTTGTAGGACATCCGGATCTTCAAGATCCGGTGCCTAGTTCTGTTTCCGGTTTCAACTGCGCTTCCGGCCATTCCGGATATCCGGAGTCTGAGGACTCCTATTTTTCGACTTCCGGTAGAAGCGCTTCCGTTTCCGGTTTGGATTCTGGTTGGTACACTTCCGTTTCCAGTCCTAGAGGTGTACTTCCGGATCGGTCAGATCTGGATAGACTTCCGGCTTCCGCTTCCGGTTGGGAGGTAGCTTCCGGTTTAGCGAGAGATCAAAATTGCTTATGTTCTTCTAGGATTTTGGATGATAGGAGTTTTGTTGATTCTGTTTCAGAAATTTCTCAACGGGTTTCTCAGGATTCTGTAGCTTCCAACTATGAATCTTTTCTTCCTTCCCAGGTAGTTGATGTTGATTTATCTTCTCAGTATTCTCCTTCCTTTCGTGATGCCGTTGTGAATCCGTCTTTTTCTAGGTCTTCTTTCTCCTCATCTTCTCACTCTAATTCTATTTCTCCTCTTTCGGCCAAGGATTTTTCTTCTAGTCATGTGTCTAATGCCTCTGCTCTCTTTAAATCCTCTCTTCCTCCTCCTCCGGGTTTCTCCCGTCTTCCTTCTCTTTCTTCTCATGGTCAGTTGGATCATCCTTCCTCTTATTCTTCTTCCTCTTATTCATTCTCTTCTCTTCCTTCTTCCTCTTCTGCGTCTTCTCCGTCCTTTGATGATCATCTTGATCCTATCATTTCTTTGGTTCTTTCCCCTGAACTAGAATTTCAAATTGTTGATTCAGGCTTAGACTTTTCCTTGTTTTCCGTGGTGAGGGATTCTTCTTTAGATCGTTCATTTGTTTCTGCTTGTTTTTCTATTCTCTCGAGTTTTTCTGCTAGTTCTTTGGTCCTTCCTTGTTTATCTTCTAGTCAGGATCAGGGTAGGGATTCTTTTTCCTCTTCACAGGTTTCTTCTTTTCCTGAATCGGTTAGTAGACTCTTCTCCAGTTTCTTCTAGGGCAGGTGAATCTTTAGTGTCAGGTGACTCCTCTATTCTCGTCTCTTCTTCTCCTCTTCTTCCTTCTCTTCCTTCTGCTCCCAAGTCGGTCAGGCCCAGGGATCTGAAGAGGTTTTGCCCAGTTAGAGCCTCTTCGGAAGACTGGTCCATGGCTCACAGGTGGATCGCATCTACTCTCTGTCTTCCTCTTAAGGAGGAATTTGCTATGGATCATCCTCCTTTCGGATCCACTCCCTCTACATCTGATCCTTCCTCTTCTCAGATGCTGCCTATTGATAATTTAGTTGTTGATATGCTAGATTTCTTTGTTAATGATTCAACTAATACTGACTTTTCTCTTGTTGCTAAGTATGATTCTCTTGTTCAAATTCCTAAGGAGGACTATTTGAAGGTTGCTTCCACTCAGTCTCTTTCTGGTTCCACTTGGGAGGTTCTTTCATCTCAGTTAAAGGATGCTTCCAAGGTTGAATATTCTAATGACCTTTCCAAATGGGAGTCTGTTTGCAGATCTCAGCTCAACTCCTCTAATTTTCTTGCTCTTTTATCTGAGGCCGTTCTTAAGGCTGAAGAACGGGGTGATCAAGTTCCTTTGTCAGTCTTTCGTTCTTTGGCTGATTTGTCTCGCGGCTCACTCAATTCTGTTTGTAAGTCTGGGTTTTATTACTTCCAAGCGTAGATCTAGGAAGCTCTCTGAGGTTAGGATTTCTAGCGCTTTGAAGCAGTCTTGTGGTTGCATCCCCGTTTGGTACAGATCTTTTTGGACAGTCAGCTCCTAATTTAATTCGTGCCGAATCTGAGTGCCTGAAGGCCTATAGGGAGCTTCAGGCTCAGATTTCATTTTCTAATCCGTCCTTGAAAAGAGATGTGTTTTCTGTGAGAAGGCCTAATTCTTCTCCTAGAAGAAAGAGCCTCAAACCTGATCAATTTGGGGCTTATCCTTCTAGGGTCATCCATAATTCTAATCTGTCTTCGTCCAATCGTCAGGATCGATCCACGGAGGAGGATTGCTTCGATTGTATTTCCTCACATCGTTCGAGGTCTCTAGGGAGGCAGTCTCGTTCTTTTTGGGCGAGAGGGGGTTCAGACCCCTTCTTGCCGTGCTGGTTCCAGGTCCAGAGGCCGTTCTTCCTTTAGAGGGTTTCAGGGAGAGTGAGTTTGAAGGTATGGACTATTCCCGGGTAGGTCCAACCTTCTCTCTTCCCTTCCCTATCCCTCCCCCTCTTCTTCTCCCTTTGGAGCAATCGGTCCAGTGCCGGTTACCCAACGTGGCAGTAGGAGGGCGCCTTTCTCTGTTTTGGGAGAAATGGCAAGCCCTCATGCAGGACTCCTGGCTAGTGTCTCAGATACGTCAGGGTTATGCTCCGTCATGGATCCGTCATCCTCCTCTTCGCTCCCTTTTCCCAGTTTGGACTCCGGTTCCCTCCAATCCGGAAAAACTGGTAGCTTTGGAAGAAGTTCCCAATTGGAGAGTAGACCCGGGCTACTACTCGATCATCTTTTTAGTTTCCAAGAAAACAGGAGGTTGGCGTCCCGTCATAAATTTGAAGAAGTTAAATCTTATGATTCTCACCCCCAAGTTCAAGATGGAGACGGTTTCCCAGATCATTTCCAGTCTGGGAATGTGGACGTCTTCCGTCGATCTAAAGGATGCCTACTTCCATGTTCTTATTCACCCTGCCTTCAGAAAGTTCCCAGGGTTTGCCTACAAGGATCGAGTTTGGCAGTTTCACGCGATGCCCTTCGGCCTAACCATGGCTCCTTTAAGAGTGATAGGTCTGATGGTCAGCGTAGAGAAAGTGATTCATTGGGCGGCGCTGATGAGAAGACCCTTCCAAATGTATTTAATGTCCCTTTTGAAGCAGTCAATCCACTCAATTTACCATCAGATTCCCATCAGAGAACATTTGGTCCCTCATCTAGATTTTTGGAGGGATCGTTCTCTGCTTCTGATGGGTGTTCCTCTGGTAAAGTCCTCTCCTCAGGCGATTATCTTCACAGACGCTTCCCAGGAGGGTTGGGGAGCAGTCTGGGATTCCCTGTCAGTTTCCGGCCTTTGGTCCCTGGAGGAGTCGACAGCCCATATCAACATTCTGGAATTGTAGGCTGTCAAGAAGGCTCTCCTTTCATGGTCAGATCTGGTGATAGGTCTCAGTCTCAATTCGGTTGGACAATTCGACAGTGGTGTCTTATATCAACAGGCAGGGAGATACAAGGTCGTCTCTCCTTTGTTTAGAAGTGTGGAATCTTCTCTTGTGGTGCCGCAAGAGGCAGATTTTTCTAGTGTCCTCACATGTCCCAGGCAGTCTGAATTTTCTGGGGGACCATCTGTCACCTCCCAGCAAGTTCGCCCACACAGAGTGGCAGTTAAAGAAGTCGGTTGTCAGAACGATTTTCAATCTTATGGATCGTCCTCTAGTAGATCTGTTCGCGACCTCTCTGAATGCCCAGATCTCCTCTTACATGTCTCCTTTTCCGGACAGTCAAGCGCTGGCGGTGGATGCCCTGTCTCAGTCCTGGACAGGAATGTTCGCTTATGCATCCCCTCCAACAATTTTGATTCCGTTAGTCTTGAAGAAGGTCAAGGACCAAGATTGCGAGATTCTTCTGATAGCTCCCTTTTGGCCCAAGAGGATTTGGTTTGTAGACCTTCTAGATCTGGTAGACTGTCCTCGTCTTCTTCCAGTATCTCAGGACCTTCTATCTCAACTTAGAGGTCTTTGTGTGCATCCAAATCCAGAAATCTTCAATCTGTGCATTTGGAGAATCTCGGGTCTGAGGTCCTCAAGAATAAGGTTTCTTTTAGATCTCAGGAAATTATAGACTCTGCCAGAAGGGAATCGACCCGTCGAGTTTACAAGGGTTGACTTAAAATTTTTGGTGAGTTGTGTTCAGATCAAGGTTTCGTGCCCGATTCTGTTTCTATACCACAAGTTTTAGATTTCTTATCTTATTTGTTTGATTCATTACATTTATCAGCTAATACGGTCAGGGGGTATCGATTTTCTCTGGCGTCTTCCCTTCTTTGTCTTTTGAATGCTGATGTCAAGGATACTAAGACTCTTAATAGTTTTATTAGAGGTCTAGGTAATATTCGTCCTCCGATTGCTAAGCCTTTACCTTCCTGGAATTTGGCTTTGGGTCTTCAAGTTTTGGCAAGTCGCCATTTTGAACCTATTTCTTCTATTAGTATTAAGCTTTTAACTCTCAAAGCTGTTTTTCTTGTTGCTGCTGCTTCTGCTAGAGGACATTCAGAAATTCATGCTCTTTAGGCTGAAAAGGATAGATTTATAGTTTCAGGAGACGGTTTGGTTTTATATCCCAGAAGGACTTTTTTTCATCTAAAACTCGGTCTAACCATTTTCCTGCTAGTCCGATCATTTAAAAATCTTTATCGTCTTTTTCGCCATCCGATAAATTTTGGTGTCCTGTTAGGGCATTAAGAACGTACAAACAGCGAACCGATTTTAAGAGTCGATCCATCCCATTTATGGGTTTCCTACGCGGAAGAGTTATCTAAGCCGGTCTCAAAATCTATGATTGCCAGATGGATTTGTGAGACAATTAAGCTTTGTTACGAGCCTCACCAGATCAAATTAATCTCTCCCATATTAAAGCCCCATGACGGTAGAGGCATGGCTACTTCTTTCGCTCATTTTGCCGGTTTGTCTTTGGATGAGGTCATGCAGGTGGCAGGATGGAAATCCGAATCCACTTTTACATCTTTTTATCTCAAAGATCAGAGTGCAGCAGCCTCATTCTTTCGTAGCATTACTATTTTAACCAAAAAAGGCGAAGACCATTTACCAAGCACTTTCCACCATTTTTGTTAGGACTGTGCACCTGTGAGAAATGGTGAGAGTCTTCTTTTGGTTTTTATTTATTTCTTTAAGTTCAAGTTTTCCTTATTTGTTAATCATGGTGTGATTGAGTTAAATGCACTATTATGTTATGTTATTAACATTAGGATGATTGGTTCGATTTTTATCCTTGTTTGTTGATTCTAAAATCTCCTCCCACCTAATGTTTAAATGGGGCACTGACCAAATCTACGGGTTTAGCAAGTAGTGATTGAACGGTAATGGATGTTTTTGTGGTGTAATAACAACCCCCCCCCCTTGTGGGTTTGTCTGTTGTTTTATTAACCACTATAAAAACATACTTACCGTTCAATCACTACGACCCGGCCTCAGCCACCCTGCGTGGTAAGATTTGAGAATTGGCCTTTAATATTTAGCACTTAAATTTAGAAAAATGAATCTGTTTCCTATTTGGGCTCCAGCGCGCATGCGCAAGCGCGCTTGGTGACAAGCGTCACTATGGGGTGAGTATAGACTGGTGCCAGTCTATAGCTGTCAGTATGCTGGAGATGGACTTAACTAGTAGCCTGGTTGAGAGTCCATATTAATAGGAATAGGCATGGGGAGGTGTGTATGCAGGCATAAAAATCTTATTCTGATAGCTAAATGCAGATAATTGATTTAGCAAGTAGTGATTGAACGGTAAGTATGTTTTTATAGTGGTTAATAAAACAACAGACCAACCCACAAGGGGGGTCTGTGGGGGAATTTATTATTTCTTACTATTGGTAATTTGCTTTTTTTTCCACCGTTCTCAAAAACATGGGGGCGGTATAATTGGGAGGGGCGGGGAAATTAGAATAAATACGGTACATGTGCTAATTAGCTGACTGTTTTAACCAACACAAATGTAGCAAACAGAATAATATACAACACCTCATGAGCAGATAAAGTATATCAGATATTGGATTAATACATCGGATGTAGGACTGGCAGCATTCCCAGCCATCATGTTGCCACAAATAATACTAGATCATTATTAATCTGATCATCTTGGAGCCTGGAGCTAATCTCAGATTGTCAGCATGTTGGGGTTCATTCTAATTCCCTGTAGATTCCCGGGCACATTGTTCTCAACACAAATACTTACTGAACATTTTTTAAAGAATTTAACTTGTGAAAAATATCAGCAGCAGTATGCACTATTAATTTATGACCTGTGTAAGTAACATGGTGGCTCGATAAGTTGACTAATCTATCTTAATCTTCATCTACATTTATCTTGTCTATTGTCTCATGATTACTTCTTGGTTTAAACAGAATTTTATTTTGTTCAATGGGAGCACAGTAAGACATAAGTCTTATACACGTGTCTCCCATACATACAAATACAATACATTAATAAATACATCAAGATGGGGTATAATAAAACATAATTAAATAGTAACGTATGTATAACTAGTTAAATGATAATTTATATCAACCACTGATTACAATTGTCTAGGTAGCTCTCGCGCTTACGTATGTGTACGTGAATATGTGCGTGTGTGCGTATGTATTGGCGTGGGCGTGTGTGCATAATGCGAGAGAGAGGGAGGGTGGGTGGGGGGAGGGAGGGAGGGAAGTAGAGAGAGAGAGAGGTTGGGATGGAGTGTGTATGTGTGTGGGGTGGGGGAGAGTTAGGGAAAGAGAGACAAAAAGAGAGGAGAGGAGAATATGAGAAACAGGGTATAACCTAAGAATTTGACAAGAGTGAGAAAGGTAAGGTGAGGAGCTCTTAATGCTGCTTAATGATTACTTCTTGTGTTCCATATTGATACCATCTTTTGCTGGATCCAATATCTAGAGCTCTGACATCATCCTTACTCTCCCCCCACAAACCGATGAGTGATCAGCAAATTTAGCATTTTCTCCATAGAGCACATGCTTGCTAGTCAATGTGGAGGCTATTTCGGGTAACTTGAATTCAGTATTGGAGTCAAATGTAATACAACCTTGACCGCTTGTATGCCTCTGACATGACAGCTGTTTGAAGCTCACTAGGATCCGCTATCTCTAATCATTAGGATTTGCTTTCTCTCAGTTATTGTTTTGTATTGCTCAAGGCATTGGTAGCATATTTGTCATTGCAGAAATCAATCCATCTTGTACCCGTCATATGGCATTAAAGAATATTGTGTTAAAAGAGCATTCCTTGGAATTGCCAACATCCTAGCATTAGGCAACTTCATTTAGCTGTGTGGTTGTGTAATTATGTGAACGTGTTGTCCACCATTGTCTCTCCATCCACATCTGAGTTGTACATTATGCATTGAATAATTAATGAGACACCCTTTGCTCACAGCTGACTTTGTGAGCCAAAAGAAAACTAGTATTGTTAGGTCAGTAAGTAAGTAAGTAAGTATGTAAGTAAGTAAGTACATGTAAGTAAGTACATGTAAGTAAGTACATGTAAGTAAGTAAGTAAGTAAGTAAGTACATGTAAGTAAGGACATGTAAGTAAGTAAGTAAGTAAGTAAGTACATGTAAGTAAGTACATGTAAGTAAGTACATGTAAGTAAGTACATGTAAGTAAGTACAAGTAAGTAAGTAAGTAAGTAAGTAAGTAAGTAAGTAAGTAAGTACATGTAAGTAAGTACATGTAAGTAAGTACATGTAAGTAAGTACATGTAAGTAAGTACATGTAAGTAAGTACATGTAAGTAAGTACATGTAAATAAGTAAGTAAGTGATTAAGTAAGTACATGTAAGTAAGTAGGTATGTTTAGTTAAGTATGTCCATGTAAGTAAGTACAATGTAATATGTTGCTGACAGATAATATCCTATTATTAATCCTTTTATATTCAAGCCAGCCAAAACTGACCATTGCAGTGATCTTGTGGAATGACCATTTGCAAGCCAAGCTCCGTTATTTAAAAAATGTTACCGCTGGAATGATTGGCTCGATAACCGAGCCACTCATCCCAGTGGTAAAACCTTTAAATAACCGAGCTTGGCATGGATATATGGACATTCACTGAGCAAATTTATTTTATATTTTCTTGACCTATCAATAATTGAAGGGTTACATGTAGATCATCCAGAGTTAATAAATTTTGTAAAACTCTGAATGTGCAGGTCTATGTCTGCATGCATGCTTTTGAGGAATGTTGTTTTGCCTTTGAGTGAGACACATATTTTACAGGGGTGGGTGGGAAATTACACTATATCAATTAGCAGCTCTAATTGATACAGATTTCATCATTAAACATCTAGATTTCACAATATTCTAGACAGCAGATTAAAAAACTAAGTGAGTGCTTAAATCTTTTTAACTGCATCGCTGGGTCCCGAGCAGATCTACCAACAGTTTCCAAAATAGGCATTTTTTTTCGCATTGTTCAATAACTCTGGTTCGACTGGTGCAATTTTCTCAAATCTTGGTTTGAGGCTTGTCCATGTGATCCCAAACATATATGCACATTTTTGGGTCTAAAATGCAACAGCTTTTAGCAACAGTTTAAAAAATAGACATTTTACACATTCTTCAATAACTCTTTGTTCTACTGGTGCAATCTTATCCAAATTTGGGTGCAAACTTGCCCATGTGATCCCGAACAGGTAAGCCAATTTTGTGGTTAAAGGATATAACGCAGCAGCAACCGGTTTCAGCAACATTGTTTTCAAAATAGACATTTTTGAAGCATTTTTCAATACCGGTAACTCTAATGGAGTGATGTTTTCAGAACTTGGGTTGATACGTCTCTGTGGAATCCCGAAGACCTATGCCAATTTTACTGTCAAAAACTAAAATGCAACAGCTTTCAGCAACATTGTTTGTAAAATAGACATTTTTTACTTTATGGCAGCCTGTCTGAAAAAATATCAACGACACGTATATTGGACAAAGTTGTCCTTGTTTAATATTCTATGGCGTGTCTGTTATTAACCTTTGCCACAAGATTGTTGAAAAATGAACACCAGTTCAAGTTTTAATTTGATTTAATTTGAAAGTTTTAAATTTTGACATCAGAGTCTTAAAGGTTAAGTTGGACCTCAGCCACTTACTCTGCTGTATTATATGTACATGTATTGTATCATCCCGTGTACACACTACCTTTAGCCATAAAGCTTGCTTTCAGTGTTGATGAAAACTTGCTGTTGTCACTTATCAACACCAGTCTCAAAATAAACATCAATTTTCCATCTAAGTTTCCAACACATGGCTACTGAAAAATGATAGATATTTGTTCAAGGTATGGTACCCGAGACAAAATGCATTCCCATGCTACTTTATTCTGTATGTGAAAGATAAGAAAGAGATTTTTCATTTCATAATGATCATCATATAATGTCCGAGAATTATGATGTATCATAGCGAATTTAAAGAGAATCTGTCCAGTTGTCTCAATGTAATATTTCAGTCTGTTTCAAAGAGACAGGGACATTATTTTATAATGGTCGCTTGTTTGGTTGCACAAATATGGTTGAGTTGTGGTATGGATTCGATATATTCCTTAGATTCAAATTTTCCTAAATAAGTACTACAGTACAGTTCATAAATAAGTTAAAACATTTCCAAAATAAAATGTTGAATATTTTGAACATAATTGGATTGGAAGTTGTCTTCCAATCCAATTATGTTCAAAATGTTCAACAGTACATTATATTAGCTCACCTTGCCAGAATGGCCAAGGGAGCTTATGCTGTGGCGACCATCCGTTTGTACATCGTCCGTCTGTCAATTTTTTCTTTAAACCATTTCTGCACAAAAACTACGGGGCCGATTTCAATTATATTTGGCAGGAAGGATCTTTAGGGCATGAAGATTCAAGTTTGTTCAAAGGATGCCGATCTGCCAATTTGGCTGGTGGTCATCTTGGATTTTGGCCGATTATTAGAAATATCTAAAAATATTCTCGGTCAAACCGCTTCAAAAGACTCCAAATTTGTCCAAGAGAACTTGATTGACCAAATGCTTCGCAGCCATCGCAAAAACGACTTCTAGAACCGCTGAAGCGATCAGACTGAAATTTGGGAGATATGATTAGGGTTAAGGGCCATTAAAGTTTGTTCGAGAGAAGTTCCTCCATCAAAAAACATGGCCGCCATGGAAAATCATAATGTAACGTGTTTGGTGGCCATATTGGATTTTTTTATTTGATCGATTTTGAGGCCGAAATTGGTTTTATATATGTTTTTGGGTATTCTGATTTCAAATTTGCCATTTTCAAAACTGTCAGATAAACGGCTTGGTGGCCATCTTGGATCATTTTCCCGCCAAAAGCTCCATATTAAAGCAATGGGAAATTCGAGACCTACTGCCGATTTAAATCATGTTTGGCAGGAGCAATCTGTAGGACGTGGTTTCAAGTTTGTTCAAACGAAGCCGATCAGCCAATTTGGTTGGTGGCCATCTTGGATTTTGGCCAATATTTAGAAATATCTTTAAAAAATCCTTGAAACCGCTTGGGGCATCGATTCAAAACTCATGAAATATGTTCAAGGGAACTTGATTTGCCAAATAGTTTGGTGGCCGTCTTGGATGACCTAGTTTTCTAGAAAACTGGCAGATAAGCGGTTTCCCGAGAACCACTGAGACGATTTCAAGTATATTTGACAGGAAGCATCCTTATGGAATAGGGATACAGGTTTATTCAAAGGAAGATGATCAGCCAATTTGGCCCGCGGCCATCTTGGATTTTGGCCAGCATAGAAACGTCTTTAAAAATCTCCGAAACTGCTGTGGGATCGATGCAAACCTCATGAAATATGATCTTTGGCAAGAGCTCAACCAAGTTTCTTCAAGGGAACTTGATTTGCCAAATGGTTTGGCGGCCATCTTGGGTGACTTAATTTTCGCGAAAACAATTTCTCCGGAACCGCTTAACGGATCGGGCCGAAATTTGACAGATAAGATTAGGGCCGAAACGCCATTACATTTTGTGCATGGAAAGTGTATATGTAAAAAACATGTCCGCCATGAATCAATCAAAATACGTTTTTTGGCGGACATCTTGCATTTTTGTGTAAATTTATTAGAAAATCATATTTATTAACCACTTGACCAATTTTAATAAAACGGAGCCAAGCTTTCTTCACAGAAATTTGATTGGTAAATTTTTCCAGTGGTCATCTGTTATATCCCCATTCAGATACATGTTTTGTTATTGGCAAAAATTAGAATTTTTGTCAATATATCAATGGGTTCCGTTAAGCCGTATGTCTGTCTGTTTGTCAGGATTTAATCTCGGTTAAGTTTTTGGTTTAGCTCAACATATCGTATTATCTCTTGGCATGGCTTCACCCTTATTGGGAGTAAACTTAGGCACATGCTTCCTTATATCAAGGGGATGGAGCACAATAATATTGAGGTCATGAGATCAAAGTTCAAAGTCACTGCGATCTATTGAACTCAATTTTTTATGTTTAAGTTTTTGGTGTAGCTCCACATATCCTCTTATATCTCTGTATGGCATCACCCTATTGGGACTAAACATGAAGCCATGCTTACATGTGTGGTTCCTTATAACAACGGGATCTATTTTTTATGGTTAAGTTTTGGTTTAGCTGAACATAGCGTCTTATAATCTCGCCATGACTTCACCATATTCGCACTAAACATTGGTACATGATTACATATATCAACAGGATGGAGCACAATGATATTAAGGTTAAAGGTCAAGGCCATGATGACGTTGGCGTAATACTCTATTGTTTCCGGTTAGATTTTTGGTTTTGTTCAACATATCATTTTATATCTACGGATTAGTTCAGCCTATTGTGACTAAACTTGGACACATGGTTACATATATCAGCCAGATGCAGCACAATCATATTGAGCTCAAAGGTCAAGCTCACTGTGACCTTGGGATAAAACTATTCTTTTTTTTATTCTGTTTTACTGGAGCACAATGATATTAAGGTTAAAGGTCAAGGCCATGGTGACGTTGGCATAATACTCTATTGTTTCCGGTTAGATTTTTGGTTTTGTTCAACATATCATTTTATATCTATGGATTAGTTCAGCCTATTGTGACTAAACTTGGACACATGGTTACATATATCAGCCAGATGCAGCACAATCATATTGAGCTCAAAGGTCAAGCTCACTGTGACCTTGGGATAAAACTATTCTTTTTGGTTAAATTTTTGTTTTACTGGAGCTCAACGTATTGTCCTATATTTCAGTATTGGTTCACCGTACTTGTATTTAACTTGTATAAAATGCAGATTTTAAGTTTGTTTCTGCTTAGCTCATCTGTCCATTTGTTTCAGAATTGATTGAAACTATTACCCGTGTGAAATAAAATTCAAGTTGACTTGGATTAGCTTGTATTTTCTTGAATATCCAAGATATTGGAAAATTATTCAACCCATACCAGCTTGAATTTCCTTGAATTAGCTTGGACTTTATGTAGTGGCTTGAACTTCTTGAAAATCACACCTCTCAGAATTCAAGCTAGCTGGAATTTTCTAGGACTTTGAATGTCATCATGAAAAAGTACAAGCTCCTTGGATTTGCTTGGACTTTTCTGATTTGACAGAATGCAAGCTAGCTTGGATTTTCTAGAACTGTTTTGTCAGCCATAAAAGAATCCAAGCTACATGGATATCCTTGAATTTGTAGATTCACTTACGCTACCTTGGATTATCTTGAAATAGGTTGCACTAAGGCAAGAACAGGTTCTGTAGTCATGTAGAGGTTATCTCGACCTGGTAAATTGGCGGGAAATTCAAAAAGTCTTTGTAACAAAGCAAACAGTACATTCATTGCATTGATCATTACCAGCTATGGATATATAGAATATGATAGTTTGGAAACACTGACAGTACTGTTAGATAGAATGCTTAGCATTAGTAACCTTAAATGGAAACATAACTGTATTTTGAGGTATGTATTCTATTGATTTCCAGAGATTTATTCAGAGTTACCAATTTTGGTATAGCTTTTTCAGTTCTATAGAAATAATGCAGTGATCATGACTCTAATTAATATGGTACATTAACAATCTCTGTGTATAAGAATAACAGACAAATCAGTCAGAAACTCATACATTGTTGATGTCTGGCTGAACTTGTACTTGTTATTGAGTATTACATGTAACTCAACTCCCATGAAGATGATTTTGGTTTTCAAGCATACCGGTATATATGTATATATAATCTCTGTGTGGCAGCATTTATGTGTAAGTGCATGCATTTTATGTTAATGTCTAACCTATTTCAAAAGCTAGGATTAGCTGGGATTTTCTTGAAGTTCCAGATAGCTGGGACTTTCTGGAATAAAATCCAAGCTAGGTGGGATTTTCGTGAACGTTCAAGCAAGCTTGGATTTTCTGGAACGTTCAAGCTAGTTTGGATTTTCTTGAATGTTCAAGCTAGCTGGATTTTCTTGGATTTTAAGTGGCCAATACCGGCAAGTTAGCTTGGATTATCTTGAATGTTCAAGCTAGCTGGGATTTTCTTGAATGTTCAAGTTAGCTCAGATTTTTTTGAATGTTCAAGTTAGCTCAGATTTTCTTGACTGTTCAAGCTATCTGGAATTTTCTTGGATTTTACTTTAACAACGCCTTGCTTGGATTTTCTTGAATTATCTTGAATTTTCTGTGGCCAATACCAGCAAGCTAATCCAAGCTATTCCAAGTTATTAAAAGCTTGGATTAGCTGGTTTATTCAAGCTCCACAGAACTTTGATATTCAGGAATATCCATGAATATCCAAGCTTTTTTTGGCCTGGGTACATCGTCATGCAGTTACCACAACCAGTAGGAGCAGCAAGTGCAGACAAGCAGACTTTTGAAGTCACGGGCATTGTGATCTTGATACAAAGCTAGATTTGAATTTGGAAATGCAAAATACAGGTCTTTTATCATTTGTATGGACAAGAAGAGTATTGGGCCGGCCAGCTAAAAGACAGCGTTTATCATCCATGTACATGTAGATAGACTCAGCGTAGGCAGTTTTCTTTGCTGCTAGTTGATTGATCAAATCATGAATTACTTTGTACCTATTTGAAAAACATCTTCAAATCTTTTAACAGTGTAATATACTAACAGAAATTTGTTTGCAAATAAAAAGGTTACAAAACCAGACATAGGTAGAAGATTGCTTGTGGGGTCACGGAGATGTGTGCTGTAGTTGGTGCCAAAATGTCAACGGCCATAGCCATGGTGACATGATTAAAATGATTATTTTGAAAACCATGTTCCTGGAAGTCAATAACTCAGGGCCTACTGGGGAGCTCTTGAACAATCTTACCTTGGGTGGATTTTGTTGCCTGTGCGGTACTGAAACGGTGGCCCAATTTTGGCATCAAAAGGACAAATATTGCACACCACAGCTCCCAAGATTCTATCGACCCTGTTTTGTAGCGAAATATATATATCAAGCAACTGCGTTTGGTTCCAAGCTCGAATAACAAAAAAGCTACAGCCATCTTAAACTCCTGAAAGCCAACAAAGGATCCATATAATAAAAACAATCATACTGAGCCTTTAGACTAATATGAATCTCAATCAGTTGTTGTCTTAAATATTTGGAAATTAATTTGACTGAAAGCAATTGCTGCCTTTGGACATATCTGCCGATGCCAATTTTGGGTCGACTTGATCATAAAATATAGATGTACCTTCTCTACATTTTATAAATGTATGTGCCATGTCTTGCAATTACAGCTAACATGGCTAAACTCCATTGTATATGCATAATCCTTAATTTAGCTGAATGAACTGATTACCTGGATATTCATGTCTGGAAAGTGACCAATCTTGCTTTGTTTCAAAAATAGAGTGCACATGCATACATGTTTGAGTAGTCCACTAATCATCCTAGTGGTTGTCCATGCATTGTATATTTGACATGTGAAAGCTAACAAAGGTTTGACATGCTTACATTTGTGTGTATATATATTCTGATGACGAAGTGGCCTGTTTAAGCATCTATCCATGAACATCATTAGCATACCTTTGGCCTCTCAGTGACTTTGTTGTTGGCTGCAGGTCAATGGTAATATTCCTCATTATAGAACCTGATACAGTGAAATTGATTAATGCACTGACTCAGTATCTCACTGCTGATCCACATAATTATGTTATTCACTTAGTCTGAACATATGTGGCCTCTGCAAAAACATGCACTTGATGCACATCTAATTGAGGAATGTAATATGGTCAAGAGTGGTCAAGAAAAGTACAAATCTGACATGCTACTGTATAGTTGCGACTGTGCCAAAAATCTAAAAAATTTGACAGACAGACCATGATTCTGCCAACACTGGTCAGCAGTGATTGAACAAAGTTCTGCAGCTCAGCAGGCCACTACTCAATAATTATGACCAACATATGCTAAAAATACATGTACATGTAGCTTTTCCAGTCACCAATTTTATCACTTATTTTATGAAATTGAGTTTTGAAATCATTTATAATTAATTTTTCAAGGAGCTTTCTAAAATGTCAGTGAACAAGGCCAGATAATGCTTGAGAAATTAAATCAGTTTAGGTTATCAAAATATCGCAATTTTATGGGAATTTGAGCAACTCACAAGCTTCTGATTGTACTACCGCAAAAATGTCTAGAACAATTTCATCTTATAGAGACGAGGCAGACAGTAGACTTAAATTAGTTGCGAGTTGCGCCTAAAAATATTTCATTAGTAAATATCCATTTGCAAACAAATGAAGGCTAACCGAGCCATTCATTGCAGCATGTCCAGTGGTAAAATTTCAAAATAGACTTCTTGACCTACTTGTCATTGATTCATACATGTACAGGTATGCCTTACTTTAGCAAGGTCTAATTTCTACCAGTAGTTGAACGGCCAATGTCGCAATTGTAAGATTTGTTCAAACTCGCCCAGGCCAAAAAAAGCTTGGATATTCATGAATATCCAAGTTCTGTGGAGCTTGAATATACCAGCTAATCCAAGCTTTTAATAACTTGGAATAGCTTGCTGGTATTGGCCACATAAAATTCCAGATAATTCAAGAAAATCCAAGAAAGGCCTAGTTAATGTAAAATCCAAGAAAATTCCAGATAGCTTGAACATTCAAGAAAATCCAAGCTAACTTGAACATTCAAGAAAATTCCAGCTTGCTTGAACGTTCAAGAAAATCCCACCCAGCTTGGATTTTATTCCAGAAAGTCCCAGCTATCTAGAACTTCAAGAAAATCCCAGCTAATCCTAGCTTTTGAAATAGGTTAGACATTAACATAAAAGCATGCACGTACACATAAATGCTGCGACATAGAGATTATATATAAATATATACCGGTATGCTTGAGAACCAAAATCACCTTCATGGTTACATGGTAGTTGAGTTACATGTACTATCAATAACAAATACAAGATCAGCCAGACATTAACAATGTATGAGGTTCTGACTGATTTGTCTGTTATTCTTATAGACAGAGATTGTTAATGTACCATATTATTTAGAAAGTCATGATCACTGCATTATTTCTATAGAACTGAAAAAGCTATACCAAAGCTGGTAATTCTGAATAAATATATTGAAATCAATAGAATACATACCTCAAAATACAGTTCTGCTTCCATTTAAGGTTACTGCTGCTAAGCATTCTATCTAACAGTACTGTCAGTGTTTCCAAACTATCATATTCTATATATCCATAGATGGTAATGATCAATACAATGAATGTACTGTTTGCTTTTTTACAAAGACTAAATTTCCAACCAATTTACCAGGTGAAGGTCACCTCTACATGACTACAGAATCTGTTCTTGCCTTAGTGCAAGCTATTTCAAGATAATCCGAGGTAGCGTAAGTGAATCTACAAATTCAAGGATATCCAAGTAGCTTGGATTCTTTTATGTCTGACAAAACAAAGTTCTAGAAAATCCAAGCTGGCTTGCATTCTATCAAATCAGAAAAATCCAAGCAAATCCATGGAGCTTGCACTTTTTCATGATGACATTCAAAATGTCCTAGAAAATCCCAGCTAGCTTGAATTCTGAGAGGTGTGATTTTCAAGATGTTTAAGCCACTACATAAAGTACAAACTAATTCAAGGCAATCCAAGCTGGTATGGGTTGAATAATTTTCCAATGGCTTGGATATTCAAGAAAATCCAAGCTAATCCAAGGTAACTTGCATTTTATTTCACACGGGCCAGTGAGTTTAATGGATTTTAATTAAAATGGAATAACTTATTTATTGATAAGCATCTAATATTTTCTGTTTCCAATTTTTGAAAATCACTAATTTTTTCTAGTGACTTGGTGAATTATAGAGCTCACGGTTATGATTACAAAGAGATTGTCTTATAGTTGTTTGACAAAAGAAATTCCAGTGTCTCATATTTAAGACAGCTATAATAATATACAGGAATCACATTAGTTTCAAAATTTTCAACAGAATATATATTCCCGTAAAGAAATTGTCGTTTCTAGAGTCAGAGGGTTAAAACGTTTTAAAGCATGTTTTAATTTATACCAAAATCTACTCAGTGATGCCGAAATTGATGATTAATTAGTTTCTGGTTGTGATACATGTATTGCAATCCATGTATCAAAACTATATACATGTAATATGTTTTCATGAGAGATGGTGTGTGTGTGGGAGAGATATGCTGTCAGAGTATGTACAAGTTTCGGCTGGAGTTGTATTTAGCCATTTAGAAAAAACCCAATTATGTCAGCTTAGCTTAAGCTAGTACAACTGTGATAGTAAGTGATCTTGCAAATGAACTTTTCCAAACAGCATGTTCCTCGACCATAATCATCTCGACCTTTCCAGAAGAGATGAGCAGTGTGATATACATGCTTAGTGTTTGCTCTACGGTAGACAGTAAGGTAGGGTGTATGTGATACAACAGCTCCGCACGCTGATAAAGAAAAATGTTTTGGATGATTTGCAGCAAAGGCGAATAAACAATATGTCAGGTATAAGAAAGCACACCTTCCAAGTAAAAACTTCACAGAACTAATATTATATTCTCGTGCCAATGATATATTATAACCATGCGTGTCTGTGTGTGTGAGTGATATATTACACATTTCCAGAGATTGCAATTTTCAATTAAGTTGCTTGAAAATATAACAATTAATAGTTAATATTTGCGTTATCGAGGCCCAGTAGTTTAATTATACATCATTAATTTAATTATGTTTTCATTGCGTACAGACATACATCCATCCATCTGTGTGTACATCCCGAAAATCTTGTTGCTGCAACTTCTTGAATTTGAGAGACTTGTTTGAAACTTATGACAAGTTGATTATACACAACCCACATATGTACCTAATGTTCAAATTTAATTCATCCACCTGTACATCCTGAAAGCTCATCGTTGAAACTGAGCAGACACAGTTTGAGAGGGTATTAGATGAAAACATAGAACCCCCTCTCCATCCCCCAGCCTACATGTAGCATCATTTCCGTAGTCTAATCTTACATCCAGACAAATTGTGCATTCACTTTTACTGTATTGGGAAAAGCTCGTGCTGGTGATGCACTCATGTTGGTGGCGTGGTTGGTTGAGGGGTGTATATGTATGTCAGCCTCCAGCCGACTTCTTGGTTTTTCTGCATAAACAAAATGGAGGCAAAGAGCACACATTTCATAAGAAAATAAATGATTATCTACTTCCTCTATTAGTAGTCTGAATGTATAATTGCAGATTAACAGCTTATTAGTTATTAATTGGGCCATTGTACGCTTGTACACATGACCATTTGAACCACTGTCTATAATGTACATGTACATTTGGGGCCAAAAGATGGCGCTTCTTTAAGACGGGTGATCTTATTGACCACACATCTTATACCATGTGGCTACAAAAGTTCATCCATGCAGCCATGCGTCTTTGGGACTCTCTTACTTGTACATGTATGGTTCTTTAACACTCATGTCAGTCAAAAATGGCTTCTGCAGTGGTGGTGTGAAATGTACATGGTACAGACCAAGAGAAGACCGATAACCGAGCCAGTCAGTCCAGTGACAAATTTCCAAAGATAGTCTTCTCTTAGTCTGCAAATAAAAATTCCTCAAGCCCAATGCAGAAGCCAGTTTTGGCCGACAACATGAGTGATAACAGTCAAGGAATATTCAGTGTTCTCACACACCATCACATACAGACACCTGACACACACAGCTACATGTATGCATTGATATCTTCAAACTTCTTAATGGGGAGATGATTAGCCGTGGTGGTAGCATGGCCCTCTGCTAATTAGGCAGCCGAATGGCGATCAGGTGGCTGATGGGGAATCAGTGGAGACATAGGCAATCTCCTTCACTCCCTGATGATTGCACGCCAGTCACATGGCACGTCCTAAATAGGAGGGGGACGACATACATGTACAGTCATTGTCCACACAAATCTTCGGGGAAGCACCTTAAAGATAGAGCCGGGATCAAACACATCTCGCTGTAGGTGGCAAATCAGGCTGTTATATTTTAGCTAGGAATTGAAAATAGGGGTTCCACCGACAACGAATATAGGTCTTCTAATCCTCCAAGTCAGAACATTTTTCAAATTTGCTGGTTAAATTGGTAAAATTGTTGTAAATATTAACCTGTTCTTATTAATTTCTGACTCTGCCTGTCCAGAATGGAATGAGTGGATTGATGGGTGGATGGGTCTCTGGCTAACAGCCTGTGGCCAGTAAAGTCAATCTAAACAACAAGAACATTGTAATTGCTTAGCCCTTTAACTGAGTTTAATGGTTAAAATTGCTTATGAAATATTGAATTTTCTGGAGAATTGAAGTTCTTTCGTGGGTCACATAAATTGAATATTTTGGAAGAAACATGCCACTGGAGTGACTGATTTTGTTAAAGTGGCAATCATTTCATTGGTATGTTCTCAAAAATAATTCTATTGGTCAGCTAATGGAGATTTTATCAAAGCCCAGTGCAGAAGCCATTATGAGCATCAATGGTATAACCCTTAATTGGTCAAGATTTGTCTAGATAATTAATAACATTTTTGCTTAAAGTGAACGTACAAGAGAAGACTATTTGTGAGAATTTGCCACTGAAATAAGTGACTGGATTATATCGAGCCTGTCATTCCAGCAGTAAATTGTCAAAATAGTCTGACGTCCACTGCAGAAGCCATTTTTGACAGTTTTACCATTAAAGGAAGTGAAAAGGGAAATAACAAATTATGTTTATTGGTAATTTCATACAATATTAAATAACATACCATCGGTAGACAATGGAAATCAATCAGGATTTTTTTAGAAAAAGCAATTACTAAATCTAGGAGCGCTTAACTTGGAGCCAATTAGTGACTTCGCTGGCGCTTCGTACTCCGCCATGCGTCAACTTCTTAATGTGTGCAGGTATACCGCATAGGCCTACTTGAATATAACGAAAGCACACCTGAATATAGTTTTATAAGCGTTATGAGTAGTATTCTCTATAGGGAAGCGCCGATGTAGAGTGATTAAATTACTACTGCTAATTCACTATTGATCCTTTTGAAAATGTTACATTTGAAAGTCACTTTTTCTGTTTCGGTCAAAATGATTTCAAAATACACTACCAGTTTTCAAGGTCGCAATATGATGCCTACTGAATATTTTGAAATTCATGTCATTGACTGTAGACCCTGTCTCTGGAAACAACGGCTTTCAGTCAAATTGTTTTAAAACTAGACAGTGTTTTATCTGTACGGGACGTAGTGGCTAATCAACTGAGCTTATATGACCAGCTGTATTGGGCAGAGTTTCCCGTATGCGTCCTTTTGCGCGTATATACGCATAAAAATGGCAGAGGGACCCATAAAAATTAACCCTCTGCCCTCTACATCCCGAGGACGCACAAGGGACGCAGTGAAAAAGTGTAATGGAAACTGGTAACTGCGTGTGCATAATTATCGATTATATTATCGTGTGTGTGTATTTATTTGTGCATGTTTTTACTTTAAAAAATATACCTAAGTATTGTGTGTTCAATAAAAACGAACTTACTGCGTTGTTTAAGACTATGATTTGTAGTATGTTTTCTTGCACAACTCAAAGTTGTTAATGCCCATAAATCAGATTAAACCACCACATTTAATTGTAAACACAATCCCCAAATCTAATTTTTATAAATAATGAGTTTACAAGCCCGATGTTAGTCGCCTTGTTTGGCCTACAAATTGCAAAAATACCCGCCATGTTTCTGTCTGTTGTGCTAATCGTCAGTATGACGTGTCAGTGTTTGATTGGATAACAGCGGAATCGCCCTCTAGAGGAACTCACGCTTGAGAAATCCAATACAACTGATCAAGCGTATACAAACGTGTCTGGGCGTCTTAACCCTTTCACAGATCAGAACATTGGACAGATCACAAAGTTGTTATCACTAATCTACTGAATATTTTGAAATTAATTTGCGCATGCATGCTTGCCTAAAGCTATAAGCCGTCTTTTATTTAGCAATAGCGGCTGCTTGACTGACTGATGGAGTAGGGTTTATAATGTTTTAACAATATTCGATCGTTAGGTGTTCCCAATTTCTCAACTAAAAAGCTCATCCCAGCAGCGATGTTCAACGATATCGTCGATCTACAGGTAGGCATACGTTAAAATATTGATTTTTTCCCAAACGGCGTATAGCTCAAAGCTCCCCGATACAAGCGTCCTTATTGGATACACGCTAATGCTATGCTTCAACCAATCAGCAATCACATTACATAGATACTCCCTATAAATTAGACATATCCGGTTATTGGCTGATATATTTTCACTAATTACGCAGTTTAATCTGATTTATACAGATTATTTTTGATAAATTATTATTTTGTCTAATCTTAGCCGTTGTATTCCACTATATTTAGTCATTCCAGTTACATTATAAAAAATATGCGCGCATTATATCGAAGTAGGTCAAGTCGTCCTTGAGCAAGCTCGCCCCAGGTCCTCGTAATTTTTCAATTCGTCCAAATTCAAGTTATAATTAGATCAATGTGTTGTGTTTATTTTAAGAAAAAAACATGGAACCGCCATATTTCAGATGAGGACTCCATGGGACCCCCAGATTTTACAGTGGAACCCCCAAATCTGAGTGTGGGGTCCTTGGTACCCCCAAAAATCAGATGTTGTGGGCAACACTGTAAGTGGGTATTATTTATGCGCTCGGCATGCACCAGAGCGCATAGGTCCGGCTGCGCAGGTCAGGCTGCGTCACTAATTGGGTCCTGCTAGAATGATATAAATGCTATTTAGCTGCTTTTTTCTAAATATTCTGATTTATTTCTGTTTTTCACTGATGGCTATAGGTTGATTATTATATAAAGCTGTCATTCAAGAGCATATGTTAGTTCTCTGATCCTTTCCTTTAAGGAGTCAATTACTGGGTAAATTTTAAAACATCACATTTTATGTAATATCAATATATATAAGATTATTTTGAATCTCTAAATCTTAAGAAAATGTAAAAATATATCAATATTTATGTTTGGGATAACTCAAAACTGACAGATTTGATCTTCATGTGTTTAGATAAGAGAGAATGAGAGAAATTATTTTATTTATTTACCCACTGCGATGATGTAACATAAGCAGAATAGTGGGTACGAAGGTAATCACATCATAATAATAGCTGGACTTTCATACATGTACAATGATTAGATCCCGTTAGTACATCAGACAGGTTACGAGTTATTGTGTATTTCTTAAGGAATAATTGTACCATTTGTCCATTCTGACGACTCAATTTCAGTTGTCTTAAGTGACACACGCCAATATCGAATTTGCTCCATTGACTAACTGCACAGGGACCAATATCAAATTTGATATTGACACACCTGGTGGTCAACGGGGCAGGGGCCAATATCAAATTAGATATTGGTGCGCCTGTTGGGCAATGGCGCAGTGGCCAATATTAAATTTGATAGCAACGAGCCAGATAGAAAGGCCAATTGAGCTCACGCCGTGATGACCATCCGTCCGTCCATCCGTCATCCGTCAACTTTTGCTTTGAAACACTACTCCCTCCTGTACAACCTCCTATAGCACCATGATGATGATGATGCAATCATGCAATGGATTATTGTATAGCTCCGCCGTGATGGTGTATAGCAATAATAATTGATCTGTGGATTTCTGTTAATGGTCACTATTGGTTCAGAAAATATTTTTGCCTAGTATATATCTATAGTTGCAGGACATGGAAATCTATTTTTGAAAATTTACCGCCGGAGTGGCTGGTTTGATAATTAAGCCAGCCATTCCTGTGGTAAATTTAAAAATAGATACACGTATCTCATGGCATGCAAAGATAAAAAGCAGCATTCCTCAATCCTCCTGTCATGCAGTGGTATTTCTCAAGACCGATGTGGAGGCAGACTGTACCCTTTCATGCCATTTCTCTGCACATCAGGCAATTTTTGCAAAATTATATAATTATATTGTATTAATTGATCAACGTCCAAAAACTGTTTCTGCAGTGGTCTGGAGAAATGTCCGCTTGCAGACCAAGAGAAGACTATTTTTGTAAATTTATCACTGGATTGACTCGGGCTCGATAACCGAGCCAGTCATTCCAGTGGTAAATTTTCAAAAATAGTCTTCTCTTGGTCTGCAAATGGACAATTTAAATTTTCTTGAACAAATTTGAGTGTTAAATGGTTAACTGTTGGTGCACACTAGACTGGACAGCATCTAGCCACATATTCTATTCAAATCATGGAGTAATTTATCAATAAATTTTTGTTATCAACATGTGAAATTTTTGCCAAATTCGCATTCTTGCGCATTACTTTTTTCACTATACATGCCTTTGTAGAAACCTGTTAAAGCACAATGTGTGTTTGAAATGTCTGTTTGACTGACTACACCTTGTGTTGAGGAATTGGTGGAAAATGTTCCACGCTGCCTGTGAGATAAGGTCATAGCAGTCTACTGCTTCGTCGGTTTCTGTAAATGCTGTGCGATTTCTGACAGCAGTTTCTCTGCAGAGTATCGGTTTAGAGTTTTTCTCACATATCTGCAGTCAATGTTCGCCAGCATTGTTCTGTTTTCTTGAAGGCTGCTCTGGTTTCATTAGCATGTTGCCAGAAGTACACCAACAGAAGACTTATGAACATACATTTATGGCTGATCTAAGACGTTTAAATGATTTAATAACTACTTACATAGATGCACCGTATACATTTTCTATGTGTACCATGGTAGACGAACAAACAAGGGGGGGGGGGGGGGAAGGGGGGGGGGGAATACATAACTGGCCTTGAAATAATCCTCTCTGTGAAACATCTATCAGAATATATTAACATCATGGAATAATAGTCTCTGAAACGTCTATCAGTATATATTTATATAATTATGAAAATGGGTAATCATTTTACCTCACCTATTGTAACCTTATGTATTAGCAATCTGTTTGTCTGTCTGTCTGTCTGTCTGTTAACCCTTTAACACTCATATCACCCTAAAATGGCTTCTGCAGTGACTGTGAGAAATGTCCATTTAACCGAGTTGGTCATTACAGTGGTAAATTTTCAAATAAAGTCTTCTCTTGAGCTGCAAATCGACATTCTCTATGCAAAAAAAACAAAATTTTCTTGAACAAATTTGAGGGTTTCTCATGTCTTTTAACTATTGGAGGGCCCAAGGACCCCACACCTTGAAATCGGGCGGTCCCCAGTTGAAATCAGGGGTTCCCAAAATGACATCTGGACTTCCCAAGCAGTATTTCTCAAAAAGAGGGTATGATGGATTCACAACTATGAATTGTTGTGATACCACACTTAGATTTGAAGATATTTTTCTCCAAAAACATATAAAACTACTTAGATTACACAATTATGCAAGATTTTAAGGGGTCTCATGGAACCCACTGCCATTACTTTTGGGGTATATACCCTCAAAGCTACATTTTTTAGGTATATACCTCAAAGGTCCATTACGAGAATCCATGGCCATGAACTCTGTCATTGGCACGATTGGTTGTTACATGTACATGTAGCTCAAAATCTGAATTCACCGTTTCAGATTTCAGATGACACCAGTTGTGTTTAACACTCAAGCCAGCCAAAAAAGGGATTCTGCTGTGGTCTTGGAAAATGTCCATTTGCAGAGTAAGAGAAGACTGTCTTTATCAAGTTAACACTTGAATGATTGGCTTGATAACCGAGCCAGTCATTCCAGTGATAATATCAAAAATCGTCTTGTCTTGGTTTGCAAATGGACATTTTCTCTGAGAAAATTGAAATTTTCCTCAAAACAAATTTGAGGATTAAAGGGTTAAGCTAACGAGCCTCATTATCCGAGATTGTAATTCATGTTCATCAACTTAGAATTTATTGTTAATCCTTTCATCGACAAATCCCGGAAAAAGTAAATTCATTCAGGTGCATACATGTAGCATTTTCTATTGAATATTTTGAAGTTAACATGACTGGAATCTGTTGGTGCTTCAGGTAGCAACAGCTTTCGGTCAAATTAGTTTTGAAATATTCAACGGTATTTATGTAGGGCTGCCTTGAAAATGAAATATTGGGAATTCATCGCTAAATTTACTCCTGGAATGACTGGCTCGGCGACCCAGCCAGTCATGCCAGTGGTAAATTTTCAAAAATAGTCTTCTCTTGGTCTGCAAATGAAGATTTTCTATGAGAAAGTTGAAAGATTTTGAGCAAATTCGAGGGTTAAATGGTTAAGGTGTGACTTTACAGTGAACTCCAATAACAGGTTTCGCACATTTCTCATCAACATAACATTTATACGTGAGGAAGCACAAACTGCATACCTGTGCCAGACTTTATATGAATTCCTGTGTGCTATATACATGTACATATACTATATGTACCGGTACACTGTAAGTAATGTGTATATATATACATATACATATATATAGTGTATATGTATGGTAACAATTACTCCGCTTTAAATAAACAGCGGAAGGCTGTACAATCATTTCGTCCAGTATTTAGTTCCCATGGTTATAAGTTATTGACGATAGTTAATGCGCAATCTGTGTGGCGTCTATAGAACATCATTGCACCTTGCTTGCAATTATAAATACCAGAACCCATTCAGTCAGCCATTTTCATACCACACATTTCTGGCACTATTATATATACATTTTATGATGGGGAAAACACCTGCTATCTCGATGCATTAAGCACAATAATATGCTTAATTACTCCTTAATAGCGACAACCATTGGAACTGAAGCCAAAGTCTCAATGTCTACCCGCTACACTGGCTTTGTGAGTGAAAGCAAAATAGTTGTGCAGGGAATTGTCAAATAATTCACCTTTCAAGAGTATCCTTCGATGATGTGATGTCATATGACATCATACTCAGCTAAGCTAAGTAGGATGATGTCATAATCATTACGTCGTATATGATTCTATTAGGCCCGTCTTTAACTCTTAATAGTCGGACACATACAAATTGTATGTCTATGCTATTTCATAAACATGCTGTTGAATATTTTGAAACTAATTTGACTGAGAACTGTTGCCTATGGCAGCAACAGCACCCAGTCAAATTAGTTTCAAAATATTCAACAGCCTACCTGTACAGTTTTCTGGAAATTGATTGTCAGGAAGTTCAGAGATCGATTGATCCAACACGACCGAGGTCTGGGTGGAGAGTATGTTAGAGATGGGCGGGGCATAACTAAAAATGGAAAGGTCCGTTGTTTCATCTTTTGGAAATGCCAAACTTGTCAAATTGTTGTCAATATCTATTAAGAGATATGGAAATGAAAGGAATACACATTTGGAAAATTTATCAGAGATACATGACTGTATTATAGTTTTGTGCTTTTGTAAAGTTAACAATTAATCTTAAAACCGACTATGTAAATTGAATTGAATGAAAAACATGGTTATAAAACGTACAGTTCTACTCGGTAATAGTGAGTAATATTTTGACCAGATTTGTGCAAATCTGAACAAGTCATATAGTCATCCGCGCTGGACACTGGTTCTCTTTTTAAACTACTTTTAGATATTATGTACAGGCCTCTTAAACTATTGCTGTTAACTTATATTTCTCTCAAACTAAAATATGTGTTTAGCCATCCTTTTTGTGACTGTTTTTGACATAATTGTTATGTAGAAATGGGAGAGGGATATGATAAAAGTTTAATGTATACATACATACATACATACATACATACATACATACATACATACATACATACATACATACATGCCAAAGGTGCTAGTAAACAGCCGGGTCCAAGGACCCGAGCTGCACAAAAGGTCCCTCAACCACGATTCACACCATCTCCATGCGCCAGACCAAAGAAGCCCACACCCTTGGAACAGAATAAGTTCTGGAAATTCATGAATGAGGCCACCAACAAACCAAATTGGCAACTTCCGACCCTCGACAAAAAGATCTTGATTGTCGGAGATTCAAACTTGAGTCGGATTAATGTGGATCCCCATCCAGATACTCAGGTTGCCTGTTTCCCTGGAGCATCGATTAATGATCTCAGAACGATCATTAATAAATACACAGGGAAATTGCAACCTGAGAAAGTAGTCCTCACCATAGGAATAAATGATAGGAATAATCTGATCTCAGCCTCCGAGTATCGACTTAGGTTATTATTCAGTATGGTACGAAAGAAATTTCCCAAGTCTAGGATCTACTTCACTGAACTAAATTTCTCCGCAACCTCGACACCTCAGCAAAAGCAGGCACTCGATGCAATTAATCGGACTGCCGCGTCAAGCAAGGCCAAATCCCCTGAGTCCAGGGTTATTGTCATACCCAGTCTTGCTTCGACAGAATTCGAAGTGGGTCATGACAATATTCATTGGACTGAGAGGACAGCAAATGACATGTATAATAACTGGCTTGTGGCCCTTAATTTAAACTAAACTCGGGTCAAGGTACCAACCACCCAGAAATGGGACTGGGTAGTAATATTGTAAACTTAACCGGCTCCGCATTAGGCGAAGCAGAACAGTCACTGCTTAATTTTGGCTTGACTTTTGTCCCAACACCAAAACATAAAACAGGTTTGGATGCAGATTTAGATAATGGCTTTACTGAAACTGCTGAATTTGGTCACCGTGTGAAATTAGCAGATTTTTTTCAAAACTCCAATAGTAATATTCCACTATTCATTGAAAAAACTGGCTGGGCTCCAAACTTAAAATGTGTTGACCCAGCAATCGGTGAAAGTATAAAACTTTACTCTGAACGTATTGAAAATACTACATTTCCAAACGATCAGCAAAATTTATCTTATGAGCAACGCCAGGCCCTATTAGGTTTATCTAGAAAAAGTGAAATTGTCATCAAACCTGCGGATAAAGGATCGGCTACTGTAATAATGGATAAAGACCACTACATCAAAGAAGCGCATAGACAGCTTAGTAATCCGAAGCATTACCAAAAACTAAATGAACCACTTTGGCAAAATAACTGTAGCAAATTCAACAAAATTCTCCAAAAAATGGTTGATAACAAGAAGATAACTGAAAAGCAATATAAATACCTGTGCGCAAAAGATGATTCGAAACCACGTACATTTTATCTTCTTCCTAAAATCCATAAGTCTGTTGACTTGTGGACCGACCCTATGACACCACCAGGGCGACCCATCATTTCAGATTGTGGTTCGGAATCATATAGGATTAGTGAATTTATCGACTACCATCTTCAGCCAATTGCAAATAGACATTTTAGCTATCTGAAAAACACTGAAGACTTCCTAGCCCAGGTCTCTAAGATCTCGGTCCCTCCAAATTCATTCTTAATTACAATGGACGTCGATGCTATGTACACAAACATTGACATCGAAAAGGGTCTAAATTCAATTCGTAGAGCATTTGCCGACTATCCTGACACCAACAGGCCCGACAGAGAAGTAATAGCTCTATTAGAGCTTAGTCTGAAGGGCAATGACTTTGAATTTGCTGGTGAAATTTTTCAACAAATTTGTGGCTGCGCAATGGGTAAGCGTTTCAGCCCAGGTTTCGCTAACCTTTACATGGCAGAGTGGGAAAAGGAAGCACTCGAAAACTGTCCAAATCAGCCGCTCATTTACCGCAGGTACCTCGATGATATTTTCATGATCTGGCAACATAGTAAGGAAGCATTTACCGAATTTCTGGCCATTCTGAATAATCATGATCCGAATATCAAACTAAAAGCTCAAATCGATGAGCTGTCCGTAGATTTCCTAGATGTAACTTTATACAAAGGTATAAAGTATGAAACAACTGGTTACTTAGACTACAAAGTTTATTTTAAGCCAACCGACTCGCATCAACTACTACACAAGAAATCATTCCATCCTCCGCATACTTTCAAGGGACTTGTAAAATCACAAATAATCCGTTTTCATAGAAATTCGAGTGATAAGAAAAACTTTGAATCATCATGTTCGACCTTATTCAAAGCCCTCAAACCGAGAGGGTACTCTTCTCGGTTCCTGCGCAAAATAAAGTCTGAAACTGCATAATTTGGAAATCATTCCAGATAATGCCAGAAATTCTCGGCCTACCAAAATTTGTCATAATCGTCCGATTATTGGTGAAGGAGAATCTCGGAAATGTGAAAAGAAAAGGTGTAAATTGGATAAATTTCTTCCTTCCCAGAGTACATTCACGAGCTTTCAAAACAAAAGCAAATTTCAAATTCAGTCGAAATTAGATTGCGATTCTGAAAATGTCATTTACTTAATTTCATGCAAATTGTGTCAAAAGCAGTATGTTGGCGAAACAAAAAATCGACTAAGATGCCGAGCAACCAGACACCTTTCAGATATTAGACTAGAGGAAGACACACATGTGGCTGAACATTTTAATCTTCCTGATCATTTAGTCACCCGTGACTTTGAAATTATGCCCATCGAACAGCTACCTCTTTCAGACACAACAGAGGAAACTGATAAACAAAGATCACTAAGAGAATCGTTTTGGATTAAAGAACTCGAAACACAATGGCCAAGGGGCATAAATTCGGACCCATGCCTCTCGGATCAACGTGAGATTATCCCATTTACTCTCACATACAATCGGAAAAATGTTGAAATTGCGAAAATCCTAAAGGATGAGTATCACAAATTACAGGACAATTTAAAACAACCATTCAACAAGCGTCCAGTAATTGCATTTAAGAAAAATCCTAATCTACGCGACATCTTGGTAAAAGCGAAACTCAAATAAGTGTTCAAAACATCAATCAATGATTTATCATTGTATACTAATCAGGCCATATGGCATCTATTAAACAAAATTGACAATCTCAGGTGATAAAATAAGCAAAAATATTTTCAATTTTTTTCAATTTTGAAAATTCTGAGCCGGTGCGTTTACAATATTACATACATACAGGCAAATCGGTGCCATAAAATGGGCTGGTTCGAACCTCGCTCAGGTAGAAAATTGAAAAATGTAAAAATTACATTCCACTATCGACTGCACTATATCCTAGTGCCAGTGTGTACATTTACATTAATTTGATACATTGTGTAGATAGATAGATGGGCGAATGGATGGATAAATGGATTTATATGTACGGTAAAGTGCATTCACATCTTTCGGTCTTTAGAAGGTGATAGTTTACAGACAACATGGAATAATCGGACTTTACAGTAGAATGTGGTACATGTATAATACATTTTGTACTAGAGCTGCTCCTTAGCTCCAAGGCACCCGGTGGAAACTGTGATCTCATAGACAATCTAATGCCTCACAATGTTAATATTTATATATTTATATGAGGTATTGGTCTTTAAACCGTCATTAATTTACTTAGTCATAAACAAGGAACAACTAGACAGGGATCTGTATAAGTAAATTTCTACATTTATCCGATATATTTCCTTTAAGCCAAAAACAACATGATTGTGTGTAATAGTGGATGGTATGCAGATGGGAAATGGGTGAAGAATATGTTTAACCCTTTAACCCTTGAAATTTCACTATCTCGACTTCAAGAAAGCTGTTGAATATTTTGAAACTAATTTGCCTGGTGGTATATTACCGTCAAATGGGCAGGAATGTGTTCGTGCGCGCCGTATATCTGGGCAGAGACAGCTACCAGTTAAATCAGTTTCAAGATATTTGCCTAAGTATTCCAACATCAGAACAAATTTGCCGTTTCTAGTCTGTGGGTGATACACTGGTTAAATATAAGAGTAGATCATCGAGGAAAAAGCTGTCTGATTTATAAGAAGAATACATTGTAGAAAAATACATATGTCGTTCATCTAGCCAATATCCTGACTGTTATTCTGGCAGATAAATGTCAGTTTCTCAGACTCAAGCTGAAATATCTAAGCATGATAGGTATATCATTGCGTACTGCGTACTGCGATGACTTCTGGCGTAACCCTTTAACACTTACACTGACCAGAAATGACAAATTCTTTATGATGGAAGCAATATTATGTTGAATATTTTAAAATTAATTTGACTGGGAGCTGTTGCTGTCTGTGAGAGCAACGGCTCCCAGTCAAATTGGTTTTAAAATATTCAACAATTCTTTCCCGTATAGTTGCCTTGAAATCAAGACACCGGCTTGTCACATGTTAAAGGTTTAATATGGTTTACAGATGGTACCTGAGATTTCTTCAGAACATAAGCTTATATTTCTTAAGACTGTTTATCTATAGATGAATTCCTCAGCCGAAATTATTTCGACTGGTCTCAGGTGTGGTGCATATATTATAGTAAGCATGTAGTGTGTCATTTTAAGGTACCTTTTCCCCCATTTACCATGTTTAACACTACAGTTACATACATACAAAACGGCTTCTGTAGTGGTCCTGAGAAATGTCCATTTGCAGTCCAAGAGAAGACAATTTTTTGAAGATTTACCACAAGAATGACTGGCTCGATAACCGAGCCAGTCATTCCAGTGGTAAATTTTCACAAATAGTCTTCTTGGTCTGCAAATGGACCTTTCTATGAGAAAATCGAAATTTTCTTGAACAAGTTCAAGTGTTAAAGGGGTATAGTAACAGAAAGGATAACAATCAAATGATGTTGATTGATAACTTAAATCATAGGGTTACTGTAATAAAACTTGCACCAACAGTAAAAAATGAAATGAATTAGATATAACAGTATTTCAAGGGCATCTAAATTCTAAACCTGTCGAAACTTCGGCACATCAGACGCTCAAATTGGTAAAACTGTACATGTGGGTGTATGAACCCTGAGTTATCCCTTTAATGTTCAAGCCTGCCAAAACCGACCTCTGTAGATGTCTTGAGGAATGTCCAGTTGCATGCCAAGAGACCATTTTTGAAAATTTACCACTGGAATGCCTGGCTCGATAACCAAGTCAGTCATTCCAGTGGTAAATTTTCAAAGATAGCCTTCTCTTTGTCTGCAAATGGACATTAAATACGCAATTATTTGAATTTTCTTGAGAAAATCTGACCATTAACGGTTTAAGTGACAGCAACCGAGTCTCTGAAAATACATGCGGTTGTTATGATAGCAACATATAACAGCAATGATACAAAAAAAATTTTTTTTTCTCCAATTACATTATAGTCACTGTTATATTTGTGTAAGCGTTATTAGCTATAACTTATAAGTTAAATTATAAATTCTTACGTGTTTCAAAATATTCAACAGTTTCCGTTTTTTATCCTTTCCCCTACCCCCCACCGGTCTGAAAGACAGGGGGGGGGGGGGGGACATAGCGATCAGCATGTCCATCCGTCTGTCCCCGTCTTGTCAACGCAACTCCTCCTAGAGGTCTCAATAGATTAACTTAAAATTTTGTCCACATCTTCAGTATCATGTTCTTTTTTCACGACTGAAAAATGTTCATTACAGGGTTATTCCCCTTTAAATATCTTAAAGCCGATACATAAACCGCATTGCCAATCATTTCTTGTCAACGCAACTCCTACAGTTTAGCTCCGATTCTTTTGAAACTTGATACGTGTTATCATTACCACGTGAAGGTGTGCACGTGCTATCTGTATACCTGTACATCCATCTGTCTGTTAAAAATGTATGTATGTCCGCCTGTCGGTCCATCCATCTTTGACAATCATTTCTTGTCAACGCAACTCCTAGAGGTCTCAATGGATTAACATTAAATTTTGTCCACATTATCAGGATCATGTGCAGATGTGCATGTGCTTTTTTCACGGCCAAAAAAGTGTTCATTACAGAGTTATCCCCCTTTAAATATCTTAAAGCTGATACGTAAACTGCAGTTTAGCTCCGATTCTTTTGAAACTTGGTAAGTGTTATCATTACCACATGAAGATGTGCATGTGCAATCTGTATACCTGTACGTCCATCTGTCTGCTCAAAATGTATGTGCGTCCGTCTGTCAGTCCATCCATCTCTGACAATCATTTCTTGTCAATGCAACTCCTAGAGGTCTCAATGGATTAAAATTAAATTTTGTCCACATTATCAGTATCATGTGCAGATGTGCATGTGCTTTTTCACGGCCAAAAAAGTGTTCATTACAGAGTTATCCCCCTTTAAATATCTTAAAGCTGATACATAAACTGCATTGCCAATCATTTCTTGTCAACGCAACTCCTACAATTTAGCTCCGATTTTTTTGAAACTTGGTAAGTGTTATCATTACCACGTGAAGGTGTGCATGTTCTATCCGTATACCTGTATGTCCATCCATCTGTCCAAAATGTATGTATGCCCCCCTCTGTCGGTCCGTCCATCTCTGACAATCATTTCTTGTCAACGAACTCCTCATATAGGTCTCAATGGATTAACTTAAAACTTTGTCAACAATGTCAGTATCATGTGCACATTTCACGGCCAAAAAAATTATTCATTACACTGTTATCACCCTTTAAATATCTTAAAGCCGATACATAAACTGCATTACACTTAGTGACAAAGGAATTTAGGTTTTAGGAGTGGCATTTTTCATTGATTTGTTTTTCTAAAATATTGTCCTTTACAATTAACATTACATGTATGTCCACTCTTGATGTATGTTTATCTGAAATGTTTGGATCTGGGGGAGGGGGATATGCCGTCTTCTAATGGCTAGTGTTAGTATTTTTAATTGATTCAAACATGCTTAAAAGGTGGACAGAGCTTAGATTGAAATGGGCAGAGCATAGATAGAAATGAATAGCTATACTATAGTAATGACCAGCTTGTTATTTTAGATATTTAACCCGTTAATGGTCAAGAAAATTTAAATATCTGCTTATTATCGAGCAAGTCGTTCCAGTGGAAAATTTTCAAAAATTTATTGTCTTGGCCTGCAAATGAACATTCCACAAAACCATAGCAGAGGCTGGTTCTGGCTGTCTTGGCCATTAACTCATTCAATCCCAATGATGACGATAACAGAGCCAGTCATTCCAGTGGTAACTTTTCAAAAATATTCTTCTCTTGGTCTGCAAATGGACATTTTCTATGAGCAAATTCAATTATTTTTTTTAACAAATTCGACGGTTAAAGGGCTAATATGTAAATTAACAGTCCACGATGTCCATCCAAGGCAAGGCCATTGATTGATCACCCCAACGTAAAATATAACATGTGGCATAACAGTGCAATGTTAAAAGGACTTCTGGCATAGAAGTAAAAACAAAGTAATTATGTTTATTTTTATTTGTTTTATTTTCCAGGTAGCACAGACAGTTTACTGATCAGGCAATCGGCGATTCTTCTAAATAATAAGTCAATCTAACAAATGATAGCCATCATAGCCACTATAGATGAATCCTATATGTCGATCAAGTATATGATGTCATAATCAATTATGTCACATATAGGCTGACATCACAATCATAATTGGAATAGGCCGTCAGTTGTACCAATTCTTTACTACCTACAGCCCCCAGTCAAATTACTTTCAAAATATTCAATATGTTTGTTCTATAGTTACATGTACCTAGGGTTGGGCAATATTGCTCAAGGTATGACGATATCGGTATCTCATTAAAATACCGCGGTATCACGATATATCGTCATTTGGGTGAGGTGTGGAGTTAGGGTGTAAACATAGAATAACATGTATTTCAAATTGGTGTGTCTGCAAGTTATTTTCATTAAATTTGTTGCATTGAAACCGTAAATTAAGATCGCCATGATTACCATTTCCGCATATTTAATACACGAAATTCCACACTGACACCCTTCAATATACAGTTTAAAGCAATGAATGTAATGCAACTAACCCATCACAAATAAGAAAAATAAAGGATTTTCTTCTGTTCTTGTGTTGTATTTTATGTTATCTTTACCTCACGCTTTACCTCACGACAACTGTCAAAAGATTGAGCAAGGAATACGCATTAACTTCATCGCGCAGAAAGGAATTCTGCAGAACGAAATCTGATTGGCCGCCGTATCATACTTGAGCCAATCAGAATTCACACTGCAGAATTCCGACAGCTGTTATCACGGTCGCTGCTAGCATAGACGATGCAAATTAATAAAATAACACTGCATGATTTTGAACGAGAACGAGCGTGAAGACTGGAAACAATTATATCAGATTTTATTTGGTCTGTAATATTAAATACTAATTTGCCCCATTGTAGACCTATTCAAATTCTCTCACTACTTACCGCGGTCCTATCCATTGATCTCAAGGCGTAGCCGGGATGTGTGAAATTAACCCAGTTAACTCTGCAGCCAAGACTGCCACAACTGATAGAAAACTGGAAATAATTAGGCCTAAATTCTTTATTTTAAGGACGTTTCTCACTTAGAATAAATCCGTAATGTTATATGTGGAATGAATTTTGATCTGATTCGTTTAAAAATGCTAAATATATTGTATAAAGTAACATAAAATCGTATAACGGTAAAGCAAGAGATTAACTGCCCCCTCACCCACCGTTCCAAGCTGTGGTATTGATAAGGGATTAAGTGTGTGTGGTTTCCTATCGACCTCAAAAGTTTTAAAGTTTAAATCTTTCAAGGTCAGAAGAATGTTTAACCATGCAGATCAATGACTAATGGATAAATAGCTTGACCTGTAGTAATGACGTCATCAGAATGAAATGTGGGTAGTGCAAATGGTTTTCCCCACTGACTAATACTCAGAATGAGGCAAGAAAAAACATGGCGGCGTCTATTTATGCAATTATGAAAAGTGAACAACAAAGGATTATTTTGTACTTTAAATCATTTTATTAGCGCAAACAAACCATGAATTAAATGAACACAGATTATTTTGGAGTTTATTAAGTTTTTATTACCTTAGACAAAGACTAGATTTTTACTTAAAGACTATTACTGGACCGAATAGAGGTAAGAGTATGACATTTCTAACTTAGTTATTTATATTATGCTCACAGTTAAAATTGCAATATCGTCCTGTCGGTATTGACGATATTTATGATTTTTCGTAATTATGACGATTTCGGTATCGGTATTCGGTATATCGCGATATTGACGATAATATCGAAAAATCGCCCAACCCTACATGTACCATGCTATTTGGATTCAGGGTTCAAAGTATATAATTCGATCCCAACATGCGCAAAACATGGACGGAGCTTAGCTAGAGATGGGTGGGGCATAGTTAAATCCATTTCTTTACATGTGTGCATGTGTTTACTTAGTTTTTGAGTACGATGTATTTAAAACATAGAACCCTGCCATTGAAAAACATTGAACTCAATATATTATATTTCTCAATGTATGTAATTCAATTGTAATATGTGAAATATATGTACATGCAATAAAGAATCGTTATCTGTATATGTAGCATCCACAACTACAGTAGAACATGTATTACGAGACCAGCAAATAATGCCATAGGAAAATATTCATTGAAATAGTTAAGAATGGGTTCAAGTATGCCAAGGAGTATGTTGAAGCAATTCCGATATCGGATATCCAGTCAAAAGCCTAACCTGGCAAAGAGTATTATAAGCAGTGCCAGTGACCTTGACATTTGACATCAATCAATACCATTGAGCTGTTGAATATATACAAAATAAATGTGACGCGCTAAATTTGTGATTTACTCAGCTAAAAAATTTGACAAAGCGGTACTGACAGATTTATACTAGTTGCGACTAAAAACTTTAAAAAAATACCAAGTTCAGGGACTTTGACGTCGTGACTTCAATGTCATTGTGCTGCATCCGGTTGATAATTGGTCCAAGTTAATTTCCAATATGACGACCTAATCCTGGTGTAGTAAGAATGTGTTGGTACCATGCGCCTGGGTTCTAGTTCTAGTCCAGAGCTGAGTTAACCTTTTCACTGGCAAATCTTTGAAAGAGTAAATTCTTTACGACAGAAAATTAATTACACTGAATATTTTAAAATTTATTTGACTGGAAGCTGTTGCTGGGGAATTTATAAGTGAAAGTTAACAATAATCCACTCTCGGATCATGGCATAGTGAGCGTTGATAACTACATTACTGCACAATTTTTTGTAATGTTACCGCTTGTTGTTTCTATATAAATATTGCCACTGTGTTTCTCTCCACCTTTCCATTCAATCAGGGGGGTGTTGTGTTATAGATTTATTTTCCTCAGTCCCAGTCCTAGATTTGTACAGTTTCTCGAACAAGAAATGCAGGGAGTGGTTAACGGAAGGGATGCAAAAGCAGCCACTAACCACAGCAGCCCTCTCGCTATTGTACCACCCAAACGAGTGGTCATTAATTATTCATTGTCCTATCTTGTCATTGCACATGCATGAGTGACCATGCATGACCACTGTAGAGACCGGCTTTAGCATGCTTGACCATTAATTAAACCTTTAGCGGTTTAGCCCCAATTGTTCATGAAAGTTTCAATTTTCTCATTGAAAATGTCCATTTGCAGACACATTAATTTTAAAAATATATTACTAGGATGGCTGGCTCGTTTATCGTCTTATCGAACAAGTTATTCTAGTGGTAAATTTTCTATAATAGTCTTCTTGGTCTTGACAGGTCTCAATACCACTACAGAAGCTGTTTTTAGGCAACTTGAATTTTACATGCTTATTTGCAAAATGTGTAGTAGATTGTGGCCAAAGCAACAAGGCCAATCATTGATTGCAGACTTTCGCTCTCCTATTTTTGTCACTTTTTTGGTTAAAACTTCAGATTTTCCAGATCATCCATAATGTTTCCTGATTTTCTTTGTGTCACGCGCAACTCATTCAGCATTGACAGCATAAAATAATTTTGGAGGTTAACTGGTGAGCTGGGAAGTAAACATTTATAAAATAGCACTGTGCTTATATTAGTAGGCATATGACTGTTGACTATTTAGAAACTACTAAATTGGACTGGTCTGTCTTGCTGCCTATGACAACAGATTTCAATCAAATTGGTTGCGATACAGGGAATTTCACAAATCAGGCCTGACATATTTATATTGATGAGCTTTAGCACAGAATTCTGCTTCAATATGTACATGTAGCAAGTGGAATATTTACTAGGCTTATGCAATACAGATGGAGTTGAACAAGTCATGACAAATTTAAGAAGAGAAAAGAATTGGAACAAATCAACAGCAGTGACTAATAAGATCGAAACTATACAATGAATTGAATTTATTTTGGCGTTATTTAGAAATGTAGTTGATTAGTTGGCGATATGGAAGACTTCTGTAGTCCTTGGAACAAGATGACTGTTGGTAGATGTTTACAGACATGTTGTTGCTCGTGTCTAGGTCGAGCGAGACAGCCATCTTTGCCATTAGAGACAACCCTTTTGCTAGCAGTTATCATTGGCAATGTTGTACAGTGAGACAAGTCTGCTACTCAAAGAATGCAGATGCTTCTTCTTCTTCTGCCATTTAGTAGCCACCATCAACAGGTTGATTATTATGCTACTGTATGTTGTCAGCACAAATAAATAAAAGAATTATAAATGAACAAAAAGAATTTAAAGAAAATCATAATTAAACAGTCAAATAAAATAAAAAGAAATCCAAAGGACTATAGATCTAGGGAGGCTCGTCCCAACTGTCAAATATATGACAGACACACTGGCAAACCAACTTCTATTTTTTGCAATTAAAAATCTATATGTAAATAAAAAATTCAATGCATTGAATATCTCCATTGTATAGACACGAACTGAAATTTTTTATACCGTATGCAATAACCAAAAATGTTTATAACTACCGGAAATATGCGTAATATCATGAATTTTGGCACAAACATAGATAAAATTTAGTCAATTTGCCAGTATTTTTTTATCCGGTTTCGCTAGATTATGTCTGGTTTCACCAAAATGAAACCGATGGTACCACTGACTAGCATGCCATCGCTAAGCACACTGTCTCATTTTAGCATAAATACAATACCTGGCACTATTGTTTAAAGATAAAATTTCGTCATAACTTAAAATAATTTCATTAGACAGTGGCATAATTTCGCTTTAGAATCTCCGCTACCCACTTATAAACCGCTTGTTTATCTGTGGAATTTTTTACTTTGAGATCGTGATATATGTCTACTCTTTCCTATATAGCGACGGATCGCGTTATTTGATTTCAAATATGAGCATACTATCTGAAAGTGGATAAAATTCTACAGATTTCATACGCTGTCTTTCCAGAGGAAAGATTTCTAATTTTCTGAGAAAAATGTCATCAAATGTTACTAAAATATTTTTTTGCCATTTTATTAATTAATTAATTAGGTAATTAGAAGATTACTGCACACATATTTATAAATTTTATATCATTTAATTCCCCTATTAATTGTCTAAAATTCATCTTATTTTCTTCTTTTCATAGGCGCAATACTTTTAAAGTTATGGGAGGATGAGTAACGCTACCCTATTTTCCTATTATTTATAAAATAACTTCTGGGAAAAGCTGAGCTTTTTAGCGCCAAGTCTCTGGGATCGAATGAGTTAAAGGATTAAATTAGTGGTTGCAGTTGTTATTCCAGTATGCAATAGTTGTGCAGAATGAGGTACACCCGTACCTGTATGAATCATTTATCTGCTGTCTAGACAGCATTGATGGAAACATTTTAAGAGTGATTGAGTTGCTCACTGGATGGGTTTGAACTGTCAGGGCATCCATCTTTCCTCTGTCAAAATAGGTATTGATATATGATCTTATTGTGTGAATAAACGATCAATTATATCAAGTGGCAATGCTTCCGTCATTATTGATGCCTAATTATGCACTTTTTAACTAAGTGTGCTTTAAGTGACAAATGAATCGGTTGACGTGTAAGATGACGTCATAATCATGACATCATGAATGACTCGATATAGTCTGTCTTTAATGCTAAATAGTCTGACACCTTGTACTAATCGTATGTCTGTACCGTTTAATAAACATTGTTGAATATTTTGAAACTAATTTGACTGAACGTTGTTGCTACCATGGCAGCTGTATGGCAGCAACAGTGCCCAGTCAAATTAGTTTCAAAATATTTAACAGCTTACCTGTATAGTTTTCTGGAAATTAATAGTCAGGGAGTTCAGGGATCCATCGATCCCAACACGAGCAAGGTGTGGGTGGAGCTCAGCTAGTGATGGGCGGGGCATAGCTAGAACTGGAAAGGTCCATTACGTCACATGTAAGCTCAACAAGTTGGCTGCATGGTTGCCTAGGAATTGAGTTTTATAGCGCTCCATTGGTGAGTGGATTAAAGAAGTGATCTGTAGGATAGTAAAATCAATGATGTACTATCCCATCTGGGTTAGTAGGAAAAATCCTTAAAATCTACCCCTGCTGAAAGTGTTAATAATATGACTAATGTTACAGGCGAGTGCTTGGCTAAAAATACTAAGGATACATGTACTTAGGATAAACTAAAAGCAGAAATTCTCTAACCCAAATGGGTTAGTGCAGGTGTAGTTTTACTAACCCATATGAAATTGTACTATCCTCGGGTTAACGGGTTAGTGTTAAAATCGAGCTCTGATAATGACGTGCTTATAATAACTCTGTCTGCAGCGCGAAAAGTCTGTCATTGAGTGTACGAATTATGTCTTTGATGATATTTACACTTTACTACACATTCTGTTGAATAATAAAGAAATATTGGTTACCTTTCCTGCAATCCCAATCATATGGTAGTTACATGTATCTCTCCTGCAATCTCCAATCATATGGTAATTACCTCTCCTGCAATCCCCAATCATATGGTAGTTACCTCTCCTGCAACCATCAATCATATGGTAGTTACCACTCCTGCAATCTCCAATCTTATGGTAGTTACCTCTCCTGCAATCCCCAATCATATGTTAGTTACCTCTCCTGCAATCTCCAATCAATTGGTAGTTACCTCCTGCAATCCCCAGTCATATGGTAGTTACCTCTCCGGTAACTGACATAACAAATGTGATCGAATTCCAGCAAACAGTTATGGAGGAGATAACCGGATGGATGGAAAGACAGGTGATTGCAATATCCCCTCAATTTTTTCAAACCATGTGGAGATAATGATATGTTAAAGGTAGGGCTTATCCGATGCTCTAAAATCCCTTGCCACGCTCTGCCATGACATGGCATGGTACCATACTACTGTGTATATCAATGCTTATTTCACAACACCGCCACATCACGTGCCAGAATTTTACCAGTGGCATGACTTGAATAACTCGATAATCACAAATTTGTTGGCCTGTAAGCAAAGATTTTAATCCTTTGACAAATTTTGACCATTAAATGGTTAATTTAATCTTAACAAGAAGCATTATTAGCTCACCTGGCCTGAAAGGCCAAGTGATCTTATGCCGTGGCGACTGTCCGTCCGCGGTCCGTCAACTTTTCGTTTAAACGACTTCTTCTCAAGAACTGGGCTGATTTCAGTTATATTTGGCAGGAAGCATCCCTACGGCATAGGGATCTAAGTTTGTTCAAATGGACACGATCGGCCAATTTGGCCGGTGGCCATCTTGGATTTAGGCCAATTTTAGGAAACATTTTTAAAAATCTCCGAAACCGCTTAGGGGATTGATGCAAATCTCATGAAATATGATCTAGGGCAAGAGCTGAACCAAGTTTGCTCAAGGGAACTTGATTGGTCAAATGGTTCGGCGGCCATCTTTGTTGACCTAGTTGTAGCAAAAATGACTTCTCCAGAACCGCTGAAGGGATCAGGCCGAAATTTGGCAGATATAATTAGGGCCTAAGGGCCATTAAAGTTTGTTCAAAAGAAGTTGATCCGTCAAAAAACATGGCCGCCATGGGCCAATCAAAATATAGCATGTTTGGCGGCTATATTGGATTTTTTTATTTGATGGATTTTGAGGCCGAAATTGGTTTTGTATGTGTTTTGGGGTATTCTGAGCTCAGATTTGAAATTTTAGAAACTGTTGGGCAAAACGGTTTGGCAGCCATCTTGGATCATTTTCTCACCAAAAATTCCCATACTAAAGCAATGGGAAATTTAAAATGTTTTCTTCTCGAGAACTGCCTGGCAGATTTCATTTATATTTGGCAGGTAGCATCCTTAGTTTGTAGAGATTAAATTTTGTTCAAACGAAGCCAGTCGGCCAATTAGACCGGCAGCCATCTTGGATTTTGTCCGATTTTTAGAAACGTCTAAAAATCTTCTCCGAAACCACTTGGGTGATTGATGCAAAGCTCATGAAATATGATTTAGGACAAGTGTTAATCCAAGTATGTTCAAGGGAACTTGATTGGTCAAATGGTTTGGTGGCCATCTTGGTTGACCTAGTTGTAGCAAAAAGTACTTCTCCAGAACCACTAAAGGGATCGGGCCGAAATTTTGCAGATATGATTAAGGCCTAAAGGCCATTAAAGTTTGTTCAAGAGAATTTGATCCGTCAAAAAACATGGCCGCCATGGGCCAATCAAAATATAGCATTTTTGGCGTACATATTGGATTTTTTTATTTGTAGGATTTTGAGGCCGAAATTGGTTTTGTATGTGTTTTGGGGTATTCTCAGCTCAGATTTGAAATTTTCAAAACTGTCGGATAAACGGTTTGGCCGCCATCTTGGATCATTTTCCCGCCAAAAGCTCCCATACTTAAGCAATGGGAAGTTTAAAATGTTTTCTTCTCGATAACTACCTGACCGATTTCAATTATATTTGGCAGGAAGCATCCTTAAGGTGTAGAGATTCAAGTTTGTTCAAACGAAGCCGATCGGCCAATTGGGCCAACGGCCATCTTGGATTTTGGCCAATTTTTAGAAACGTCTTTAAAAATCGTCTCCCAAACGGCTTGGGGGATTGATGCAAACCTCATGAAATATGATTTAGGGCAAGAGCTGAACCAAGTTTGTTCAAGGGAACTTGATTGGTCAAATGGTTTGGTGGCCATCTTGGTTGACCTAGTTGTAGGAAAACGACTTCTCCAGATCCGCTGAAGGGATCGGGCCGAAATTTGGCAGATATGATTAGGGACCAAGGGCCATTAAAGTTTGTTCAAGGGAAGTTGGTCCATCAAAAAACCTGGACACCATGGGCCAATTAAAATATAGCATGTTTGGCATTCATATTGGATTTGTTTATTTGATGGAGGCCGAAATTGGTTTTATATGTGTTTTTGGGTATTCTGATCTCAAATTTGCAATTTTCGAAACTGTCGGATAAACGGTTTGGTGGCCATCTTGTTGATAAAGAGCATTCTAGTTGAAATGCCTATGGTCCAGGTGAGCCATACAGGCCCCTTGGGCCTCTTGTGTAATAGATAAAATTATTTAAATGTGCCAATTGTTGTATGAATGTCAGTTGAGAATTTCCTCAAGATATGCACTTCTTTAGCTACAGGTGAGAGGTGTTTATTGAAAGAATAAAGTATGGGTGAGAATTGTATACATGGCAGTGATCCAACACACACACTGCCAACTGTGCATGTAAACCTATTGTCTTTATTGAGATAGCATCAACTTGACGTAATTAAACACTTTCTAATCCAAAGGTTTATGCAGTCCTGAGTGTGATCTGGCACGAGGATAGTCGCTATCAGTGTTTCTCCAAGGGACCCTACACCCTGAAATCTGGGGGTCACCAGCTGAAATCTTGCAGTCCCAAAACCGAAGTTTGTAGCCCGCACGCAATATTACCTCATCCATGCTAAAATTAGAGGGTACCATGAATTCACAACTATGAATTATGTATATCCCAGGCTAGATTAGGTAGGTATTTTTATGCAAATGCCTATAAAACTACTTAGTATATTTAACAAACATACAATATTTTCAGGGGTCCCATGGTACCCACTGCCGTTAGTTTTGGGAGTCCCAGGGTGAATTTTGGGCTGTATATACCCTCAAAACGGCCCTTATGAGAATCACTGGTATGATCGACAATTAAAGTGCAGGGAGATCCACCTTGAATGGGTACTATGTTTAACAAGGCCCAAGGGTGAGGTCCACTGTGAATGGGTACTACCGTTCACACGTTGAACGTCGCTGTATTCTGTTGTCACTATATTTATCAAATCTATTGTCAAGCAAACTTTTAAATTACAGCTCAAATGTCATAATTTTACCCACCCCAACGGCAGTGCAGATATGAATGTGTATTTCCAAACTTGAAAGGTATATAATTATGCCTTTATTTAATCAATATAGTACCTGTGTATTTATGTACCAAACCCGACCGATGGTGGCCGTTACTTTGACAATTCCTAGTCCCCGCTTTCGTGACTTCTCATGTTACTCCGGTTTATATTTTTGGGAATTTGGACCTATGATTTAATTGAAAATCAAAATTTTTTTTGCATAATCAATCGCAATGTTTCAAAGCAAAACTCGCGCAAGCCTATAATGTGGTTAATAAAACTACAGACCAACAACACCTTGGTGGGGGTGGGGGGTGGGCATGTTGGTTGTGTCTGTGGTTGTTGGTATTACACCACAAACATTTATACAATTCAATCACTACCTGCTAAACCCGTAGATTTGGTCAGTGCCTGACTTCAAGATCAACTGGTGGTTGGAGATTTGAGAACCCTTTAAAGAATGTTAAATAAACACATTAACAAAGATAAATATTAATAAACAAGATGGTGCATTCATTGCAACATCACTCCTGAGATTACAACTCAAGATCAACTAAAGCTGATAAAAATAAAAATGATCTCACAAATATCATACCGACAAGCATTCATGATGATGATAATGGTGAAAGAGCTCAGCAACTGAGCAACTTGATTATTTTAAATCAGACTGTTCCTAGAGAATGGGGCCACTGAGCTTAAATGACCCAAGGTCAACAACACCTTTATAAGGTGTAATAAAATTAACATCACTCTGATGATTAAAGACATATCCAAAAGAACTAAAAGTTCTAGTAAATATAATAATAAATTAAGTCTCACCCATCATCTCATACAGCCTACCTCATAATGATGAAATGAGATCAGAAGATGAGACTGATTGTATATACTTTATAATGATTCTTAAAAAGAAGAATATCTGCGTTCAAATCCTTTTAGAAAAGATTATTAAAATATAAATTTATATCTTTCCAGGCTCCAGCAAAAAGACTTCATAGATGATAATCCGATGGACATTTCGAACGAAGCTAATAATTAATCCACGAACTCCATGAACTTTGTCATTTAAATATGGCTATCTCTCAAGAAATATATTTCAAGTCAAATTATAATTATAGTTTTACCGGCCTTCGGAGGCATGAGTAATAAATTTAAAGTATAAAACTATTAAGTCAAGAAAAAATCATAACTTATTGATCAAAGACTTCATTTGAGGCTTAATGATGACTAAAGATGAATCTTTAATAATCCACAAGATAACTGTAAAGCTTATGGGGGTGGGGGGGGGGAGAATAATTGTAATGATTGTTCTGGCTGTCTTTGTGTCGCACTCGCTTGGCCTGGGATTTACTCCTTAAAAAGAAGACAAGAAATTCTTCGTAAATAATCAGAGCAAACTGCAACTTTTTATTATGGCTAAATTCAGTTCAGTGCCTTATTCAGTAGATATATTAATATACTTACTGTAGATCTATATATGATCAACTGTATTACATTTAATTACTTATTAAATAAATTCATAATCATCTTTGAGACTGAATATTCTAAAATTAAACAGATAACTATATGTGATAATCATATAAACTAGCTTTCTCAATTCGTTTGAATGCATAAGCCTAATAATCATGTATATATAAAATAAATTGATGGATGCAAAAACACACCAAAATAAGTCGGTATCAACCAAGGGAGACAACTCAGACTCTAGACAAATTTAGTTCTATTCATGGGAGATAATTTGATCTGGACTGAATTAGAAACATAAATCAAATGCTTGTTTGTTTTCACTTCAATTAATCCAAATTAGATAAATCTTTGATAAATGTTTTCAATGTTAAGTCAATAAATCATAGTTGATTGGAGGGAATTATTAAAATATTTTCTTCAATTAACTTGATTGTCTGCAAATTGTGAAATCCATGAATAATTCATTTCACTTCCAAAATGTGATATTTGCATCCATACACAAGGGGCGACTACTATTTTTAATGGCTTAAACATCAAATGCATTCAGCTCTTTAAATCACTTGGTTATTAATCAAAGATATGTGATATATATAATAATAAAAATATAAAGTTTAATATAAAAAATACACACTATAAAATGGTAAATGACTCCTATTATCAACAGCGTCCAAAATAGTTTTATGTACACTACATTCGTTGACTTCCAAATAATTATAGCTTCAGCAAATGCAAGTATACTAAACTGAAAAATCAGCTTGTGAAAATTTGGTTAAAGATGCTTGCATTTTAAATATACAAAGTTATCAAATAGCTTACTGTTGACTTCTGATAATTTGTACTCTGTGCTATAATCATTCTTCAGTTCAAAATATAGCTATAAATCTAACTTATGAATTATAAATAATTTTGACTTTCTAAAGGCTGTTGATACAGTTAGTCTTTTACTTTATGATACAAATTGACTATGGCTTACCTTAAAAAGAATACAAGAAATTCTTCGTAAATAATCAGAGCAAACTGCAACTTTTTATTATGGCTAAATTCAGTTCAGTGCAGTGCTCCACAAGAAATTTCTTGCTTATAACGGTTCCAAATTATCTCAGCTAAAGTTGGATTCAGTGTGATTGGCTCATCTTGTCTGGCAGTTGATTTGTCATTGGACAGTGGACTTAGGCCAATGGCTATGTTAACTGTCTGGCTTTTGTAAATAACATTTATCAACATTTAATTAAATCTTAGCAGGTGTTCAGTTTCGTGACATTGCATAATTTTACATAATGTCAGGAGTGGAATTTCAGGAGAACTTTTGACATTGTGTTTTCTGCATAATGACCTACGCTTATATTTATAAATTGACTGCTCCCAAAGGACAATGAAAATCTGATCTGGGAGAGTACAATGAAGCATAGAACATGATTTGAGACAATATGAAGATAATGCCTTGTGTATGATAACACCAGCCCATTTGCGGGAAGATAAGAGAAGTTTTATATAGAAATATTATAGTTGCCAGCTTTGATATAATGAAGTGTACATTTACTGCAAACCAGTATTTTACTAAAACGTTACAAAATTCTTAATAATAGATAGGAATATCAAAGTTATCCAGATTTATGTAATAAAATGGACAATGTATTGAATAAGCCATGTGGTGGTAAAACGCTGCCCTGTATAATAAATAACATTAGATGTGTGCATGAGCGACTCAGGAATTTAGTGAAAGACTTCTAAGTACTGTTAAGATCTGCTTATTTCAAATAATAGGTAGACATGTGGCAGTGTTTGTATCATAAACTGAACACTGTTTACTAATGACCAGAATCAAAAGAATCTAAACAAAGGGGCTAGCTTAACAAAGTGCATGTGCCTAAAAGAATCTAAGTCATTGCCAATAGTCTGTTATATCTATGCAAAATTTAAAGAATCTTGAATCATTTCTATTTGCTTTTCAAGCAAAAAATTTAAACAGTAAAGTTATAATTACTATCTGTTTACAAGCCATCTCAAAATAAAAATATTTCAATAATTAATGTCTAGATATACAACATAATCAAAAATCAATATCAATATTTTATTTACATGTATATTTCATACGCCATGCTTCTCTTTGAGCTTTTCAACCTCGGTATTGTAGGGCAGAAATTGAAAAAGTGATTCTTCTTGCTGTTGGCAAGTGTAAGTTCTTACGCATACGCAGTGACATACATGTATGTTAGTCACAGAGTTCATTAGACAGGTGCCAGTCTAGTTCTGATTGACAATAAGGGAGTTAATTCATTCTAGAAGCTTAGAATTGAATTAAGGAGTTGAGGCTCTTGTATTATGAGGTTTAAAAGAGATGGGTTAAATTTTTTCTTTGCCTAAATGTGGGTGGATTGAATTTGGCAAGTACTGATTGAACGGTATAAATGTTTGTGGTGTAATAACAACTGAATATATGCTGGAGGAATCCTGGTTGGGTAAGAATGCCTTTGGTGTCGCATAGCATCCTCTTGGGTTTGGTGTCAAAAGGTCAAAGATTACGATCATCGAAAAATATGTGTATGGAAAGGCTTTAACCATTACCACTCTGATGTCAATATTTCTATCTTTTACTGTGTCTATCGAAGAATCTAGTGTACACAGAGAGGGAACATTAAATATGAAGTAATTCACCTTTCCAGAGTATCCATCTACGACAGCAACATCTTCCACGAAATTTTTTGAAAAATGAACACCAGTTAGTCGTTTAATTTAATTTGAACATTTTAAATACATGTATGGACATTGGTAAAGGTTAATACTGAAGAATTTTCTGACAGTGACATGAATGTTTTATATGGAACCCACATATATGGAGCTATTACATTAACTCCTCCATGTACAATTATATATTACGTGAAGTACACCAGAAATAACTTTTAGTACTAAAAGTGAATGATATCTTTTGCAGATAGAATTATAACCTACTACCTGTATATACCTGCTCTGTATATATAATCAATATATCTGAACAGTAATCCTAGTTGTAGCTATTTAACCCATTTCAAACTAAAATATAGAAAATATTGTTAAAATATTTTCTACATATGCAACTGGTAAAATAATGCTGATTATTTTTTTAATAATTTTACGAACAGTTGTCTAATGCGCAGCAATAACTTTCATTTGAATTGTCTTCAAAATAATGTGCAAGATTCCATTAACACGTTTCAAGTCATGGTTCTGGAAATTCTGTGAACAAATTGGTAAGCAGGAGTGTTGATCTCAACAGTCTTGAACTGGGGAATTCAAGCTCTTCCTCTGAAAACTCTAGAGATTTCCCAATTTTGAGATAGCTGTTAGTGTTGCTACAGTGAATTATGGCTGGCAGATAATGCGTGCAACTGGCACAGATCATTCCAGGAAACCTGAACGCCAATAGCAGATATATACAGGTATTCTCAAACCTGTCTATAACATACACTGTATAGATTATCCAAACGTGATCTTTACAACACATGCTATAGATAGTATTTGGGGCCAAATGTCCTGGTTCCTTATCCTTAAATAATGGTATTGGTAAAGCAAATCAAAATAGTCTCATTCAATGACCATTTGCAGGCCAAGAGAATATTAATCTTCTTCTTTTCGTTCGCTGATCATACTGCCAGTCCTGTAAGTGACTATCGACATGATCATAAGCGTTAAGTGCGTGGATCCATGGTTTATTAGAGTGTGCCGTGCAGCCTGGAACCTCCGTCTTCAGCACTCGAGGTTTCTGTCAGGGTTACCTCACCCTTACCTCCTTTAGTCGCCTCTTACGACACGCAGAGGATACGGAAGGTGTATTCTAAGCCCCACCTACAGGGCGAGAGAATATTAATTGTTTCAACCATTCATAACTGAAATGATTGGCTCTGTTATCAAGCCAGCTATTCCAATGGTAAATTTTTTTGCCCTGCAAATTGGCATTCTCAAGATATTACAGCCAATTAGCCCTTGGTTGACTTGACCGTTAAATGGTTATCTCCAGGAATTTTAATGAGACAGTCATTTGGCCCAAAAAACGTGTGTCCATTATAGTCCATTATAGACAGGTTTGATAGACATAGAGCGCAGCTGATGATAGAACTTACTGTCTATGACTATGTCCACAAAACCTGAGATATTTAACCAGTGTTTGGTTTATTCCACCCTGCTACCAATGGACCTTTCTGGTTTTAGTTATGCCCCGCCTATCTTTAGCTAAGCTCCACCCACACCTCGCTCGTGTTTGGGTCGATCGATCTCTGGACTCCCTGACTATCAATTTCCAAAAATCTACACAGGTAAGCTGTTGAATATTTTGAAACTAATTTGACTGGATGCTGTTGCTGCCTAAGGAAAAGCATCCAGTCAAATTAGTTTCAAAATATTCAACAGCATGGTTATTAAATAGCAAAGAATTACAAAGACATACAATTCCTACAACGTGTCCGATTATTTGAGATTTGAATATGGTCTTATATGGAAACCTTTGTGATGTAATGATTGTGATGCCATCATACACACGCTGAACTGATTATGATGTCATATGAGATCAGATGATGGATGGATACTCTGGAAAGGTGAATTACATCATATTTAATGTTCCCTCTGTGTGTTTATACCCATCCACTTGATAATGCACTTGCAGCATTTGCAGATTCAATTAAGTCGTTTACCTCTTATTGCTAATGGGTGTGTTTACCAGTTAATATGTGGACAAGTGCTGCATAGCGTGCAATAATTTGCACTGCTTGGTGCAGACCGGATATATATACCTGAGGTGCACAGTGTGCGGTTAATACAGTTATTACAAGAACATCCAGAGATCGTAAACCTTTTTCCTCCTGTTTTTGTCAGATTGTAAATTTTTTTTTTATTTCCTGGATTTATATTCCAGATTTTGTTTAATCATTACCAAAAGTGTGGAATCATAATGCACATTCATACTATATATAAAGTCATTCCGCATGTTATTATTCCCCCGCTTTAGCGAAAAGCGGGGGGGATTATGTTTTCGCATCCATCCATGCGTCCGTCATACACACAGGTTGTTATTACACCACAAAAACATCCATTACCGTTCAATCACTACTTGCTAAATCAATTATCTGCATTTAGCTACCAGAATAAGATTTTTATGCTTGCATACACACCTCCCCATGCCTATTCCTATTAATATGGGCCCTCAACCAGGCTACTGGTTAGGTCCATCGCCAGTATATTATCTGATATAGACTGGCACCAGTCTGTACTCACTCTATAGTGACGCCTGTCACTAAGCGCGCTTGCGCATGCGCACTGGAGCCCAAATAGGAAACAGATTCACTTTTCAATTATTCTGCAAGCAGAATAACTGCTCAAATATTTTCCAGAGAATTTTATAGCTTTACGCTGTGTCAGCTATACTTTGAGAGTGCTTCATATTGATAACTATGCCTACTATGAAGTCTATCCTCCCTAAGTTACGTTTAGGAAGTATATTCGTGGTTATATTGAATTTTATAACTATGTATATAAATGTTACCAGTTTTCGTGAGGGTACTAACGTTTTTGTGGTAACAATCTTACTATGCTTATATCATCATCATCATCATATTAAACCTCTAGTGTACTCCAAGAGCCCTTTATCACTTTTCACTTAATGCATTATAAGGAATTACATTTATCCCTATGAAAGTTTGTTTCTTGTCATTAGGGATTTGTTATCAAATTTGAACTTTTCCGCCTTTCTTAAAAGTGCGTTTTTATGTTTCTAGACTCTTTAAACGATATTCCAAGCTGTATGCTTCATTGTTCACTTTTTTCATTTTTAGGAGTCTGTTAAATCGTCCGATAAGACAAAATGCACGTATGCCAAGTGTGATCGTCTTCACTCTGCGGAGTATGGAGGTCATGTGTGTTCGAAATGCACCTCATGCACCCCCACAGCGATGTGCGGGATTTGCAAAGGGTGGTCGGTGTCAGTTGCTAAGGCCTCTTTTAAGGATTTGCCCACTAAACAACCGCTGCCCTCTGGTCGATCTTCCCCTACCTCCGTTGCTGGTAAGAAAAAAGCTGTCTTTTGCAAAATCTAATGTGTCTAATCCAGCAGCAACGGAGGGGGGGAGCCTCTTCGGCGAATTCTGAAGCTGTTTTGGCTTTATTTGCTAGGTTTGAATCCTTCACTGCTGTCTTGACTAAGTCTTTAGACGAAAGAATTTCTTCTGCCATCATGGAGGCCAAGAAACAGGAAGTTTCTTCTGATTCGGACAATAGCCCAAGGGCTAGTGGGCGTTCCCGCAAATGGTGAAAACCGATTCCTCTCACATCCATGCAAGAAATCAGGTCTCCAAAACAAAAATTTAGAGCGAAAAAGCTCTCGAAGGTGATCTCGAGCAGGTCACCGGGTCAAACCCACATTAGTCTTGAGGGTTATAGGCATAACCCTCAAGCAGTGGTGGCGGCGGCGGCGGAAGCCCCCGTCCAAAAACCTTATGCTAATGCCAAAATTTCAGTCATACTGGTCGTCAAAATTCTTCATAGGTCGCCTATAGCCAAAAGTCTTCAATCTAGCTTTTCTAGTACTTGCGGTTCAGTTATGGTGAATTCGGGTCCTCGGGACTGATTCGGATAGACTTCCGCTTCCGGTTGGGCTGTAACTTCCGGGATAGCGTAAGAACATAGTCGGTTAGCCTCGACTAAGAACTTATCCGAGCATCAATTTACGCTTTCATTTTTAGATGTAAGGATTGTGATGATAGGAGTTTTGTAGGTTCTGGTTCTGATTTTTCTCACAGGATTTTTCTCAGGATTCTTTAGTTTCCAATTATGGTTCCTTCCAGCCATCGCAGGTAGTTGAGGTTGATTTGTGTTCTCCTTCTTCTGCTCCTTCTTTTCGTGAGGCTATTTTGAGTTCATCTGTCTCGAGGTCTCCTTTCTCTGCTTCCTCTCATCCTCCAAGTTTTAATCCTATTCCTTCTTCTTCATCTGCCTCTTCTCTTTCTGCTAAGGATTTCTCGTCCAGTCATGTGTCTAATTTGTCATCTCTTTCAATCATCTATTCCTCCTCCTTCGGGATTCTCCCGTCTTTTGTCTATTGGTTCCTCTCAGGAATCATTAGATCATTCTCCTTCTTCTCCATCTGTTCTTCCAATTTCTTCTGCTTCTCCTTCTTTTGATCATCTTGATCCAATTGTTTCCGTTGTTCTTTCTCCTGAGTTAGAATTTCAAATTGTTGATTCAGGTTTAGATTTCTCTTTGTTTTCTGTGTTTAGGGATTCTTCTCTAGATCGTTCTTTTGTTTCGGCTCGTTTTTCGATCCTCTCGAGATTTTCTGCCAGTGCTCTGGTTCATCCTTTCTTGTCTTCTAGTCAGAATCATGGTAGGGATTCTTTTCCTTCTGATCAAGCTTCTTCCTTTCCTGAGTCTGCTAGAAGGCCCTGTTTTCCTATCTCCTCTACAGTGGGTGAATTTTTAGTTTCAGGTGATTCTTCTCTTCTCATCTCTTGTTCCTCTACTAATCATTTTTCTCTTCCATCAGTTCCCAAGTCAGTCAGGGCCAGGGATCTGAAGAGGTTTTGTCCAGTCAGAGCCTCTTCGGAAGACTGGTCCATGGCTCACAGGTGGATCGCCTCTACTCTTTCTCTTCCTCTTAAGGAGGAATTTGCTAATGATCCTCCTTGTTTCGGGTCTGCTCTCTCTACCTTTGATTCTTCTTCTTCTCAAGTTCTTCCTATTGATAACTTATCTTTCTCTTTTCAGTCTGGAAGTTGTCCAGTTGCCCTTCCTCGTCAATCTTTTCAGTCAGCTTTCAGGAAATTTTGGCGAAATCACTCAGAACTTCCACTTGTAACAGTTATTAGGCTCGATTTGAGTTTTTCAACAATGGGGTTCAGTCCGTTCTATCCTTCCCTTTGAGGTCACAGATTTCTGGGTTTCCCTTTCTATCAGAAAAAGCTCTCAGTTATCTCTGTGAGTTCCTATCGATATGGTCTGAACTTCTTGTCAAATCTCTTCTTGGCTTTTCAGCCCAAGTACAAAAAATTAATTTCACAACCTCATTAAAGATATGGGTAAGTCACGTCCTCCTTTTAAGAAACCCCTTCCTTTCTGGAACCATAGATCACAAGTTCTTGATGGGAAACATTTCGAACCCTTAGGTTCTGTTGTTTATAACATCTTACCATCAAAGCAGTATTTTTATTAGCAGTAGCATTAGCTAACCGCCGCTCTGAAATTCATGCCTTTTCTGCTTAATTGGATAGTTTTCAAATTACGGGTATTAGCATTATTCTTTATCCCAGGGCAGAATTTCTGTCAAAAACTCAGTCAGTGAAATTCTTGGGTAATTCCATTATAATTCATAAACTTTCTTCCTTTTCAGAAGCATCTGTACGTTAACCCTGTTAGGTCCTATCGTTTTCTGCCTGGACTCTTGTCACATGTCTACATAGTCCTTCGGTTCAAGATCAGTAACATTTTACGATCTCTTTAGGGCTTTGGGAAATTCTCATCCTCCCTTCAGTAACCCCTTCCATCTTGGAATCCCTTGTGCTACAGGTTCTAGCTAGTAAACTCTTTAATCCTTTAGGATCTGGTTGTTTTAAAAATCTTACTCTCAGAGCATCCTTGCTATTAGCATTAGCTTCAGCTAGCCATCTTTCGGAATTTCATGCCTTATCTGCTGATTGGAATAGTTTTCAAGTTACGGGTATTACCATTATCCTCTACCCTAGCAAGCCTGGAAATAAGATGCCACTCAAGGACATTGTCAGGCAACAAATTATCAAATGTCAGGCACAGTCTTGCCTTTTCCTGACATTTTGGCAGGTACAGATTTAAACAGTCCCAGTAGCTGCAGTGTGCAACAAAAGAGTCTGCATACAAATGTTGACAAATCCATAAAATATGCATCTACCTTAGGTGTATCATGATCATTATGACACATGTTTAGATGCTTTTTGACATGTTTCTAATAAGTTCAAGTAAAGAACACTGTGAAGTAGAATAGTGTTGACAGCCAGCAAATTCTGCATGTCCGGTACTAAGTAGCTGGTGCCTGACAAAGTGTTGGATACTTTTGAAAAAGTTATTTCCAGGCCTGTCCTAGGTCAGAATTTCTGTCCAAACTCAGTTGAGTTTTTAGATAAACCCATCATATTTCATAGGCTTTCTGCTTTATCTCCAGACAACTCTGTCTGGATCCCTGTTAGGGCTCTCTATATTTACAAATTCTGTTCAACTTGCAAACGATCCATGATAATCAATCATCTTTGGGTTACGTTTGTGGTAGGCTTTGATAGTCCTGCCTCTTTAACCACTATTTCACATTGGTGCGTTGATAATATTAAAATTTGCCATGAATTAGCTTCTCATGGGGACAATTCATTAGTTGGTGTTAAGGCCCATGATGTTAGGGGCCTTGCCACCTCTTGTGCCCTTTTTTATGGATCTTTTCTTGATGATTTCATTCAAGTTCTGGTGCTTCTTCTTTCTATAAAAATATTCAGAAGGTAGCTTCAGCGATCTTGACTCTTATTTTTTCATCATCATATTCTCTTCCTTCATAAACTTCATTCGTATAAGATATTCTATTTGAGATGAGTGTGAGTTCATTACTTCTTTCTCATGTGGGTATTTAACCTTTTTCATATCATCTCTTTCATCACACTTTATTTTTATTCATTTCATTCTTGCATGATCATCTCTTCTCTCTTGTATTCTTGGAGTCATTTAATGTCCTCCTTTCTGCTCGCCTTCTTTCTGCTGTACCCTTTCTATTAGGGTTATTTATGAGAGTAATTCTGAGGAATTACCGTCATTTGTAGTATCTTACTCTACTTGTTTTTACTAGCTTCGTATTCATTCTTTCTATTTATTACATCAATTTTGTGCAAAAGTTCGCCTCCTTCCAGGCTTTGTGCAATATTGAAATCTGTATTTGAGCAATAGTAATGCAAGGGGGTAGGTTGTAATGTAGTAAAAACGACCAGATGACCCGGAGGGTCTGGTTTTATGGTCGTCTGGTCGATTTATAGTAATAAGTAACCATCTCTTTTTAATGACCACATTTAAATGATCTTTAACCCTTAAATTTGTTCATGAAATTGTCTTGAAGAAAATTTCCTTTTGTAGACCAAAAAAGACTACTTTTAAAATTTTACGACAAATGACTCAGGCTCGGGCTCGGTTATTGAGCCTGGTCTGAGCCATTCCAGTGGTAAATCTTCAAATATAGTCCTCTCTTGGTCTGAAAATGTATTTTTCCAAGACCACAGGCACTGCAGACATGGCAGAAGCCATTTTTGGTTGACTTATGTGTTAAAAGGTTAATATGGCCATTATAGAACAGCTCACTGTATTTTCCCTTCACTGCTGTGTGCTTGTGGCAAGCTTTCCACCTTGATAAGATCCGCTGTTGCTAGAATGCATAATCTCAGTTCTCTTTGGTGATTCTATCAGTTCAGACACGTAAGCAGACATTGATTGAGATTGCTTGATGCTTTTGAGGCAGCTAGTTGAAACTTCAGACGTTTGCGTAACTTATACACTGACAGGAGGGAGCCAAATTATATCACTCTTCATAAATAAGATAGTAAATTTACTGTAATTTGCCTGAATTTAAGTGTTTCACTGTTTTCCGTTACATGTTATTATGCTTCAAGACATTTATCTCATGTTCTTGAAGAGCTGGCAGACATCGTAATAAACATGCACCGTTACCTAAAATGGTACAAATTTAATCTCATACCCATAGCTATATCACCAAAGTCTATGTCAGTGTTGTGATGACATATGGTGACAATAATACCCTGGGGGTAGCTTGGCCAGTGAGGTCTTAGATCGACCCTGTTGTTCTATAGATATCTGTGATATGGTATTGCTTACTGGATAAAACTCAGACAATGACTGTTTATTTTATATCTTCTATTTATCATCTGATTATAAATACTTGATGTAATTTTATACAATTTGTTCTTATCACAGAGTAATGCTCAAACAGTCTACACTATTTGTCTTTTGTCCCTAGCTCTCGCTCTCTGCCTTGTGTCCAAATTTTATCTCACTTATATTGTCAAAAATATAACACATAACTTGCTGGTATTGACTAGATTCTCAGCATGGCATTTTTAGCCAACACACACCTGAGAGTGTGTGACACTCATTAACCCTATTTACACTAAATACCAGTATGTATTACTCATCTCATTTTGTTATGAGGAGGGGAATAGCTTTCTGAGAACAGTGTTGCTGAAAACTGTTGCAGTCACTAACAGTAACAGATTACAACACCCTGTTTCCAAATTGCAATTCCAGCCCATACTTGATGGTTATCTCAGTTATAATTTGGGACACTGGGTTAAGAAGCATCAGCACATATGTCTTACACTTAAGCTGTATGTGGCCTGGTAATACAATGTTTTGTAGATAGTCATTCTTGACTATGTGGCTGTACGCTTTCATCCTTAAGCTCCAACCACTGCTTAGTGCAATATTGCTTTAACATGTGGCAATCCAACCATAAGGCTGAAATGGTTAATTGTTATTTAATGGCTATAGTGCCACACAACAACTCATGTGAAGAGGCTTGCCTAGGTCTCCCTATAGTCCATTACACAATTATGTCCTATGGATCTATCTATACAGCTGATAAAAGCTGTCTCATTGTGATGTGGCTTGTTTACTTCTAAACTTTGATGAATGTTAAAGTATGTTTTTTAGACTGAAATGCATGTAACTATGTGATAACTAGTAATAGTCAGTCATATTCCTTATCCCAGTTCTGCCACGCCTAGCCAGTCCCGTCTCAAAAGATAAGTTTTAAGGTATATCAATATCTTACTATTAGAAAGGTTAGTTTCATTCATCCTTCATGTAAGCTCATTCTGGGTTCTCATCTGAGAAATAGTTGCCTGACAACTAACCTATTATCAGTGTCTGAGGTAAATCAATTGTCAGAGAAATATCTGTCTTAATGTATAGATATCAAGCAGGAAAATTTAAAATATTTAATGTCTATTAATTTCAACAAGCTTACAACCTATTTATGACCTGGATGGTGGAAATTGTGTGTTTTTGTCATCTATAGTTACATGTAGTTCAGTTATCATATAAACTATATGACGATTTACTGTATTCAGTGGTTGTAGTAGAAATATGCAACAGCTGCAATCAGTCCTTCTTCGCCTTTGACCACTGTCTCTTGTCATCATCCAAAAATATTTAGCTTCCTCAGCTTTATTCTTGATCCAAGTGTACCAAATCCTGTTTACTTGCGATTACTTCGCAGCAAGCTAAAATTTATGCAAGGACGCCCTCTCATGTGGCTGTCTTTATATTCACTGGCTCCCAGTAGGGCGAATTCTATGGCACATGTGAGTGTGTCTTCTGGCATTCTTAGCAAATGGCCAAACATGGACCATCTTTGCGGGGTGGGGTGGCTTTTACGGACAACGGTGATGCATTACAGTGTCATTGTGTACAGTGAACAATAAGTTGCGCTATCTTGATCCAATACCGACCTGACTTGTAAAAACCTGCATCAACGAGTTGCTCCCAATGATAATTGGCATCATCAACAAGTCATTAGAGTCTAGTTATGTTCCTAAAAGTCTGTAACAAGTCTAGATACGACCTATCCTGAAAAAAACTGGACTAGATCACAACGCACAAGAACTATAGACCTGTATCCAACCTATCTTTCATTTCGATGATGATTTAGAAGGTTATTGAAAAACATTAAATAGGAGGTTGCTTACAAGCGAACCATCTCCATGAACAATCACAGTCTGCTTATAAGCTACAAGTTCCATTCTACAGAAAATGCCCTTACTAGAGTGCAGAATGACATACTCGAGTCCTTAGATAAAGACAAGGCTGGCATATTAGTTTTACTTGAATAGTGTTGCTGGGATATCCATGGACAAACTTGCATGGACATCCAAGGATATCCAGCGATATCCAAAGTTAATTGTGCAGAGACAATTATGGACAACCTAGGGAAGTGAAATGGAACTGGACATTTATGGATAATCATGGTTGTTATTACATCACAAACGCCCTTTACCATTGAATCACTACTTGCTAAATCAACTACTCTGCATTTAGACACCAGAATAAAATTTGTATGCTTGCTTACATGCCTCCATATGCATATACCACTTCATCACAACCTTGACCAGGCTACTGGAAGAGTACACTCCCAGCATATGGCCTATCAGAGACTGGCACCAGTCTATGCACACTCCTCAGTGACACCTGTCACCTGAAAATGTATGCGCATGCGCAGAGGAGCCCAACTAGGAAACAGATTCACTTTTCAAATATTCTTCAAGCAGATAGTTAGCTTAAAATCCAGTCTAAGCTTTTTGTACTTTAATGTGTCAGTAACTGATTTGAAGGATTAATAATTGAAAGATCATGCCTAATATGAAGTCTCTGTTGGCAAAGTTACGTTTGTTGAATGTTTTATGGATTTCTGATGATTTATTGTACTTATGTATATGTAACTTTGTTACCTGTTTTCGTGGTAGTCAACCATGCCTTCCATTTCATCATCATCACCATTTATTCACTCTTTATATCCCGCTAAGTAGGAGTTCTATCTTTAAGGTTCTCTTACTTTGTATTCTGAAGAGTACCAAGATAATATTTGTGTTTTTTACTTAAAACCATTCTGAATTTTTTTAATCCTCATTTTCCAGCCTTTTCTAGCATGTGCTTTCTCTGCCTTTGTTAGGCGTTTGTTAGAGATGCCTCTTTATTATCAGAAGCTGTATGCTTCATTTATTATTATTTTTTCGTTTATAAGAATCTGTTAAATCGACAGAAAAGGTGAAATGTACGTGAACAAAGTGTGATCGCCATCACCTCTACAAATTTGCATGGCATGTATGCCTTAAGTGTACCTCATGTACACCTCTCGTAATGTGCGGAATATGCAAGGGGTGGTCGCCAACTTTGCAAAAGCTTTATTTTAAAGATTATGTTCCGAAAGCGCTGGTGGCCTCCGATCGCTCACCTCCTACTGCTGCAAAGGGCAATTCAGTTTCTAGCCCTTCTAAATTAGCTTAAGCAGCATTGGAAGGGGGCCTTCCTCTAGTAATCAGAATAGCGAGGCGGTAATTATTCGCTTGTTTCGAGTCGTTCGCTTCAGTATTGACAAAATCTTTGGATGAGCACATTTCATCGGCCATTCGGGGAGTGAAAGTGGATAGCGATTCGGAAGGATCCAATCAGAACCCAAAAGGCCACGTGTGTAAGTGGGGGAAACCCATGTCCCTCACTACGAGACAGGTGACGAGTTCACCAAAGGCCAGGAAGAAGGATGACATGAAGAGAAAAGTGGTCTCGAGTAGGTCACCTATTTCTCAAACCTACGTAATGCTTGGGGCTAAGGCAAGACCCACAAGTAGTCGTGCCGGACGTGTCTAGTTCCTCCATTGCCAACGTCAAAGTTTCCGTGATTCCGGTTAAGCGCAACGTCAGATTTGTCAAGTTTCCAGTTTTCTGTTTCTGGTTTGCTCATTTCCATTTCCTATTCTACTTCCAGTTCTCGTATTTCCGGTTCCTCTTCTACTTCCGTTTTTTTCTGTATGCTCCTGTTCAGTTTCCGGTTTTATACTTCCCAGTTGCTCATTTACGTTTCGTATTCTTCCGGTTCACGTATTTCCGGTTCCAAGATTTTTTCCGCGTCTGGTTTTTGTTCATCCGGGGATAGGGTCGCTTACGGTTTCAGGGACTTCAATTTCCGTGTTCGTTTTCTTAGGACCTAGTCATCATCTGGCCTCAGACTTAGTCTTATTTCCATAATTGCTTTAAAGAATCGGAATATTTAATGGCTGAAAATCTTCATACAGAGACATTGCCAGTCTTTTAGTCCTTTGAATAAATATACAGACATTCAGCATTTATTCTTTAGCAGTAACAATATTTCAACGTAATTAAAGACTCTTCCGACTGGTTTCCGTATGAGATTTTTGGTTTAGCATTTTTCATATGCGCCTATCGTAGGTTTAAATAGAACACTCAGCCGATAAGGCAGTTGTATTCTTCCATCAAACGTGTATTTTCAGTTAGTCTTAATGTTCCCATGCCTCGTTATTTAATATTTTCCTCTTTCGGATTTAGTTTATTTTAAAGATTTATTTATTTCTCTCTGACTATGTTTCTACGCATCATATCTAGATACGTAATTTTTCTCTCATCCGCCTTTAGATGGCCAGTTGTCTTCGGGCCGTTCAGCCTTTTCTCTCACTCCTTTCTCCTCTTATGTAGGCAGGTTAACATTTATTTTAATCTAAGGGAGTTAATTCGTTGCGCTTATTCTACCATATATTTTATTCTATATCTCAGCTTTTATTTCTTGTTTTACTCTTATGGATTATTTCTCCTTTCTTAGTGTCTTTTTATTCTTGTGGATATTATTCTTGGTTCCATTCTCGTCTCAGAGTTCCGCTGTGGTTCCATTTTGCCTGTCATTTCAGCATATTTTCTTCCCTTTTCGCTATTATTTTCAAATTTTGGCTTGCCTCTAGTTTTGTCCTTTTGCTTAAAAGCTTGTTCTTTCTTTACATCTCGGCGTCAGTTTTCTCGGCTAGTATATATACATTTTTTCCTTCTACTTCCGGTAGCTGTCGATCGTCGTCTTAATCTTCAGTTTGATTCTTCCTTTCCCTTTTTCGTTTTCCCCTTTATTTCCTTTCGTGATATCCTACTATCGTTTTGTAGTTTTCTGGTTTTTTCCTCCTAGATCAGAGTTTATTGTGCTGATCCTTGAAGTTGTCTTTCTGCTTGTTTATTTCATAGCTTTATTTTTTCTTTAGGTTTTTCAGTATTATTCAGTTCCTTCTTGTCAGTAGATGGTTTTCAGTTGTTTTTTCTGTACCTTGGTTTTCTGTCTTGTGGGGGCGGATGTGTGAGATTTGGTTTTCTGTCGTGTAAGTTTAGTATCTTCTTAATGGCCTTAAGTCTCTTATTTTATCTTGTCTGATTAGTAGGTTCCTTGAATTATTTTTATATTTCCTATTTTTATTTTTAGTTGTTCTCATAGCGGTTCTTCTTTCCTATCCTTTTAGTTCTTCCCCTTCAACGCTGGGCTGGGCTGGGCTGGGCTGGGCTGGGCTGGAGGGGGGGTGTTGCTGATATTACATTTTGTTCCATTACTCACATTTTGACGGTTGATTTACATTCTGCATCGTGCAAGGCTGTATCGGAATACAATATTTTGGCGCATTTGTAATTTAGTCTGATCTTTATTACTTTAGTTTTATAGGGGCAATTGCCTTCTTTTTTTTAGTTTGCTTAGCAGGACATCATTTTGAGGCAAGCTATCACTCTCGCTCTCACCTAACTTTCATCCCAGGAGAGCAATTAATAGCTCATCTTAAATCTTTGATCAAATTTTAGATATTTACTTCTTACATGTAAGCTCAGATTTTATATCATACAAATGTTTCATTTGGCTAGAGGAGCGATCACTCGCCTAACACTGATCGTGGAGAGCGATCTTTTAACTCGCCACGATTTTCTAGAAATTAAGCCCGGGTTTAGCATGAATCATCTCATGTTTGTAGATTTCACTTTATTCTTTCTTTTGATAGAGTGGAGTTCTTCCTCTATCGCTATTAGGTTTTTATTGACCTTGTTTTGTCATCTATTTCTGGGACTCTCTTATTATGTTGAAATATTTCAGAAATTCCGTTCCATTTTCTTTCTTGCTAAAAGAAGAGTTCATATCTAGAGTCCTGTAGTTGTCTGTGGACAAATTTTTTACAAGGAAATTTAGATCCAGGATTTAATCCCTCTGCATAGTTTTCAGCTGCAGTAGTTTCCTAATCTCGTTATTAGGCTGTCTAACATATTTTCTCTCACTCCAAAGTGAGGTTATTGTATTTAAATAGTGCAATAGAGCATAATATTAATTGAAATTCGTTATCGATCCCACAAGACCTTTAATTTATGTCTATGTCCTCTTAATAGGCTGGATTTTTCGGTTGATAGCTTTAATTCAGGTGCTTCTTCAGGATCTTATATATTATTAAGTAGTTTATATATTTCAATCATATCTTCCCTATGTCTCCGGTTTGATAATGTTGGCAACTTTAACGCTCTAAGTCTTCTTTCCTTTTCTTTTCCCCTTCAAGGCCGGGGCGGGGGTGGGAGGAGGGTGTTGCTGATTTTTCATTTCATTCGATTACTCACTTTTTGACAGTTGATTTACATTCTGCATCATGCAAGGCTGTATATGAATACAATATTTTGGCTCAATTGTAATTTAGTCTTTGATCTTTATTACTTTCATCCAAGGAGAGCAATTAATAGCTCTCCTTTAATCTCAAATCTTTGATCAGGGTTTAGATATTTTACTTCTTACATGTAAGCGCAGATTTAATATCATACAAATGTATTTGCAAATTTTCATTCTGCTAGTGGAGCGATCACTCGCCTATCCCTGATCGTGGAGAGCAATTTTTTACCTCGCCACAATTTTCTAGTATTTAAGCCCCGGGGTTTAGCATGAAACATTTCATGTTGTGTAGATTTCATTTTATTTTTTCTTCTGTTGATAGAGTGGGAGTTCTTTCTCTATTGCTATTATATTTTTATTGATCTCGTTCTGACATCTATTTCTGGGTCTCATATTATGTTAAAAAATTTCAGAATTTCATTTCCATTTTCTTGTTAAAGGAAGAGTTCATATCTAGAGTCATGTAGCAGTCTGTAGACAAATTTTTATAAGGAAATTTAGATCCAGGATTTAATCCCACTGCATAGTTTTCAGCTGCAGCAGGAATTCTTCATCGTCTATCAATTCAGACAATTTATCCTTGGTCATCTATTTCCTCGAGTATAGTTTCTACATTCATCTCTTTCATGAATTATTCCAGAGGTATGCAGTGTCATGCAGGCTAGGTTGGATTATAAAATTTCTCAAAATTCTCCTTTCTCAAGTTTTCACCCATCTAGGCATCTCTTTCGACCTGTCTCAGGCGTAGTCTTTCCTTCAGAGGCAAGGTGTTCTATTAGACAAGACCTCGCCTCAGGCGATTATTTTCACAGACTCTTCCCAGGGGGGGGGGGGGGGGGTGGTTGAGTAGTCTGGAACTCCCTGTCGATTTCTGGTCTTTGGGCCCTGGAGGAGTCGACTGATTTTCATCAATATCTTGGAGTTGTGGGCTGTCAAGAAGGCTTTCCTCTCGTGGTCGGTTTGAGTGAGAGGCTTCAAGATCTCGATTCGATCCGATCAGCCAATTCCATGGTAGTTTCCTACTTTAACAAACAGGGAGGAACGAGGTCTTTACTTCTTTGTATGGAAATTTGGAATCTTCTGTTGTGCTGCCGCAAGAAACAAAACTTTGTTCTAGTGGCCAGTCATGTCATAGGCAGACTGAACATTCTTGCTGACCAGTTGGTAAGACCCAGCTAGTTTGCCCACTCTGAGTGGCAGTTAAAGAAGTGGATTGTCTAAGTGATTTTTCAGCATCAGGGTCGTCCCCACGTAGATCTCTGCGACATGCCTGAATGCCCAGATCTCCTCTGTCATGTCTCCTTTTCCGGACAGTCAGGCTCTGGTGGTGGACACCCTCTCTCAGTCCTGGACAGGAATGTTTGCCTATATATTCCCACTAACAATTTTGATTCCGTTGGTTTTGAAGAAAGTCAAGGACCAGATCTTCGAAATTCTTCTGGGAGCCCCTTTTCGGCCGAAGAGAATCTTGTTCGTAGACCTTCTCGATCTTCTGGTAGACTTTCCTCGTCTTCTTCCAGTGTCCCCATATCTTCTCTCTCAAGTAAGGGGCACGTGTCTTCATCCAAATCCAGAAATCTTCAGTTTGTGCGATTGGAGAATGTCGAGTGTCCGGTCCCTGAGATCAAGTTTTCTTCAAGATCTCAGGAAATCCTTGACTCTTCTAGGAGGGAGTCGACACATCGAGTTTACATGGGTCGATTTAAAATCTTTGGAGAATGGTGTTCAAACCATGGTTTCTTGTCCGATTCTTTTTCTGTTTCCCAGGTGTTAGATTTTTTATCATATTTCTTTGATTCTTTATAACTATCAGATAACACCGTTAGGGGTTTTAGATTTTCCATGGCTATTCCCTTCCTTGTCTCTTTAATGCCAATATCAAGGATTCAAAGATTCTCAATGGTTTTATTAGAGGTTTGGGCAATATTCGTCCTCCAGTGGCTAAGCCTTTGCCTTCCTGGAATTTGACCTTGATTATTCTAGTATTGGCAGGTCTCCATTTTAAACCAATTGGATCTATCAGTCTCAAACTATTGACTCTTAATGCTGTTTTTCCTTGTTGCCACCACTTCAGTTAGAAGAAGATCCTAAATTCATGCTCTTTTCCCAGAAGGGGATTGTTATCGAAGTCCCAGTTTAACCGTTACCCAGCCAAGGCGATTATTCTTAAATCCTTATCATATTTTTCGCTGTCCGACAAGTTCTGGTGTCCTATCTGGGCGTTAAAAGTCTATAAATGTTGTACCAATTTTAAAAGATCTGATTCGTTGCACTTATGGGTCCTGTACGCGGAGGAGGTAGCTAGACCAGTTTCTAAGGCCTCGGTTGCTAGATGGATCTGTGAGACCATTAAATTATGCTATGAGATTGCCTCCCCTGTTGAGATCAATTTAGCCCATGTCAAGACTCATGACCTTCGTAGTATGGCTACATCCTTCGCTCTTTTCGCCGGCTCATCATTGGACGACGTCATGCAAGTCACAGATTGGAAATCTGAATCGACTTTTACCTCTTTCTATTTAAAGGATCAGATCCCAGCGGCCTCCTTTTTTTTTTAGAAATATAACGATTTTAACAAAACAAGCCAAAGACCATTTACCAAGCACATCTCACCAATTTCGCTAGTCTGTATGTCTGTCAGAAATGGTGAGAATATGCTCTTGTTTTGTTTATTTCATTGAGTTGTCGATTTTCCTTGTTTGATAATCACTGTGTGATTTGTAAGGGATGCATTATTATGTTAATTTATTAACTTTTGGATGTGAGTTGTTTAATTTATATCCTTGTTTATGATTCTCAAATCTCCACCCACCAAGGGTTATTAATTGGGGCACTGACCAATTCTTCGGGTTTAGCCAGTAGTGATTGAACGGTAAAGGATGTTTGTGGTGTAATAACAACACCCAACAGACCCCCCTTTAGTGGATTGGTCTGTAGTTTTATGAACCACTACTATAAGCCACCCCGCGTGGGAATGATTTGAGAATCACTTAATTGTGTATCGCAAATATTTGGAAAAGTGACTCTGTTTCCTAGTTGGGCTCCTCTGCGCATGCGTGTACATGTGCAGGTGACAGGTGTCACTGAGTAGTGTGTATAGACTGGTGCCAGTCTTTGATAGGCCATATGCTGGGAGTGTACTCTTCCAGTAGCCTGGTCGAGGGTGTGATGAAGTGGTATAGGCATATGGAGGCATGTAAGCACGTATACAAATTTTATTCTGGTGGCTAAATGCAGGGTAGTTGATTTAGCAAGTAGTGATTGAACGGTAAGTATGTTTATAGTGGTTAATAAAACTACAGACCAACCGACTAAAGGGGGGGGGTCTGTTGGGGGATTTTTAGCTCACCTAGGTGAGCTTAATATACAATGGCGATTTGTCTGTCTCGTCTGTCAACAATTGTGGCATGTTTTGCCATTTGTTGATGGATTAAAACCAAATTTGGCAGACTGTTCCTTTAGGCAATATCTATTTGGGCTATAAGGATGAAGTGGCCACACCCTTAAACAAGGGCCATAACTGGTTCATTAATATGTTTTTAAGTATTGAAGCCTGTGGGGAAAATACATTTGTGGCACGTTTTGTCATTTACCGATGGATTAAAACCCAATTTGGCAGATATGTTTCTTTAGGCAATATATGTTTGGGCTACGAATATGAAGTGACCACGCCCAAAAATAGTAGACTTATGTCCCTTGCTATATTTTAAAGTATTGGAGCCTATGGGGAAAATATGTTTGTTGCACGTTTCGTCATTTATTGATGGATTACAACTAAATTTAGTCGATTTGTTCCTTTAGGCAACAACTATTGGAGCTATGAATATGAAGTGACCATGCCCTTAATCAAGGGCCATAACTCTGGTTCATTAAGACGAGGTGTTTTTAACTATTGAGCCATATGGGGAAAATGTTTTTGTCATTTGTTGTTAGATTAAAATCAAATTTAGCAGATATGTTCCTTCAGTCAAATATCTATTTAAACTATGGATATAAAGAGTATGCAACCAGAAACGAGGGCCATAACTCTGGTTCATTAAGTTTTAAACTATTGAGCCGTATGATGAAAATCAATTTGTTTCGTTAATTGTTGATGGATTAAAATCAAATTTAGCAGATATGTTTGTTTAGTCAAATATATATTTGGACTGTGAGTATAAAGAGGCCACACCTTTAAACAAGGGCCATAGCTCTGGTTCATTAAGACTTGAAACTATTAAACCCTTGGTTAAAACACATGTTTTGTCAATTGTTGATGAATTAAAAAGAAATTTAGCAGATATGTTCCTTCAGGCAATATCTATTCGCCCTATGAATATGAAGTAACCACGACTTGAAATAAGGGCCATAACTCTGGCTCTTTCAAGCATTTTAAGTATTAAACCCTATGGGGAAAATAATCTGTGTCACGTTTCGTAAATTGTTAACGGACTAAAACAAGGTTTGTCAGAAATGTTCCTTTAGTACACTTTAATCATTTGACAGTAGTGTCAGGGATGGCCGGCCCATTGATTTATGGTACTCTTCTGTTGGTCAATCATGCCAATATTCTTGCATTTCCCATCCAAATTTGTTACTGTGGCCTCGCCTCTGGTAAATGTTGGTGTTGTGACAATTGATCAATAGTGTCTCAATCACACCAATATTCCTGCGTTTCTTCATCAACATTTTTTACTGTGCCCATTGACCCATTGGTAAATGTCATCTGCTGGGTCAATAATGTCAGGGATAGCTGCCCCATTGATCAATGGTACCTTCCCATTTATGGATAATGTCAATAACACCAATATTTTGGCAGGATATTATGTGATGGCACCATCCGGACAGGCGGTAGAGTGGTTTCCGGGTGATAACTGTGTTGCCGTTTATCGGATCACTTTGAAACTTCATAGGGTGGTTAGACTAGGTCCGTAGAAGAAATTGACAATGATCCGAAATCCAAGATGATCATCAGCCACCGTTATATATGGTGGTTGGACTAGGTCTGGAGAAGAAACTCATTCAAATCGACACTAATCAAAAATCCAGATGGCTGCCAGCCAAAGGTGTCCATAACTCCATTACCGTTTATTGGATTGCTTTGAAACTTGATAGGGTGGCTGGCCTAGCTCTGGAGAAAGAAACTTGAAGTTGACGATGATCCTAAATCCAGGATGCCCCCCCCCCCAGCCACTGGTGGCCATCTTGAAAATTGATTTCTACATTTCTGTTTAGCGGATCGCCTCGAAACCTCATGGGATGACGGGTCTGAGGAAAAAAATTATTGAATTTGTAGACGATCCAAAATCCAATTTAGCTCCCATCCACCGGTGGCCATCTTGAAAATTGATTTCCACATGATAATTCCATGACTGTTTAGCGGATCACGTTGAAACGTCATAGGATGACTGGTCTACGTCTGATAGCTCTCATTCATTGATTTGTCATCATGTCATGGTATTATTGACCGTTTGCGGAGCTCTTGTTGTATTAGTCCTAAGGATGATTACCGCATTGGCCAATAATAATAAGGACCATTGCCATCTGTCCATGGTAACAGTTACATGTATGGGTGCCTGATGGACCAATGATCTTGTTGTGCATTTATTAATCTAAACAACAGCTACGTGAGCACTAGGGCCCTTGGGCCATTTATTATTTCATATTTTGTCTATAGGTAAAACATAGATGGAATTACATGGATAATCATGGACTTTCATTTCATATTTTACCAATAGGTGAAACATGGATGGACATTAATTTCATATTTTACTTATAGGCAAAACATGGATGAATTTTTATGGATAATCATGGAATTTCATTTCATATTTTACCTAGAGGTGAAACATGGATGGACTTTGATGGATAATCATGGACTTTCATGGACTTTCACTTTATAATAAGCTGTCAGAATGTTCTATAATGGTCTCCTGCTTTCAGGCCTAAAATTACATGTAGTCATGTTAAGAGTAGTAATATTTCTCAACTGTTGCAGGGTGAGTTAATAAACAAATATAATTTCAGTAACATATACATGTATTAACGCTGTATCATATACCCTGCTTGATACAAATGTATGTTTATTATAACCAGAGATTAACATATTACATGTATTAGAATGTCTGATCACCGCATTACTATAACGCTTAGAAGTTGAACCAAAAGTGGTAACTTCTAATCAATTTCAGCAAATGAATAATATACATACCTCCCTGTATTGGGAGGTATGTATATGTATATGTTACCATTATACGGTTACTAGTGCTAAGTATTCTATATAACAGTTGTGTCAGCATTTTCAAAGTAGTATATTCAGTATTTATAGCTCGTAATATATACATGTATATACTAATGATCAAATTCACTGAATGTCCTCAGACAGAGACTTAAATTTCCCGCCAATTTAGGAGATGACGAGGTCAGTTCAGCTCAGAGTTATTTTAACTCTATCCTTTTCCTTGGTTATAAAAGCATGGACAAGTAAGGTTAATCCTGGACTTTTAATGCGAGAATTATCTGTTCGTATAAAGTCCATGATTATGCATCTTTTTCCATGGTTATAAAAGCATGGACAAGTAAGGATAATCATGGACTGTTAAAAGTCTGTGTCTATCATTTTCCTGGTTTACCCAGCATGGACAATCGTGGACATCCTTAGATATCCATGGTAGTGATTTTTTATGCTTTTCTCAGCATGGACAATCATGGATATGTCCATGGATGTCCTTGGACTTCCAAGGTAATGGGTAAAACCATGGACAATTTTTTGCAAGGGCTCTGCAGCATTCGATACAATCGATCATCATGTACATACTGTTAACCCTTTAATGGTCATACCGGCCCAAACCAGCCTCTGCTATGGAATGTCCATTTGCAGAACTGAGCTTTGCCGTTACAATCCGAGCTAGATGGCAACTGTTCGTGTGTGGGGATTTCAACTCCAAGCTGGGTAAACTCGGAATTGCGGACAAAAGTTCAGGACTTGGCTTATGCATGTGATCCTATGGAGAGGGCACACGCAACAACAATCGAGATGCATTGGTGGCATTCCTTAGTTCCAATGGCCTATTTGTCACAAATATGGCTTTCAAACACCCATGCCATCACCGGACAACATGGACTGGACACATTACTGATCGCAAAGCCACAAAAGGTTCTAAGGCTACAACACCTGTCTTCAACCAAATAGAATTCATACTATGCAAGACAGAATCAAAACCCTTACTCTGGAACGCTCCTTCGTATAGAGGCACATACCTCAATTCTGACCATAAGCTAGTCATTACACGCCTTCAGATGAACGATCTCTACCTAATATATAAACACCATACCAGGCAAGAGGGTAGAGTCACCTACAACCTACCCAAGCTCATCATCGACACTGACACTCAAATGTCATACAAAAAAGCCCTCGGGGGAGCAGATAGCTAACATCGATATTGGCTCCGATCCAAACGAAGCCCTAACAAAAATACTGAAATCTGTGGAGTTATCCGCTACCAACACCATACATGTAGGTGTTCTTAAAAATAACCAAACTAGGTATACTGATGACCTTCTAGTAGTAAAACTGTCAGCAGAGCAGAAAGCGTTACGGCTGCGCATCTATCAAAGTGGCGAAAGTGAAGACCGCACCAAATTATGCCGGTAGCGCAATATTATTCTGCTCCACATTAGCAAACGCTTAAAAGATCTTGCTATTCAACAGGCGGACTCCCTGGCAGATGAAATCACTGCCATGGATGACTGTCACAAAATGTTTCAGGCAGCCCGAGCCCTGAGACTTACTGACTACACACCACCGCTCACTGTACACAACTCTGAAGGACACTTTATCGGGACTGACCTGGGAAAAGCCGAGGCAATTGGAGAATGGTTCAAGGAACATTTCACTGACAACGATGATGAGCCCTTGCAATTGTTCTCAGGAGACCCCAGGCCATTACTAACAACAATTAAAACACCAGAAATTGAGAAGGCACTTAAGGCCCTGAAAAATGGACGTGCATCTGGACCTGATGGCATGAGCAATGAACTATTCAAATAGGCAAGTGACATTATCTCAAAACCGGTCACGCACCTAATCAATTCAGCTTTTATGCACCACTTTCCCATCGACGCTGTAGTCCAAGGCACCCTTATCGCACTACCCAAGCACATGAAGCCACCTGGGCCCCCAGCCAATCTGCGGCCCTTCGTGCTCCTCAACAGTGTACGGAAAATCCTATCCAATGTTACTCTATGCCGCATCCGAGACAAGATCGATTACTTCACTGGATCGCTGCGCAAACATTGTATGGGTTCAACGCATGCTTGTGTCGGTGGTCATGTCCAAACACTGGAACTTCCACAATGTGGGCATTGATATGTCACGAGCCTTCGACACAATTAAACGCTCAAAGATCCTAGATGTATTATGCCAGACCAGTTGCAATGAAGATGAGCTACGACTAGTGAGACTACTGCTTGCCGGCACCAAGCTGAGAGTACGAGTCAAGTCAGTGAAGTCTGTAGAGTTTGAGACATCAATCGACTCCCCACAGGGAGGTGGTCTATCTCCGGTGATTTTCACCTGCTACCCTGCTGCCGCATTGAAATCTCTGCGGGAAAGTTCCACAAGACCAAACCCCCACCCCCCAGTGTCAATACTGGGAATGCCGCTAGAGATGGAATATGCCGACAATGTGGACTTCATAGATGAGGAAAAGAAACCCCTTGACGAACTTCTCCCAATAGTTGCAAGCAAACTAAAAATTGAGAATCTCTGAATGAATCCAAAACAGAGTTCACCCACATATACCTATCGACACAGCATGAAACTATTGAAAATGACCCACTTCGTGGCGGCAAACCATGGAGGAAAAGTAAAATCCTGGGCTCACTGCTGTGCAGTACTGCTGACATTTCGGCATGCTGCGTCATGGGGAACATAGCTTTCCAGTCTTTCTAGAAGCTGTGGATTTGTAGATCAAAGATGCCCTTGATAAAGAGGCTTCGTTTATACAATGCAACCTGCGTATCCTTGATGCTGTATAACTGTAACCGCTGGGCAGCTCCAAAGACAGCTCTAGACAAACTCGATGCCTGCCACCGCAAACACACAAAGCCAGGAGAGGCCGTCATTGCATAAATCTGCTAAGCGTGCTACGAGGTGACCTCAAGAAAGCAGGATTCGGCACCCTCAAGTCAAGAATGGACCTGAGGAAGCTAAGGATTTCGGCTGAGGACAAGACACAGTGGGCAAAAGCAGAAGGACTGATTGCAGCTGTAGGATGTTTCTACTACTACAGCCGCAAAATACAGTAATCATACATACATACCAGCCCAAACTGTGCTATGGAATGTCCATTTGCAGGCCAACTGGAATGAGTGGCTCAATAACCGAGCAAGTCATTCCATTGATAAATTTCCAAAAAATGGTCCTCTCTCGGCCTGCAAATGGACATTAAATAAGCAAATATTTCAATTTTATTTACCAAATTTTACCATTAAAGGGTTAAAATGGTTTGAGCAGTGTTTCCATATAAGAGATAGGCATTGACATGGATAAACTCCTTCACAGTGATCAGTTGTAATAAATAGTAAGCTGTCAAGCCCAGTTAAGCTAGAATATGGCGTTCTGCAGAGATAAGTGTTGTGGCCGAAGAAATACACTACAGTATGTACCCAAAACCATTAGATGACATCGTACGACATCACAGACTCGGACACCATTTTTATGTCGATTATACACAATTATACCTAGCTTTCAAAGTGATTGATAACGTGGATCATCAGAACACCATAAGTTGTATAGAACTGTATCAAAGACATTCACAGCTAGATGACAAAGAACATGCTGAAATTAAATGGTGACAAGACCGAGGTAATACCTCTCATCTACCTATACGACTAAACGTATTGAGAGTTTAGTAATCACTAGAAAATGCAGACAGCACACCAACAAGCATACAGAATTTAGGCATGTTCTTCGATTCAACAATGTCAATGAAAAACTGGTAAACTTTATGCAAGTCAGCCTAGGTACAGTTAAGCAACATATGGGTAAAATATGTGTCTGACAAAAGCTGTAAAATAAACTGTTGTTGTAAATAAAGCTGGACCTTCCCTGCAATGTTGCATGCAAGTACATAGGATCCATTGTGAAATGGAGCTGTGTCCGAATAACGGAAACACTTCTTTATGAATCTAACGGCAGCGATCAAATTTATTTTGCTTCACCTTTCACTTTGAGGTTTTACATAGCGTCTGAGTTTTGAAGCCATGCCAAATATTAGCATTGGAACAGTTGATAAATTTTGTTTTAGTTTCTGATTGAAATGCAACTTCTCCGAAACCATTGGATGGAATTCAACCAAATTTGTTACAGTATGTGAGTTACCCATATCAATGTGGAGTGGATGAGCACATTTCCATTTGGCCCCGCCCCATTTGGGTGAGGGATGAAGTCAGAAGGTCAAGAAATTAATTGTAATTCAACTCCTCTGACACTGTTGGATGAAATTCAATCAAATTTGGTATGTAAGTTACCCATATCAATGTGGAGTGCATGGGCACATTTAGATTTGGTCCCACCACCAGGCGTGAGTGGGGATGTGGTCCAAGTGTCAAGAAATTGATTGTAATGCAACTCCTCAGGAAATTTTGGATGGAATTCAACCAAATTTGGTATCTGAGTTACCCATATCATTGTTGAATGGATGAATACAACACCTGCATCATCTCCAATAACTGTTCCTTGATCTTTCGATTCTGAATTGTCAGGCTATTTATAGTATACTTTATCACCCATTGTGTATATTTCACCACATGTGGTCCAAGTGTAAAGAAATTGATTGTAATGCAACTCCTCAGAAAATATTGGACGGAATTTAACCAAATTCGGTATGTGAGTTACCCATATCAATGTTGAATGGATGAATACAACAGCTCCACCATCTCCAATAACTGTTCCTGGACCTTTCCATTCTGAATTGTCAGGCTATTTATAGTACAAATGTATACTTTATCACCCATTGTGTATATTTCACCACATGATCGCACTTGTTTCCATAGAGCTGCATGACAGATTCTTTCGGAACACTGTGCGTCTGTGAAAGTTTTATTTGCCAAATGAAGAGCTGAGATGTGTTTTCTGATTGTTTCACTCATAGTAGTATCTTTTAATGTCGGAAGGTTATCCATTACAGATGGTAGGTGCTGATTTCTGCCAAGTACCAACTGACAAGGGCTGTAACCATGGACACTAAGTAGGGAATTTTTTGACATTAAGTGCCCAACTCAAATCGGTCTCCAAATCACAGAATTGATCTTCTCTCAGTTTTAGAAGGCTCTCAGTTAAAGTTTGATTGTGGCGTTCTAACAAGGCATTGCTCCATGAACTATATGTATGTATGTGGCGGTGTAGTTTTGACCTCAATCCCAAAGCTTTCTGATATATCACAGAATTTGTCATTGTTAAATTCACCACCCTTATAATAGTAACTGTAGATTCTTCTCAGTGCTCCATGTATAGCGATCCATGACTGAATAAAGGCATGCACTATAATGTCTGGTCATTTAGACATTATAATAATCCTACCAGCATTGAATCTAGTGAATTGTGGTCAAGTTCATGAAGATAAATAGGGACAGTTTTATTGTACTCTGTAGCCTAAGGTACATGTAAGCCAACTACTGGTTTAGGATTACATCTTTTATGCTTCACACATATCTCACAACTGCCAACTACTTGATGTAACCAGGTGAATGTACCATTGTCAGTGTGTCCAGCATTCTTTAGCAGCTGCATTAACCAGTTTACTGATGTATGTCTGAATTGTTTATGAAGTCAATTGGCTCAATGTCCCTCTCCACATGCTGAGAGGAGTGGACTACCTCCCCATCACCAAATTTGAAACCATTGGAGCGTTCTGATGTGAAAACCTGATTTCTATTTAATATCCGATAACACTCGGGTAATGATCGAGCCGTCTCACCACAAACTGTTCTGGTACAAGTAGTATCAAGGACTGCAGAATCGTGCGATTCGATGACAAAAATTTGATGATCTGACAGTGACTCCTTATCAAATAAGTTTAGGTGACAACTTTCCAGTTCATGATCTGGTACATCTGATTCCGTTACTTTGACAGATTCAACCTTATTGGGACAGTCTTTGGCCCAATGGAACACACTCCATTTACCATATTTGTTCAATGGATTAGTGCCTTTGAGGGGACCAGCAAATTACTACTTCCCGCATATTTGTATCCTGCCGTGAATTTGTGTTGATGCTCCTGAAAGATACACATGTATGCTGTTTGCTGCTTAACCTGGATTGAAGCAGATGTTAATAGTTTGTGTCATTTCAAAGCAGATTTCATTGAAACAAATGTTAAATCTCTACAAGCTTCTAGCACTAGCTGTCATTCCTTTTAAAAGCCTAAACTGGCATTGTCCAAAAGTTTGAAAGCTAAAATCGCATTTGCACGAGACATGTCGTACTTCTTTGATTTATTATAACGCTGTTCAAACTCTACCATATAATCCGACAACAATGTACATGTATTTCGTCACCTTTCTGAAAAGTATCAAAGTTTGAATATTCTTCATAAGTAGAATCTGCGTTCTTTTAAGAAAACAACATCCAGCGCAGCAATCAATTTGTCAATTCCTGTATCCGTGTTCAAATCATCTGCATTTAAACCCACTGTCGACTCCCTCGTTTTTCCTGTCTACAATAGCGAAACTGCCAATGCCTTTTTTCCTTCTATTAGATCCATCACATGGCGCCATGTCTCGAGTTCATTCTTCTAGACCTGTGTCATATGACGTTTCCTCCTCGAATCTCGGCGGTATTTTATAATTATAGTCGTTGTTACACGCTCTGCTACCAATGTTGAATTACTCTTATAACAATCATTTAAACTTTATTAAAACTTTTTTCACTTGAACAATTGTGTACACAGTTTGTTTGTGCCAACTTGCACATCCACATTTTTCTTCTTCCCGAAGTAATTATTAACTGCCACCTCTGGCTGTTATATTTAACCAGAAAAAGCTACAGACCAACCAATTTCAAATCGCGCGACAGAAAGCTAGGCTTGCGTGACAAACAGATAACTTCCGCCAAGCAAACGTCAAAGATCGTGACTAAATAAGGGATAATTTGGTCAATAAATACTCGGGTAACACTCTGTGTGCATTGTAATATCTGAATGAGATTGATTCTTGTTCTTTCAACCCTTAATGTTCAAACATCAACTTTCAGCCAAATTGTTTTCGGAATTACACCATGTGGTAATGCTAAGCTCATTTAGCAGACATGGCTTAGCCCATTAATGATCAAGCCAAAACAGGCCTCTGCAGTGTTCATGAGGAATGTTCATTTGCAGGACAAAGGAAGACTATTTTTGAAAATTTGCCACTGAAATAACTGGCTTAATAACTGAGCAAATCATTTCAGTAGTAAAATTTCATGAGGAATGTTCATTTGCAGGTCAAGTGAAGACTATTTTTGAAAATTTGGTAGTAAAATTCCAAAGACTGTTTTCTCTTGGATTGCAAATTGAGATTCAATAAGCAAATATCTGGGTTTTTTTTTTTAAACCAACATTGACCTTTAAATGGTTAAAATGGTTCCTGAACTTCATTGTTATTAACTGGAAGGGTCAACTTCTCTTGTCTGTTTCGCCACACACCCCCCCCCCACACCCCCCCCCCTCCTCTCGCTTCAGGTGATACATGTTAGCCTGTTCATTATGTACCCATTTCAGACAGACACACTGAATCTGACCACATTGTTGTTATGTAGCCTTATGTTACTACTGTATGCTGTATGCCCTCAGCAACCTCCCAGTTTGATCATTAAACTAAGTGGGTTGTGCTCAGGTCATTATTGTGACTTTCTTGCACAGCAATATTTGTACAAATGTTTCCATAAAGGATAATAGGAAGCCACTCATCAGTGATGTATATTTATTTGATAGTGTTTCCGGACATGGCACAGCTGGTCAGCTGATTTTTATCTTCCTTAGAGGCATAGTTTCCACCTCAGCACTGATGCTGTTAACACTTGTTTTAAAGAAATAGTTCCACTCATTTCATCAAGAATTCCTTTGAACTTGGTTTTATATAGGTGCCTTAATAGATTAATCTTATGAGAATTGTGAAAACAATTAGACTTGAAGTCATTGCTCCATTAAGTCAAATAGTTTTCAAAAATAACCAAACAAAATCTAACGAGATAATCATATAATTTTACAGGTAGATATTAGTTTATAGAGAGAGATAATTAATGAAATGTGTGAATAAAATCGTATATACTTGATAGTATCTCTGCCTAAAGGATGTTTATAGTTGCCTGTTATGAAGGATGCTTAACTTGCAGACTCAACCTCTAGGTGTATGTGTATGTAATATGAGAGGTACTTACAATAGGCACCTGGAGTGGCACTGATAAATAAGCATGCATTTCTCTGACAAGTCTAGCAGAGATGTTGTGGGAATATGATGCTGGACGAGCTACTGTAATAATCAGCCAGCATTCTTATAAACATGAACATCTATTATTAATTCTGTAGAGGAATGGACCTTTCCAGTTTTAGCTATGCCCCGCCCATCGCTAGCTAAGCTCCACCCACACCACCTGTGTTGGAATCGATCGATCCCTGAACTCCCTGCAGATTATCAATTTCTTGAAAATTATACACGTAAGTTGTTGAATATTTTGAAACTAATTTGACTGGGTGCTGTTACTGCCATAAAGTACAGTATTCAGTAGCATGTTTATTAAATAGTAAAGACATAATTCATACACAAATTCTTAGTCTGTCATCAATTAAACGTTTGTGATGAACTTTGCTACGTCATTCATGACGCAGTTGATTATGATATCATCTTACAAGTCACGTAGTTGATTATGATGTCATGATTGACAGATAAACCGAAATTCTCCATTAGATACAGTAGCTGTTTGAAATTTCCCAATTTCCATTTAATTCATCAAGGGCATATCCTATCTTAGTAAAGGTACAGATTTGATTTATTCCATCATTCCATCCAGTCTACATCATAATGTAAATCATTTAAATATTTTGCCCATAATTTTACATTGTTTAACATTTATTTTTGTCTTTAAGACTTGCTCTGCATGCCAGTAGTGCATGCAATGCAGGTATGGTAAGTGGTTATGGTTTACGGTTCAGTTTCACATCTATCACCCTTTTGGTTTCGTCATGGGAAAATTTGATGGCAGGCCTGTACGATTATGGTAACCTGTTCTTTCTTCTTCTTTTCGTTCGCTGATCATACCGCCAGTCCTGTAAGTGACTATCGACATGATCATAAGCGTTAAGTGCATGGATCCATCGTTTATTAGAGTGCACCGTGCGGCCTGGAACCTCCGTCTTCAGCACTCGAGGTTTCTGTCAGAGTTACCTCACCCTTACCTCCTTAAGTCGCCTCTTATGACACGCAGAGGATACGGAAGGTGTATTCTAAGCCCCACCTACAGGGTAACCTGTTGAAAACGTTCTCCATGAGGTTGCCGTAATTTATTTAAGGGGACCTGAAACGGGTTGCATTAATCTGTTAATTTTAGTGTGGACATCAATGAGCTTTCAAAAGTTTAGGTTACAATATGTCTGTTTAAAAATTTACGGCAGCGTATTATGGGTTATCATTGGAAATATTACAGCACAGGCCTGAATTGGGATGGGGGGGGGGGGGGGTTGGAGTTGATGGATCTTACTCTGGCAAGTACTTTTCCTTCTCAAGATCAGACTGTGTACAGTAGTCAATCATATTCAATGTGATTTTGTGCCATATTTATAGCATCCATAGTACTGATAAACCACACTTTCTCCATGCCCACCCATATATGATGCCAAAATTATCTTGACTTATGTAATACCATGCTATCATGTAGCATTCCAAATTTTGCGACACTTAGTCATATAATAACATTGTGTAATATGCGGAAACAAAAAAATGTTTGACACACAGGACGCATTCCTTCTAGTTATTCAATTGGAAGTTAATTTTAAAGGTTTTCTTGCATACAGTGATTACAACCAGGTGCAGAAAAACATACATATTTAAATGTCTGCAATGTGGACCATTGTCCTGTCTTTAAGTATTGCTCAGGCAAGTAATGTTTGCAATGCTATTATGCTAGTAAGGTAAGTGGTTAGGGTTGACAGGCTTGAGGCTATGCACTTCTTGATGATCTACTGGTTGGGAAATGGGGATCTTTCTCTGGCAAGTAATTTGCATTTTCAAGCCCTAACAATATCCAGTGATCAATCATGTGCAATGTGATTTTGTGTAATGTTCATAACATCAGATTTTCCCTCCTCTACCCGACTACCATACCATCATCTGTGCGAAACCGATATAGCATACTTTACCAGACCACAGATATCCGTACATGTATTTCAAGACACTAGATCACATATGATGTGTGATAATGCAGAAAAACAAAAGGGCTCAACATGCGCGACACAGTCTTCTAACTGCTTTAATGTCTTATTTTTTTCATGACAATGGACCTTTCCAGTTTATCCGTCCATCATATGATGTCATAATCAACTACAGCATGAAATGTCTCAATTTAATGTGTCTTAATCGCTAAATAGTCTGACATGTCGTATGACTTGTATGTCTACTATTTTATAAACACGCTGTTGAATATTTTGAAACTAAGTTGACTAGGCGATGTTGCTGCCTATGGCAGTCAAATTAGTTTCAAAATATTCAACAGCCTACCTGTATAGTTACCTGGAAATTGAGTCAGGAAGTTCATGCAGGGATCAGTAGATCCCAACACGAATGTGGTGTGGGTAGAGCTTAGCTAGAGATGGGAAGGGCATAACTAAATCTGGAAAGGTCCATTAGACCAAAGTTGGGGGATCCTAGTCTAACTGAAATACCATTCATTATGTGTTAAATATGTGGTAAAATCAGATCGGTATGTATGAGAGAAACAGTGCGGACTGACAAACAAATAGACACACCCACCTGAATGAGATGCATATGATGGCTAGGTGTATTCGACTATTTGCTCACCTCACCCGCTAACCCAATTATGCACTAATATCATGTTTGTGCATGACTTACGTATGTCAGACAGTATGCCTGCGTGAAGTACGACACCCCATAGCATTTCACCATGTAACCACAGCATAGATTCCCCTGTCTTTGTATCAATGTCCTTGCAGCCATTGTGGAAATCGGTTCTAACAGGATAGGACATTTCAGGGCAAGTTGTGGATGTAGCTATAACAACGTCTCACCGCCAAAATGGTTTACACCACCAAAAACCGCCTGCACCGCCAAAAAGTTGCACAGCCTCAAAAAATATTTTGCACCGCCAAAAAAGTGCACCGCCAGAAATTTTCCCCGCACCGACAAAAACGTGCACCCTGCCCTCCGAAAATTCCTGCACTGCCAAAACATGGTGCACCGCCAAAAATTAGCATCGCCAAGCCGCCAAAAGGGTTTGTCCTAGCACTGCCAAAAACTGCTGAACCACCAAACATGGTACATATATGCCCATATTTGGGAATATCCAACCATACTTCCGGTTCGCAGGAGGGAGAGTATAAAAGCAGCCGACTTGCAGAGCTCAGATCATTCAGACTTGCAGAGCTCACAGAGAGAACTAGCGTCAGGCTACTAGATAAGTCAATCCAATAGACGTTGTTAGTATCCTTTTAATCACCAATAGGTTCAACGACCACAAAGATGCCAGTCCCAGAAAAGGAGGTAATAGCGCCACCATCTTACAAGCACTAATCCTGGAATCTGTAGGCACAGAGCTACTTGCACCATCCAACATAGACACTAGCACCGTCAAGGTCACCCAACAAGGGGGTAACCAAGCAAATGTTCATAACACCGCCAGTTCATCAGCAGTGGATCCTACACCGCAGTGAGAGCAGAGCGGATCACTAAATGGTGCCACACTGACGAACCAGTAGCACCGGCAACCTGTACCCATAGCACCGGTCTAAACCAAAACGGGCTCTGAAACACTGTCCACCTACGCATGGACATAATGGTGCACGGATGTGTGGGTGTGCACATCTACCCATAACCATAAGCATACCCTAGTGCGTGGGTGTGGCTGGTGTGTGCACGAGAGCTTGCATCGCCAAAACTATTGGCAACTGCCAAACAAATCCCGTCTATCTCCTCACATGCAGCAAATGCCACAAACTACATAGGAGGAACACCACACCCATTTAAACTATGCATTCACGAACATGGGCATAGGCACCAACCAGTATGGCTAGAAAGGCCTTCACTTCCCTGACACTGCCAACCAGAGGCCGTACCGTCAGTATGTTGTTAGTACCACCATGTAGCTATAATACATTAGACTTGTTGAAATTTTTATCACCGGGATGACTAACTCAATGATAAATTTTGTATTATTTTTCTTGACGTGCATGCAAATGATAATTGATTAAGACTGCTGCGGAAGCTAGAGCAGTCATTTAACCCTTACCACTCTGATATCAATATTCTGTCGTTTACTGTCTCAATAGCAAAGAAACTGGGGTACAGTTTTCAACAATTTTGGTGGACAATGTTACTGCCTACATTTTCAACGAAATTTGTTGAAAAATGAACACCAGTTCATCTTTAAACTTAAGTTGAAAATTTTGAAATTTGATATCAGAGTGGCAAGGGTTGAAGGAGTAAATAATTTGCAAATAAGGACAGTAAAAGAACTAAGAATAGGGCACCTTTACAGCCACCACACCTGGAGTCCCTTTCGGCAGCAGTCCGCCACAGCTGGAGTCCCTTTGCAATCCCTGTCAGCTGGAGTCCATTTTGAGTCCCCCTTCAACTAAAGCATGGCTGTATTCTTCATTAGATGTTGGACTTGGCGGGAGATCTATGTTTATGCTGAAATATAGTCTTTCCTGCAATGGTAATCACTAGCAGTAGGAATAATACATTTTTTCAACATGCACAAGGTGCGTCTAACATGTAAAAATGTCTTAGTTCGACGTTTGTAGTATATTCTACTGAAAGCCACAACATATATAATAAAAGGACTGTAGCAACATCGCATCGCTTTAACCCTTTAATGGTCATGCTGGCCAAAGGCCCCCCTGTTACGGGTTTGTAGAATTTATAGCCCAAGAGAATACAATTTTTGAGATTTTACCATTGGCGTGATTGGCCTGATAAGCGAGCCAGTCATTCCAGTGATAAATGCCCGAAAATTGCATTCTCATGGCCTGTAAATGGACATTCAATAGGCAGATATAAAAAAAAATTTCTTGACCAAATTTGACCATTAAACGTGTAAAGATGAATATATAATGGTACATATATTATCACACCTTTTATATCTCTATTATTAAAATATTGCCATAACACTGAAGTCCATTCATATTAGCCAATGTATCACATTGCAAATATTGTGGCAGCTCCAATGAAAAAGCCATGATTGGTTCACACCACATTCACATGCACCAACTTTGAGAGCAAGCCTACTCACCGACAGATAAATTATTTCTATGCAATTCCGGCCTTTGTTCCAACAACCTTGCTCTCTGGGGGATAAATCCATATATGTAGCTTAATTAAACCGCTGAAAATATCTTTGATTAAATGAATTAAATACATATATAATTTTGACTGCTTATTATAACTTACATGTAAGCTAAAAGCTGATTGTGTTTAAGATTTCTAATACCAAGTGTGGTTGAATAGAGTTTCTTGAGGCAATGGGCAACGAACTTGCTAGAATCATAATCTTGTTTAAATGTCATGTTACCTTGCAAATGCCCAATGATCTAGCTTCTAGCAATAAAATTTAGTAAACGTACAGTGAGCTACATGGAGATCTGTGTTATTACTAGTAGTATCATTGCATCTATCACAGATAATGTTATTAGTCCCCTACTGGTAAAACCGGTGTTGGGGGGGGTGGGGGAACTAGGTTTGCACTCCATCTGACCATCCCTCCATCTGTCTGGCCATCCGTTTGTCTGTCCGTCTGGCACAGTTGGTTTTCCGCACTTTTTTCGCAGTCGTTCAAGGTATTCAACTGAGAATTGGTATATTGCTTTGTTATGAGAAGTTACAGACCAAGTTCGAGTTTAAGGGGTATGCGTCGATTTTTGATGGAGGTTAATTATGCCCGCATTCGACGAAAAATATTAGCTTCCCACACTTTTTCCGCAATCCTTCAAGATATTTAAGGGAAAATTGGTACATTGCTTTAGTATAAGGAGTTACAGAGTAAGTTTTGAGTTTCAGATATTTTCGTCATTTTTCATGGATATATGCCCCCTTTCGACTTATGAAATACGAAAAATATTAGTTTTCCACCATAGTTCTCGCAGTCTCAAGATATTCAACTGAGAATTGGTACATTACTTTATTATCAGAAATTACAGACCAAGTTCGAGATTCAGGCGTTTGCGTCATTTTTTGATGGAGATGAAATACAAACATATCAGCTGTCAAGACTTTTTCCTTCTCCTTCACCATAAATAACTGAAACTTGGTTTATTGCTATGTTATGAGAAGTTACAGATCAAGTTCGAGTTTCAGCTGCTTCTGTCAATTTTTAATGGATTTTTTTACTGTCAATCTCTAAAGATTTATATCACTAGGTAGGGGACTTGTATTGCAGAATGCTTGATATAAATCTCAGGCATGTTGAGAGTCCTTTGCCGCCCCTCTGTTTGTTCTGCAAATTTTACAGAGTTCTAGAACTCCCTATGAGTGGGTCACCTTAATATCATTGACTATATCTCAGAAGTTCACCAGTCTGTTCTCCAAAATATAGGTGTAGATGTCCCCATAAAAGTCCCTAGTTGCAGTCCTATCAATGTGTCCTATTTGAGTCCCCCTCTGGAGTCGCTTTGTAGTCCCGGACATCAACTGACTTTGCAGAGCTCTCTTATGCAGTCCCTTCGTAGTCAGGGACTCCTTTTCCATAGGGGCTGTGAACCAGTTAGTCATTTGTGCATGATATGAACCGACATACAATACAACAGGACATATGAAGCCTAAGGCTTAAGTCCTAAAAACATGATGATGATGATTGAAAACCTCAGGAGCTTCAATCGTAATTCCACTGATGTTAGCCTGAAAATTGATCGACATTCACTTTCTAAAACTTTCTATTTCAATGTTGACAAATCTCGGCCATTAAATGGTTAAGTTGAGAATTCTTACATCACTGCTTCAGCAGAATAAAGTGAATCTTACAGTGGTGCTAATATTGAATTGAGATAACTTTAATTACACAAAATTGCTCAAATAATTTGTTGGAAATTATATTTTTTTGTTTATTTTCTTTCAGTATTAATTCCAACCTAGATCTCATTGTTCCAGCTATAGACTTGTTCAAGGCACTCAATGTCCAGGCGGGTAAGAAGCAGAACCATGATTCACTGACGACGCTTGGAGATCTCCAGGAAACATTCAATTTCTTTTTTACGAAAGGCGCTGCTGCGGAGCGTTTCTGTAAAAATGAGAAATTGTTTCAAAGACTTGTCGAGACTGCTGAAAGATTGCCATCTAAAGAGGTAATTTTTTGTCTACAAATGTATAGTCTTATTACAATCATATTTTAACCCTCAAATTTATTCAGGAAAATTGTGATTTTCTCATAGAAAATGTCCATTTGCAGACCAAGAGAAGACTATTTTTGAAACTACCACTGGAATGATTGGCTGGGTTATCGCACATTTCTCAAGACCACTGCAGAAGTATTTTTGGCTGATATGAGTGTTAAAGGGTTAAAAAGCAGCACTCACTAAGAGCAATGTCCTTTTAACTTAATTCCCATTTAACTTCATTATCTTTTAACTTACTGTATTTCACCTTATTGAAGCCTAGGCTTCTATTAGAACAAGAGGTGTTCAATTTCCAACCCAAGTAGGGCTGTGCGGTATGCCGGTATTGGAACCATCACCGGTTTTGTAGATGTGACAGTTCGAAAACCGGTGGCATTATCTCATAACCGTAAAACTGCATATTTATGAAAAACCAGTTTTGGCAGTATATCTTTTTAAATATTATGTTTGTATTGCATTAAATGGAATCCATATGGCTAATTATTATATAAAATCTACTAAATAAATCAGGGAAAGAGGGTTCTTTTTCATTTGTATATTGTGAGATGGTTGCTAGATCGTATTGCTACGTTCAGAAATTGTAATCTGTTAGCGTTTTATTAGCTTCTATGATACACATTTGAAAGCGTATCATAAGCGATCTAGTGCTTCTGATATCTATGTCTATTACGAATTCTGAACACGCATCCGCGACTCTAAACTGGGTAGTGATCTAACCTGCCAACGTATGTTGAGATCGAATTTGTCTAATCGCTCGGGCGGTCAAGAGTAATTTCTCGTGAAAAATCATGAGCTGGTATGTTGGATGATAAAAAGAACTCGATGCAGGTCGATATACATTATTAGCGCCAGAAAACAACTTTTACAGCTTACGCAGTTTTAAGTCCTTCCAAATCGCGCTTATGATCTAGATTAAAATATAAAAAATTTCCTTATTCGCAGAAAATGTGTGCTAGTAAATAGTCTAATACGGCCGAGTTTGATTATACATATCCGATTAATTAGATCAATAAATTCAATTTACTACACATGTGCATGCGTGTACGATAGGCAGATTTGTACCACGTGACAGTATTACAATGTCTATAACTAAATTCTACCTAAGCGTGTGTAAACGTAGGCCATCGGGAACTAGTCTATATACATTTGCATAATGCTTCTCATCTGACTGGTCTCCGAAATGGAGTGTGTGTAACAGTAATTAGGTCCGCCATCTTTCAGAATTATCACCCGCTCATCATTTCTTCCAAGACGTGAAATGACTAACTATCGAGTAGTATTTTTAGCGAATGCTCTACAAATTTTCTAACTAGTTTGAAGTCATCCAATAACATACATTTGTAGTTTCCACTCCGCGAACCGCTTGAATTGGCCGCTGATAGCCACAGTAAATTTGGCAATGTATCTGTCTACTCGTTATCCTAGAGGGGGATTATACGAATTGCTAATTGTCTAGGAATCTGATATATGACTGACATTGCGCAAGAACTCGAAATGACATGGCGATGAATTTAAAAGCACAAAATCTAATGTTTTAAAGCAATTTAAGTAATGATTTCACTATATCCTCTAAAATTGCATCGAATACTATATCTACAGATTTAAGTCTCTCGCTAAAAAAAGTTCTATTTTCGTGGTATTGCAATTTTTTTTCCCCCACAAAAACTGAAAATATTTCCAGCTAATAAACCGGATATCCAGTTAAAACCGGTTTCATGGCCAACACCGTCACTGGTTGTGTTTTTAGCAAAATCGCACAGCCCTAAAGCTAACATCTCTGAGAAAGGGGTGGACTTATATTAGTTTTCCAAAAAAAGTTTTCTAAAACTGATACCACAAAAATTGAAGGTATTTTTTCTCCCGTATCAATTCCCTCCACCTTACACCTATGTTTAATATATACCTCAAAACCTCACCGGGGAAGTGATATTATTTAATTGGAGCGCCTAAATATTGCGTATCCCTTTAATAAAGGTTGTTTATTACATCAAAATGAATCCAGTTTTTGATATAAAAATGTCACGAAAAAATATAAATCGTGTGATTCGCCTCCAATCTCAGAAGAGTTTATTTTAGAGCGAGTACTCGGATATAAATATTCAGGATTCGGAACTCTGTAATTTTTATATATTATTGCGCAATAGGAACTGAATATTGTACTGATCTGAATAACAAGTACCCGGCTGATAACAAACTCCCGTTAGTGTATAAGATCTCGCGAGAACATGGTGGCTCCAATCGCAAAAGAGCCAGCGACTCGCCAACATAAGAAGCCGTCTATCTCATTTTAATTCTCAGGGCTTTCTAGCAATTTTTGTCTTTCATTTTAATTCCGTTTTGGATTATTTAATGTTGATCGGCGTTACAAAACTGATGCGCAATTTACGGGCGACTGCTTGGTTGGTACATAAATTTGGTCTTAAAATATATTTATAAGGAAGCTATTTAATCACGCCAAGACTGTTTTACGTGCATTTTGATTACAAAGGTGTGGAATAGACTTTATTATATCTTGAACGTAACGTGGCCTACTAGTATTAGTATTAATCTAATAGGTGGCCGAGATCTACAGATCCGATCGAAAATCTACCAGGGCAGAGATCGTTGTGAAGTAGACACATCCTGCGACACGATTGTTATTATTATACACGCTATATTAAAGAAAAATTTCCTATGCAATCTGCTGAGTTAGGGGTGGACTGCTAATACAGTTTTGCCGTTTTGAAACGGCTAAGAAATCATTAGAGCTCATATGTCAAAGTTAGGGGGTGGACTTCTATTAGAGCATGGACTTCAATTAGGCGAAATACGGTAATTCGCTATCCTAAGTGTCAAAAGATATTTTATTCTTTAACTGTTTTCATCACATATTACAGCTCAAAACAAATTCATTGCATACATTTGCTGGGATAAAAACAGAATACACGCAGTTAAGACAAAGATGAAACGGAAGCTAGAACAAATACGAGACAAAAGCAAAACTAAAATGGAACTGTACCGCACTACGTCTTTGTGCTCCATATTGCCAAGGCACTTATTGACCCAGTGTCCTAGATATTTGATCTGAAATTCAAAGTAGCTCTAGTCCACTACAATTGGAATGGATGTCCCAATTAATTTTTGTCAATTCTACCTTCTTGCATTCGTTAGTTATGGTAAATAATTTGAATTCCGGTATGCACTTTAAATGACCAAGTAACCTAATTATTTCACACTGACCTTCAACTCAAACTATATCTAGCCAGACAAAATTTTAATGGATATGTCAAATTTGTTGATTATTCCCTCTTGCATTTCATTGTCATGACAGAAAATGTGCATTCTAGTATTATTGCACTTAGTGACCTCATGACCTAGATATTTGTCCCTTTGCGCTGAAACTGACAAGTCGCTCTAGCCAGCCACAATGCAATTGTATGTGCAAAATAAAAAATAGTTTCGTTTCCTGTAAACCTCCCGGGTGAAATTTGTCTTTGTTTTCACCCGGCCGGGAATAAAATAATTTTTTTTTCCTACCCAGCATAAATGTTAAAACATGTATACATTTGACAAACTATACAAATTACAATGTTTTAATGCCATTTGTATGCAATATGAATCCATTTTGCTAATTGTGACATGAAAAACATAACATTTTGGCAATTACAACCATATTTAATTGATATATGGTCAAATATCTGGAAACCAAATATTCATAACCTCTTTAAAATAAATTAATAATTAAAAAAAAAAATTAATTTCCTACCTCCCAACTGAAATCTTTTTTCTACACCCGGTTTGCAGGAAACAAAATCTTTTTTATGGATGGCCTAAATGTGATGAATCTAGTATGCATTTAATGACCCTGTGATCTAGATCTTTTACTTTTTGGCATGAAAAATTAACTGTCCTCTCTCTCTCTCTCTCTCTCTCTCTCTCTCTCTCTCTCTCTCTCTCTCTCTCTCTCTCTCTCTCTCTCTCTCTCTCTCTCTCTCTCTCTCTCTCTCTCTCTCTCTCTCGTCACAATATGATTGTATGTGCCAAATTTGGTGATTACGCAATGCTTGCATCAGCTGAAACTTGAAGTCTCTCACGCAAACCACAATATGATTGTCTATGAAACACACAAGCTGGGCAACAATGACTTCTACAATGTTCTTGGGAAATGTCCGTTTGCAGAACAAGCAATGAATATTTGAAAATTTACCGCTGGAACGACAGGGGTAAATTTTCTAAAATAATCTCTTGGTCTATAAATAGATATCTTCTAGGGGAAAATTTTAATTGTCTTGAACAAACCTTGCGGGTTAAAGGATTAACTATGTCGTGCCATAGTTTTATAGTTGACCTAGCATTGGATCTTCCCCTGTGAAAGTTTCTTGAACAAATGTTCATGAACTGTGCTTCATCCTTTCTTGAGTAATTCACCCACCCATCATATGACGTCATAATGAACTGCGTGATGTGTACAATGACATCATAATGAATGACGTCGATAAGTACGTCACGAACGCATATTTGAAGACAGTCTATGCGTTGTTGTACAAATTGTTTGCTTTTACTATTTAATAGATATTTTGTTGAATATTTTGAAACTAATTTGACTGGGCGCTGTTTGGCACCTAGTCAAATTAGTTACAAAATATTCAACAGCTTACCTGTATAGTTTTCCGGAAATTGATAGCTAGGGCATTTGGGGATCGATCAATCCCAACACGCCGAGGTGTGGGTGGAGCTTAGCTAGTGATGGGTGGGGCATAGCTAAAAATGGAAAGGTCCATTCAAGTACATGTACAGTTCTTAAACTTTAAATGAGACAACTTTTCTAGAGCTATTTTTCTAAAACTGTTCAAGAACTTAGATTGTATGTTCTAGAACTGTTCTATAACAATGTTTTAGAACTGTTCAAGAGCGTAATATTTTCAAGAGCAATTCTAGAACTACCTGTTAATAATAGTTCCAGAAGTGTCCATGGACACTCCTTTTAAATAAGCACGGTCAAGCCATGGTTGACTATTGGTTAGCAATCCAACCGTTTGTCAGCAATCCATCCTTTTGTAACAATGTGCCAGTCTCTAGAGACTGTAGAACTTTGTGCTGCACTTTGATGTTAGCCCAAGATACAACAATGTAAGCACATGATGAGCTACGGTAATGATCATAATTATATAGTTATATTTAGACTATGAAAATATTAGAATGGTTAACCTACCATTGTTTGAAATAAAGTTTATATAGGAATTCAGTATTTATTATTAGCTCATCTGTCCTAAAAGGCTAAGTGAACTTATGCTGTGGCGGCTGTCCGTCTGTCATCTGTCCGTCTGTCTGTTTGTCCGTCCATCAAATCGCTGCTTACCAGACATTTTTTTCAGAATTTTGATTGGTCAATTTTTGGGGGTGAAAATTTTATGAAAAGTTTACCGGAAAGTCTCAAAATGCTACTCCTTAGCTACTTGACATATTTCAACCAAATTTAGCTAGACAGATTCTATGGTGGTAGGTTCTAGAATCTGTTCAGAATTTTGATTGATCAATTTTTTGGGTGAAAATCTTAGATTTTATGAAAAATTTACCAGAAATGCTCAAAATGCTACTCCTCCATAGCTGCTTGACATATTTCAACCAAATTTGATTAGATGCATTCTATGGTGGTAGGCTCTAGAGCTTCCTTTCAGAATTTTGATTGATAAATTTTTTGGGTTAAAAATCTTAAAAATCTACTGGAAATAGACAAAATGCTACTCCTCCTTAGCTGCTTGAAATGTTTAAACTAAACTTGGCTGAGTCACCCTATCATGGTAGACTCTAAACTTCTATTCAGAATTTTGATTGGTCAATTCTTTGGGTGGCCATCTTGGATTTTTTGAAAATTATTGATCATATAAATTTTTTGATTGCAAATGGTTGAAATGCTAATGGTCCAGGTGAGCGCCACAGGCCCATGGGCCTCTTGTTACTGGTATGTTTGTGTATATGGATGGCATATACTATTCAAATATCAAAATTAAGATTACATAATTTACATGTATGTGTAATATAATAATTAAGACTAAGTGCAAAAAGATACATTTTTAGCTCACCTCGCCCAAAGGGCCACGAGAGCTTATGCCATGCCCACCGTCCGTCGTCCATCTGTTATCCGCCGCCTGTCCATAAACCTTTTTAAAGGCGTACTCATTAACCGCTTTACCAATTTTAATTAAACTTGGCTTGAAGGATCCTAGGGTCGTAGGCCTCAGAATTTCTATTCAAAATTTTGATTGGTAAATTTTTCCTGTGGCCATCTTGGATTTCCCACAAAGTTATCCAGAAATCCTTTAAAACACTTCTTCGACTAAGTTCTCGAAGGTGGGCTCATGTAATTCACCGGGTCAAACCCACATTAGACTTGAGGGTGACGGGCATAACCCTCGAGCAGTGGTGGTGGAGGCGGGAAGCTGACGTCCATAAGCCTGGTGCTTATGCTAATGCCAAAAATTTTCGGTTATACCGGTCGTCAAGATTCTTCATAGGTCAATCTAGTTTTGCTAGTTCTTCCGGTTCCGTTGGGGTGGATTCGCGTCCTCCGGACTCGGGTTTACTTCCGTTTTCTGGTGCTACTTCCGTTCCGTCCGTTTCCGGTTTGTCTTCAGTTTTGCAGGACAGTTTTGCAGTGGGTCCTCAAGATCCGGTTCGTACTTCCGTTCCAACCGTTTCCGGTATGACTAATAGGCTCTTCCGACTTCCACTTCCGGTTGGCACGTACTTCCGGGCTAGTGAATGAATTAAGGATAAAGAGCAATTAATTAGAGCAAATAAGCTCTCGAAGGTGGGCTCGTGTAGTTCACTGGGTCAAACCCACATTAGACTTGAGAGTGACGGGCATAACCCTCAAGCAGTGGTGGCGGAGGCGGGAAGCTGACGTCCACAAGCCTGGTGCTTATGCTAATGCCAATGTCTTAGATCAATTGTAGTGGATTCAGGTCCTCAGGACAGGGGTTACTTCCGTTTCCGGATCTACCTCCATTTTTTCCGTATCCGGCCTGACTTCCGGTTTGCGTATTTCCGTTTCCTATGCTTATTCTGGTTTTTTAATGTACATCCGGGTTCAGTTTCCGGTTGTATTCTTCCGTTTTGCTCATTTCCGTTTCATATTTTTACACTTCCGGATTCGTACATCCGGGGATAGGGTCATTACCAGTTTTCATGGTGTTCTATGATTAACTTCTGGTTCTGTCTTCCTTTTTTGGATTTCCAGTGATAGCTCTTACTGAGATTCCAGGTTTGTCTTTCCTAGGAGCTAGTCATCATTTTGTCTAAGAGTTAGTCTTATTTCAGTAAGTGCTTTTAAAATCGGAATGTTTAGTCGCTGAAAATATTAATTCCGAGACATTGCCAGTCTTGAAGTCTCTCTTGGAATTGTAGATATTCAGCATTTATTCTTTTATCACTGAAACATTCAACGTAATTAAAGACTCTTTCGACTGGTTGCCGAATGGGTTTTTTGTTGCAGTCGATAAGTCAGTCCGTATTCTACGCATTATCGCTAGATGTCGCAATTAAAATTAATTTTTAATTTCATCCAACTTTAGATGGCCAGTTGTCTCCGAGCCGTTCAGCCTTTTTTCGCGCTCTTTTTTCCTCTTATGTCGGCAGGTTGACATATTTATTTTAACCAAGGGAATTAATTTCTTGAGGAAAATTCCTGTTTGTAGCATAATTCTTAGTCTAATTCTGACAGGCGCTGAAAGGAATAGATTCAGTAGTGGATTCATAGGGAAGAGAATGGCTCTAAGATTAATGATTACAAGAGCAAGAAAACGCTGAGAATAGAGAAATAAGATTAGGGTGAAGGAAGAAGGAATAAAAGCTGAGTTTTTTCTTCTGCCTTGTCACAGTCATGGTTTAGGTGAGTCTTTTTGCTTAGATTTTATATCACCTCTGTTTTTCAGCGTTTTGTTTCGTGATTCATCCCGTAGTGTTTAATCATAATCTAGTATTAGTGTTTTGTGTATTTAACATCCAGCTGTTTCCGGGATTCATTATCATTCTATCAATCATTCCTTTTTATTAGCATATCAAACTCAGTGACTTCCGTTTTTACAAGATGATAATATTGGTTCTACGTCTTTAATAATAATGAGTAAAGATAAGTATAGGTCTCTTCCTTCATCCTCTACCCCTTCTCCTTCTAAAGTTTTCTTCTAGTCATGTTCTCCTTCCTCTCTCTCTCTTTCTGTCTTCCTCTTTTTTCCCTCCTATGGGGTTTTCCCGTATTTCATCTTCTATCAATCCTCTCCTGGGATCTTCTGGTCCTGTTCTTTCTTCTTCATCTTCCATTCTTAATTCCTCTCTTCCTCTTCTTCCTCTTTTGATCATCTTGATCCGATTATTTCTGTCATTCTCTCTTGAGCTTGAGTTTCTAATTGTTTATTAAGGTCTGGTTTTCTCATTGTTTTCTGTTTTTAGGGATTCCTCCCTTGTTCGTTCTTTCATGTCAGCTTTTTTTCTCTATTCTTTCCATGTCCTCTGGTCAGGATGTTGTATCTGTTCACATTCCTTCTGATCAATCTTTTTCCTCTTCTGATTCTTTACAGTTTTCTTCTCTTCTAGCTTCCAAGAGGCCTTGCTCTCCTATTTCCATTTGAACTGTTGATTCTATGGCCTCTGGTGACTCGTCTCATCTCCTAATCCTTCTATTCTTCTATTCCCTGTCGGTCAGGGCTGAGGAGATTTTGTCCAGTCAGGGTCTCTTCGGATGACTGGTCCCTGGCTCACTGGTGGATTGCTTAGACTCTTTCTCTTCCTTGTAAGGAGTTTTCTATAGTACTTCCTTCTTTTGTGTCGGCTCTTTCCTCTTCTAATTCTTCTTTCTTGTCTCCTCTGGTCTTTTCAATTGACAATTTGGTCATTATCTTGTTAGTTTTATTTGTGAATTATGTTAATTCTAAGGAATTTATACATACATACATGAGAGCGTTCATCCTAGGGTAGGTTTTCCTACCCCGTCATTAAATCTTAATAAAATGATCTCTATTCGCTCTGAAACATTCTAATCTGCATTATTTTCAATTTACCAAGGGGTTATGTCATGATTAAATCTCATGATTCTTACTCCCAAGTCAAGATGGAGACCATCTCCCAGATCATTTCCAGTCTGGATCAGGGTATGTGATCGTTTCCATCGACCAAAATGACGCCTTTTTTCATGTGTTCATTTACCCTTCAGAAAATTCCTGAGATTTGCTTACTAAGACCATGGCTCCTTTTCTTTTTCTTGCCTAGTCTCAGCCGTGGCAGAAATTGTCACCGTCGTGCTATCCATCTCCACGTTTATATAAATGATTGGTTAGTAAAGTAAGTCTTCTTCAATTCTTTCAGGAATTCTTGCAGAGGTTTGCAGTCTAGCATGCAACCTAGGGTGGATTTTAAATCTAAAGAAATCAAGTCTAGGTCCCTCTCAAATCTTCACGCATCTATGCGTTTCTTTCGATCTGACCTAGGGTCTAGTCTTCCCCTCAGATCCAAGAATAGAGGCTTTATCAGTGGCAATGGAAATCCTGTCTTCTTCCATGGTCTGAGCAAGATTTCTGCTAAGAGTGATAGCTTTGATGGTCAGCGTAGAGAATGTTATTCCATGGGCGGCGCTGATGAGAAGACCTTTCCAAATGTATTTAATGCCCCTTTGGAAGCAGTCGGTTCACTCTATTTACCATCAGATTCCCATCAGAGAACACTTGATTCCTCTTCTAGATTTTTGGAAAGACCGTTATCTGCTTCTGATGGATGTTCCACTGGTAAAGTTCTCCCCTCAGGCGATTATCTTCACAGACGCTTCTCAGGAGGGATGGGGACCGGTCTGGAACTCCCTGTCGGTTTCCGGTCTTTGGTCCCTGGAGGAGTCTGCAGCTCATATCAACATTCTGGAATTGTGTGCTGTCAAGAAGGCTCTCCTTTCTGGGTCAGATCTTGTGATAGGTCTCAAAAGTCTCGATTCGGTCGGACAATTCGACAGTGGTCTCTTATATCAACACGCAGGGGGCTACAAGGTCATCCCTCCATTGTCTATAAGTGTGGAACCTTCTCTTATGGTGTCGCAAGAATCAGATTCTTCTAGTGTCTCCTCATGTCCCAGGCAGTCTGAATTTTCTTGCGGACCAACTGCCACGTCCCAACAAATTCGCCCACACAGAGTGGCAGTTAAAGAGGTCGGTTGTCAACGCGATTTTCAGTCTTATGGATCGTCCTCTGGTAGATCTGTTTGCGACATCTCTGAATGCTCAGATCTCCTCTTACATGTCTCTTTTTCCGGACAGTCAAGCCCTGGCGGTGGACGACCTGTCTCAGTCCTGGACAGGAATGTTCGTCTATGCGTTCCCTCCAATGATTTTGATTCCGTTAGCGTCAGAGCTCTAGAAAAGCAATTTTTTTTTGGCGTTTTCACCCAATAAAAATTGCCAATCACCCAATTAACTTTTAACATCATGAGTACTGAAATAGAAAATCACCAAATTAATTTCAGTTCTCTTGCTAATAATGTATAATAGCCCAATTAAATTCCAAAGAAACCCAATTTACAAAATTTCTAAGAGTGAATCACCCAATTATTGAAAAGCTTATCTAGAGCTCTGGTTAGTGTTGAAGAATGTCAAAGAACAAATATTCGAGATTCTTTTATAGCTCCTTTTTGGCCAAAGAGGATTTGGTTTGTAGACCTTCTAGATCTCCTGGTGGACTTCCCTCGTCTTCTTCCATTCTTCTAGGATCTTCTGTCTCAAGTAAGAGGTCTTTGTCTTCATCCAAACTCAGAAATCTTCAATCTGTGTGTTTGGAGAATATCGAAACTAAAGTCTACGAGAATAAAGTTTCTTCAAGATCTCCAGTAATTATCAATTCTTCCAGAAGAGAGTCGAACCGCAGAGTTTACAAGTGTCGACTTAAAATTTTTGGAGAATGGTGTTCAGACCAAGGTCTCGTGTCCGATTCTGTTTCTATTCCCCAAGTATTAGACTTTTTTAACATATCTCTTTGATTCCTTCCATTTATCAGCTAATTTGGTTAGGGGATATAGATTTTCTCTGGCATCTTCTTCCTTGTCTTCTGTATGCCGATGTCAAGGACACTAAGACCTTTAATAGTTTTTAGTCCTCCGAAAGCTCAGCCTTTACCTTCATGGAACTTGGCTTTGGTTCTTCAAGTGCTGGCAGGCCGTCATTTTGAACCTCTTTCCTCTATTAGTATTAACGGCCTCTGCTTGAAGGCGTTCAGAACTCATGCCTTTTCTGCTGAAAGGGAGAGATTTATAGTTTCAGGAGACGGTTTAGTTTTAATCCCAGAAGGGATTTTTTTATCTAAAACTCAGTCTAACCGGTTTCCTACTAGTCCGATCATTTAAAAATCATTATCGATAAACTCTGATGTCCTGTTAGGGCATTAAGAATGTACAAACAGCAAACTGATTTCAAAAGATTTGATCCGTCCCTTTTATGTTTTTCTTATGCGGAAGAGTTAACTAAGCCGGTCTCAAAGTTTACGATATCCTGATGGATGTGGGAGACGATTAAGCTTTGTTACGAGATTGCTTCTCCGGAACAAATTAATCTCTCCCATATTAAAGCTCATGATATTAGAGGAATGGCTTCCTCTTTTGCACTTTTTCCCGGTTCGTTTTTAGATGAAGTCATATAGGTTGCAGGATGAAAATCGGAATCCTCTTTTACAACCTTTTATCTGAAAGATCAGAGTGCAGCAGCCTCCTTTCGTAATATTATGATTTTAACCAATATAGCTGAAGACCATTTACCAAGCACATCTCGCCATTTTCATTAAGACTGTCTGTAAGTCTGTAAGAAATGGTGAGAGTTTATTTTGGTTTTTATTTATCTCTAGGTTCAAATTTTCCTTGTTTGATAATCACGGTGTGATTGATTTAAAGGCACTATTATATTATGTTGTTAACATTTGGATAAGATTGGTTTGATTTTTATCCTTGTTTGATTGATTCTCAAATCGCCTCCCACCTAATGTTTTAAGTGGGGCACTGACCAAATTTATGGGTTTAGCAAGTAGTGATTGAACGGTAATGGATGTTTTTGTGGTGTAATAACAACCCCCCCACAGACCCCCCTTGCGTGTTGGTCTGTTGTTTTATTAACCACTATAAAAACATACTTACCATTCAATCACTAGGACCCGGCCTCAGCCACCCTGCATGGAATTGATTTGAGAATTTGCCTATAATATTTGGCACTTAAATTCAGAAAAGTGAATCTGTTTCCTATTTGGGCTCCAGTGCGCATGCGCAAACATGCTTAGTGACAGGCGTCACTATGGAGTGAGTACAGACTGGTGCCAGTCTATATCAATTAATATACTGGAGATGGCCCTAAACCAGTAGCCTGGTTGAGGGTCCATATCTATAGGAATAGGCATGGGTAGGAGTGTATGCAAGCATAAAAATCTTATTGTGGTAGCTAAATGCAGATGATTGATTTAGCAAGTAGTGATTGAACGGTAAGTATGTTTTTATAGTGGTTAATAAAACAACAGACCAACCCGCAAGGGGGGTTCTGGGGGGGGGGGGGGGGGCGGGGGATTTCAGTCATAATAGTTTCAAAATATTCAACAAAGTAAACAGGAATTTTTGCTTTGCAAATGTAGCACTATAATTAGTCCAGATTCAGCCAATCAAGAAAATTAAATTAATCTTAATCATTTAGTCAATTCCGGTTTTCATTAGCTAGATTTTAATTTTATTAGTATTTGGCTAATTGGCTAGTGGCCCTTAGTGGGTAGATCTGTCCATCGTCATGGTTATGATATTAACCATAATTTCAGGCTGCGTTCTTATGAAATGATAGCTATATCGGCTTGCACGATTATGTCATTAAATAGAAAAGCATAATTATTCTTTAAATCGTGAATATATATACACCTGTGCAAAAGTTAAGCACCACCCTATTTTTACGCACATGCGAGGGTATATTCATGTGCTATGAAGAAAGCAATAGCATAAACATTTATGTATCCATCCATCTTAGTGCAAGAGGTAATAATGCAACTAGAGGAATGCTGATTATGATGGTGGGGAAACACTGTATGTTTTTGTTTGAACTTGAAAACGAGGCCTGAATATGGTTACGTTGACACAACTGACAACTATTGCCCTAGAGTTGACACACGTGGCTAGATTGTCATTAATGGTGTCTGAAAAGTGAAAACGAAGTTTAACATCTGTGCACGAGTTTGAGACTGTCATTATTAATACCGGGTATATCCACCTTGTGCCTGGATGACGGCCTGGACCCGACGTCTCATGCTGGTCTCCAACCGACTGATACGCCATTGTGGGATTCGTTGCCATTCAAGATGGAGTGCGTCTGTTAATTCCTGTAGGTTCTGCACAGGAGGATCCCTCCTTCTCACCATGTTTCCCAGAATGTCCCAGATATGCTCAATAGGGTTCATGTCAGGGCTCCTTGCTGGCCATGGTAGGGTTTCGCTGGCATTCTGGAGGAGGTATTCATGCACAGCTCTAGCACGACGTGGTCGGGCGTTGTCATCCATGAATATAGGGTGGGTTCCAGGTGCATGATTTACAAAATGAGGGATCACAACTCTATCCAGTATGGAATCTTGATATTTTGTCCATTTAGTGTTCCAGGTACAGTCAACAGATCCAGCTTACAATCAAATGAGATGCACCCCCATATCATAACGGAACCTCCACCAAATGGAACTTCTTCCATGATGTTACGTTGGTCGTACGCCGTGCGTCTGGACCTCCATACATGAGTTCGACCATCTGTGGCATGAAGCAGGAACCGACTTTCATCGGACCAGTGTACCCGTCTCCAGGATCTCATGTTCCAGTGTCTTCTTTCGTTGCACCACCTCAGACGCTCCTCTTTGTGGTGTGCAGTGAGGAGAGGACGTCTGACAGGTCTCCTAGCTTTCATGCCAGCAGCATACAGTCTCCTTTTGACGGTAGACATTGACACTCTATTGCGCGTTTTCCATTGCTGGCTGAGCACTCTGCTGTTGGTGAATGGAGAGCTCCTAACAAGGCGTACTAGGGCTCGATCATCACGGGCAGTAGTCTTCTTCGGTCTTCCAGATCTAGGCCTGTCCTTCACCTCGTTAGTTTGCCCATGTTTTGCAATCAAACGACTGATTACAGTATGGTTAATGTTCAGCTGTCTGCCAATCTCTCTGCATGACATACCAGTGGTATGCATGCCTATGATTTGCCATTTCACACGATCACTTAACCTTCGTCTTGCCATAGCGGTTCACAATCAAGAGCTAATTCTCTCTGTACAAATAAACCACGGTCATGAACACAAAATTCCTAATCTTGTCGCCTAAATCTGTATGTAATGTTCTACACCTCAAACTGGACTTTTACATAACTGAACAAATGTGCTGTTTCCCGCCACGCACGGACATCAAGCGGCGTGAAGTCATGCATGCATGTGCATTTCGTACTTGGAATTATGTCAGCTAACGCGGGGACAAAAAGTATGGCAGCCTAGTTGTACCATCATGTTTCTACGTTCTATTGTTTTTGCTGGTGCTTAACTTTTGCACAGGTGTATATTATTACAAATTAAATACTCAAATAGTCGTTAATTTTGATTGCATAAACTACATCAAAACCTACCTTTTAATTAATCATTATGTATAGGTCACGAAAATTGATATTTTGCTTGAAGCGAATTATGTCCATTTACAGGCCAAGAGAAGTCTTTTTGAAAATGTATCACTAGAATGACTGGCTCGAACATCCAACCAGGCATTCCACTGATATATTTTCAAATTTAATTAAATAGTTTTCCTTTGGCCTGCATATGGACATTGCAAAATGCCAAGTAATCGATCACGATGATTGCTCAAATTCATAATCGCACAAGCCTATTATAATTATTTTCACTCAAATGACAACAAAGTTTATCCCGTTTGTGTATGGGGCAATAATAATCGAATCAAATGACAAGAAAACTGAACATTTAATAACTTTTAAATGGCTGTGTTTTCAAGGCATTTGGAGAACTGTATCCAGACTAATGCTCAGGGAACCAATAGAGCTCGCCAATAGGAGCCATCACATATTTTACGTGTTTACCTCGATCTAGAGGTTTATTCCTCACGTTTAGTTAACCCTTTAATGGTCCAATTTGTTCAAAAGATTTATATATCTGCTATTGAATGTCAATTTACACGCCAAGAGAACACAATTTTTGAAAATTTATCACTGAAATGACTGCCTCGGTTATCGAGCCATACATTCCAGTAGTAAATTTTCAAAAATTGTATTCTCTTGGTCTGTAAATGGACACCGCAAGACCATAACAAATGTCGGTTTTGACTGGTATGACCAGTAAAGTGTTAATCATCTTGGACATATGCTTCCAAGTGTAATGAGTGGGGATGACACAATGACCTTGGTGGTCAAAGGGTCATAGGTCATGGTCACTAATAATTTGTTTGATACGCCTTCTGTAGTTTGCCTTCCTCTTTGAAAAATGGAATTAGGTTTCAAGTCAAGCTTCATAGTTCATTGCAATGTTATAAATTCAACTCCCATTTTTGCATTCTAGCGAAAAACACATTCCCTGCTCTAAGCAAGATATGAACAAGATTTATTGGTCAAATCTTCCCAGCACACAAGATAATACTTAGTCAAACTACATGTAGTAGGAAATATGTCAAGAAATTCTTCTTTATGATCTTACCCAAAAAGATGGCACTTTCTACCAGGTGTATATATATCTATCTATTACATAATAGTACCTGTAGTCGTATCTAAATATAATTCCTCATTCAAATGCAGCAAAGTTGTGCTAGCCATACAGATATGCGTGAGTCTGTGTTCAATAGAGGGATACAATGTGTCACCCAAGTATGTGATGTCATATTCAGTTACATCACTAGTTAGCTGACGTCACAATCAGAATGATATATAGATCTGTAATGAAAATGGAAATGTCAGTCATGAAGTATACCAATGGACCTTTCCGGTTTTAGCTATGCCCTGTCCATCTCTAGCTAAGCTCAAACCATGCCTCGCTCGTGTTGGGATCGATCGATCTCTGAACACCCTGACTATCAATTTCCAAAAAATACACATTTAAGCTGGTGAATATTTTGAAACCAATTTGACGGGGTGTTGTTGCTGCCTAAGGCATCAATGGCGGCAAGTCAAATTAGTTTCAAAATATTCAACAGCATGTTTATTAAAAAGCAAAGAATTACAAAGACATACAATTCATACAACATGTCAGACCATTTGAGATTTGGTGACGGTCTATATGGAACCCTTTGTGACATAATGATTACATGTATGACATCATCATGCACGCGCTGAGCTGATTATGACATCATATGAGGTCTGATGGTGAATGGATACTCTGGAAAGGTGAATTGTATGTCTGACAATTTTACTATTTAATAAACATTCTGTTGAATATTGTGAAACTAATTTGTCTTACTGACATGGAACTAAGACTTGCTAATTCCCTAGGCAGCTTATTGTAACAGCCCCACTCGTCCATTTGCAGACCAAGAGAAGCCAGTCATTCCAGCAGTAACTGGTAAGTTTTCAAAAATAGTGTTCTTGGTCTGCAAATGGACATTTTCTATGAGAAAATTGAAAGAAAAAACTCGAGTGTTAAAGGGTTAAAAATATTCAACGGCTTGGAGTTACATGTATAGTTATCTTGAAACTTGGATTCTGGGAATTCAGGCTTCAAATAGATTCCAACACAAGTAAAAGTTGTTTGGAGCTTATATGTAGCTACAAATTGGAGCGGCATAACTAGAAATTGACCCATTCGTTCCTCATTCGGATACAGCAAACGTTGTGCTAGCCATACAGATATATACACCTGTGCAAAAGTTAAGCACCACCCTATTTTTACGCACATGCGAGGGTATATTCATGTGCTATGAAGAAAGCAATAGCATAAACATTTATGTACCCATCCATCTTAGTGCAAGAGGTAATAATGCAACTAGAGGAATGCTGATTATGATGGTGGGGAAACACTGTATGTTTTTGTTTGAACTTGAAAACGAGGCCTGAATATGGTTACGTTGACACAACTGACAACTATTGCCCTACAGTTGACACACGTGGCTAGATTGTCATTAATGGTGTCTGAAAACGAAGTTTAACATCTGTGCACGAGTTTGAGACTGTCATTATTAATACCGGGTATATCCACCTTGTGCCTGGATGACGGCCTGGACACGACGTCTCATGCTGGTCACCAACCGACTGATACGCCATTGTGGTATTCGTTGCCATTCAAGATGGAGTGCGTCTGTTAATTCCTGTAGGTTCTGCACAGGAGGATCCCTCCTTCTCACCATGTTTCCCAGAATGTCCCAGATATGCTCAATAGGGTTCATGTCAGGGCTCCTTGCTGGCCTTGGTAGGGTTTCGATCGCATTCTGGCGGAGGTATTCATGCACAGCTCTAGCACGATGTGGTCGGGCGTTGTCATCCATGAATATAGGGTGGGTTCCAGGTGCATGATTTACAAAATGAGGGACCACAACTCTATCCAGTATGGAATCTTGATATCTTTGTCCATTTAGTGTTCCAGGTACAGTCAACAGATCCAGCTTACAATCAAATGAGATGCACCCCCATATCATAACGGAACCTCCACCAAATGGAACTTCTTCCATGATGTTAGGTTGGTCGTACGCCGTGCGTCTGGACCTCCATACACGAGTTCGACCATCTGTGGCATGAAGCAGGAACTGACTTTCATCGGACCAGTGTACCCGTCTCCAGGATCTCATGTTCCAGTGTCTTCTTTCGTTGCACCACCTCAGACGCTCCTCTTTGTGGTGTGCAGTGAGGAGAGGATGTCTGACAGGTCTCCTAGCTTTCATGCCAGCAGCATACAGTCTCCTTTTGATGGTAGACATTGACACTCTATTGCACGTTTCCCATTACTGGCTGAGCACTCTGCTGTTGGTGAATGGAGATCTCTTAACAAGGCGTACTAGGGATCGATCATCACGGGCAGTAGTCTTCTTCGGTCCTCCAGATCTAGGCCTGTCCTTCACCTCGTTAGTTTGCCCATGTTTTGCAATCAAACGACTGATTACAGTATGGTTAATGTTCAGCTGTCTGCCAATCTCTCTGCATGACATACCAGTGGTATGCATGCCTATGATTTGCCATTTCACACGATCACTTAACCTTCGTCTTGCCATAGCGGTTCACAATCAAGAGCTAATTCTCTCTGTACAAATAAACCACGGTCATGAACACAAAATTCTTAATCTTGTCGCCTAAATCTGTATGTAATGTTCTACACCTCAAACTGGACTTTTACATAACTGAACACGTGTGCTGTTTCCCGCCACGCACGGACATCAAGCGGCGTGAAGTCATGCATGCATGTGCATTTCGTACTTGGAATTATGTCAGCTAACGCGGGCACAAAAAGTATGGCAGCCTAGTTGTACCATCATGTTTCTACGTTCTATTGTTTTTGCTGGTGCTTAACTTTTGCACAGGTTTATATATACATTTAAGTCTGCATTCAGTTACTTCAGTATCCGATCCTGATCTTTATGTGAGCACATCTGTCTGAGGTTAGAGAGTTGTTTCTGAAATCTGAATATAATCAACCTTTTAATGGTCAAGATTTTTACTTAGTGAATGCCATTTTTAGGCCATGAAAATGATTTTTGAAGGTTTACCACTGAGATTACTGGCCCAATAACAGGCCAAGACATTCCAGTGGTATAATTTAAAAAATTCTCCTTCAAATTTCCGGTCTTTTGTCCCTGGAGGAGTTTGCAGCTCATATCAACATTCTGGAATTGTGTGCTGTCAAGAAGGCTCTCCTTTCATGGTCAGATCTTGTGATAGGTCTCAAAAGTCTCGATTCGGTCGGACAATTCGACAGTGGTCTCTTATATCAACACGCAGGGGGCTACAAGGTCATCCCTCCTTTGTCTATAAGTGTGGAGGAACCTTCTCATATGGTGTCGCAAGAATCAGATTCTTCTAGTGTCTCCTCATGTCCCAGGCAGTCTGAATTTTCTTGCGGACCAACTGTCACGTCCCAGCAAATTCGCACACACAGAGTGGCAGTTAAAGAGGTCGGTTGTTAGATCTCCTCTTACATGTCTCTTTTTCCGGACAGTCAAGCCCTGGAGGTGGACGACCTGTCTCAGTCCTGGACAGGAATGTTCGTCTATGCGTTCCGTCCAACGATTTTGATTCTGTTAGTGTCAGAGCTCTAGAAAAGCAAGTTTTTTTGCGTTTTCACCCAATAAAAATTGCCAATCACCCAATTAATTTTTAACATCATGAGTACTGAAATAGAAAATCACCAAACTAATTTCAGTTCTCTTGCTAATAATGTATAATAGCCCAATTAAATTCCAAAGAAACCCAATTTACAAAATTTCTAAGAGTGAATCACCCAATTATTGAAAAACTTATCTAGAGCTCTGGTTAGTGTTGAAGAATGTCAAAGAACAAATATGCAAGATTCTTTTATAGCTCCTTTTTGGCCAAAGAGGATTTGGATTGTAGACCTTCTAGATCTCCTGGTAGACTTCCATCGTCTTCTTCCATTCTCACAGGATCTTAAGTAAGAGGTCTTTGTCTTCATCCAAACTCAGAAATCTTCAATCTGTGTGTTTGGAGAATATCGAAACTAAAGTCTACGAGAATAAAGTTTCTTCAAGATCTCCAGTAATTATCAATTCTTCCAGAAGAGAGTCGAACCGCAGAGTTTACAAGTGTAGACTTAAAATTTTTGGAGAATGGTGTTCAGACCAAGGTCTCGTGTCCGATTCTGTTTCTATTCCCGAAGTATTAGACTTTTTTAACATATCTCTGATTCCTTCCATTTATCAGCTAATTTGGTTAGGGGATATAGATTTTCTCTGGCATCTTCTTCCTTGTCCTCTGTATGCCGATGTCAAGGACACTAAGACCTTTAATAGTTTTTATTGGAGGTCTAACCAATATTCGTCCTACGATAGCTAAGCCTTTACCTTCATGGAACTTGGCTTTGGTTCTTCAAGTGCTGGCAGGCCGTCATTTTGAATCTCTTTCCTCTATTAGTATTAACGGCCTCTGCTTGAAGGCGTTCAGAATTCATGCTTTTTCTGCTGAAAGGGAGAGATTTATAGTTTCAGGAGACAGTTTAGTTTTAATCCCAGAAGGGATTTTTTATCTAAAACTCAGTCTAACCGGTTTCCTGCTAGTCAGATCATTTAAAAATCATTATCGTCTTTTTCACCTTCCGATAAACTCTGATGTCCTGTTAGGGCATTAAGAATGTACAAACAGCGAACTGATTTCAAAAGATTTGATCCGTCCCTTTTATGTTTTTCTTATGCGGAAGAGTTAACTAAGCCGGTCTCAAAGTTTACGATATCCTAATGGATTTGGGAGACGATTAAGCTTTGTTACGAGATTGCTTCTCCGGTTCGTTTTTAGATGAAGTCATACATTGAAAATCGGAATCCTCTTTTACAACCTTTTATCTGAAAGATCAGAGTGCAGCAGCCTCCTTTCGTAATATTATGATTTTAACCAATATAGCTGAAGACCATTTACCAAGCACATCTCGCCATTTTCGTTAATACTGGGCATCTGTAAGAAATGGTGAGAGTTTATTTTGGTTTTTATTTATCTCTAGGTTCAAATTTGCCTTGTTTGATAATCACGGTGTGATTGATTTAAAGGCACTATTATATTATGTTGTTAACATTTGGATAAGATTGGTTTGATTTTTATCCTTGTTTGATTGATTCTCAAATCGCCTCCCACCTAATGTTTTAAGTGCGGCACTGACCAAATCTACAGGTTTAGCAAGTAGTGATTGAACGGTAATGGATGTTTTTGTGGTATAATAACAACGCCGCACAGACCCCCCCCCCTTGTGGGTTGGTCTGTTGTTTTATTAACCACTATAAAAACATACTTACCATTCAATCACTACGACCCGGCCTCAGCCACCCCGCATGGAATTGATTTGAGAATTTGCCTATAATATTTGGCACTTAAATTCAGAAAAGTGAATCTGTTTCCTATTTGGGCTCCAGTGCGCATGTGCAAGCGCGCTTAGTGACAGGCGTCACTATGGAGTGAGTACAGACTGGTGCCAGTCTATATCAGTTAATATACTGGGGATGGACCTAACCAGTAGCCTGGTTGAGGGTCCATATTTATAGGAATAGGCATGGGGAGGAGTGTATGCAAGCATAAAAATCTTATTCTGGTAGCTAAATGCTGATGATTGATTTAGCAAGTAGTGATTGAACGGTAAGTATGTTCAAGGGGGGTCTGTGGGGGGATTTCAGTCATATTAGTTTCAAAATATTCAACAAAGTAAACAGGAATTTTTGCTTTGCAATTGTAGCACTATAATTAGTCCAGATTCAGCCAATCAAGAAAATTAAATTAATCTTAATCATTTAGTCAATTCCGCTTTTCATTAGCTAGATTTTAATTTTATTAGTATTTGGCTAATTGGCTAGTGGCCCTTAGTGGGTAGATCTGTCCATCGTCATGGTTATGATATTAACCTTAGTTTCAGGTAGCGTTCTTATGAAATGATAGCTATATCGGCTTGCACGATTATGTCATTAAATAGAAAAGCATAATTATTCTTTAAATCGTGAATATATATTATTACAAATTAAATACTCAAATAATCGTTAATTTCGATTGCATAAACTACATCAAAACCTACCTTTTAATTAATCTTTATGTGATAGGTCACGAAAATTGATATTTTGCTTGAAGCGAATTATGTCCATTTACAGGCCAAGAGAAGTCTTTTTGAAAATGTATCACTAGAATGACTGGCTCGAACATCCAACCAGGCATTCCACTGATATATTTTCAAATTTAATTAAATAGTTTTCCTTTGGCCTGCATATGGACATTGCAAAATGCCAAGTAATCGATCACGATTGCTCAAATTCATAATCGCACAAGCCTATTATAATTATTTTCACTCAAATGACATCGATGTTTAACCCGTTTGTGTATGGGGAAATAATAATCGAATCAAATGACAAGAAAACTGAACATTTAATAACTTTTAAATGGCTCTGTTTTCAAGGCATTTGGAGAACTGTATCCAGACTAATGCTCAGGGAACCAATAGAGCTCGCCAATAGGAGCCATCACATATTTTACGTGTTTACCTCGATCTAGAGGTTTATTCCTCACGTTTAGTTAACCCTTTAATGGTCCAATTTGTTCAAAAGATTTATATATCTGCCTATTGAATGTCAATTTACACGCCAAGAGAACACAATTTTTGAAAATTTATCACTGAAATGACTGGCTCGGTTATCGAGCCATACATTCCAGTAGTAAATTTTCAAAAATTGTATTCTCTTGGTCTTTAAATGGACACTCCGCAAGACCATAACAAATGTCGGTTTTGACTGGTATGACCAGTAAAGTGTTAATCATCTTGGACATATGCTTCCAAGTGTAATGAGTGGGGATGACAATGACCTTGGTGGTCAAAGGGTCATAGGTCATGGTCACTAATAATTTTTTTTGATAAGCCTGTATTTTGCCTTCCTCTTTGAAAAATGGAATTAGGTTTCAAGTCCAGCTTCATAGTTCATTGCAATGTTATACATTCAACTCCCATTTTTGCATTCTAGCGAAAAACACATTCCCTGCTCTAAGCAAGATATGAACAAGATTTATTGGTCAAATCTTCCCAGCACACAAGATAATACTTAGTCAAGCTACATGTAGTAGGAAATATGTCAAGAAATTCTTCTTTATGGTCTTACCCAAAAAGATGGCACTTTCTACCAGGTGTATATATATCTATCTATTACATAATAGTACCTGTAGTCGTATCTAAATATAATTCCTCATTCAAATGCAGCAAAGTTGTGCTAGCCATACAGATATGCGTGAGTCTGTGTTCAAGAGAGGGATACAATGTGTCACCCAAGTATGTGATGTCATATTCAGTTACATCACTAGTTAGCTGACGTCACAATCAGAATGACATATAGATCCGTAATGAAAATGGAAATGTCAGTCATGAAGTATACCAATGGACCTTTCCGGTTTTAGCTATGCCCTGTCCATCTCTAGCTAAGCTCCACCCACGCCTCTCTCATGTTGGGATCGATCGACCTCTGAACACCCTGACTATCAATTTCCAAAAAACTACACATTTAAGCTGGTGAATATTTTGAAACCAATTTGACGCAGTGTTGTTGCTGCCTAAGGCATCAACGGTGCCCAGTCAAATTAGTTTCAAAATATTCAACAGCATGTTTATTAAAAAGCAAAGAATTACAACATGTCAGACCATTTGAGATTTGGTGACGGTCTATATGGAACCCTTTGTGACATAATGATTACATGTATGATATCATCATGCACGCGCTGAGCTGATTATGACGTCATACGAGGTCTGATGGTGAATGGATACTCTGGAAAGGTGAATTGTATGTCTGACAATTTTACTATTTAATAAACATTCTGTTGAATATTGTGAAACTAATTTGTCTTACTGACATGGAACTAAGACTTGCTAATTCCCTAGGCAGCTTATTGTAACAGCCCCACTCGTCCATTTGCAGACCAAGAGAAGCCAGTCATTCCAGTAGTAACTGGTAAGTTTTCAAAAATAGTGTTGTTCTTGGTCTGCAAATGGACATTTTCTATGTGAAAATTGAAAGAACAAATTCGAGTGTTAAAGGGTTAAAAATATTCAACGGCTTGGAGTTACATGTATAGTTATCTTGAAACTTGGATTCTGGGAATTCAGGCTTCAAATAGATTCCAACACAAGTAAAAGTGGTTTGGAGCTTATATGTAGCTACAAATTGGAGCGGCATAACTAGAAATTGACCCATTCGTTCCTCATTCGGATACAGCAAACGTTGTGCTAGCCATACAGATATATATACATTTAAGTCTGCATTCAGTTACTTCAGTATCCGATCCTGATCTTTATGTGAGCGCATCTGTCTGAGGTTAGAGAGTTGTTTCTGAAATCTGAATATAATCAACCTTTTAGTGGTCAAGATTTGTCATGAAAATTAAAATTTTTACTTAGTGAATGCCATTTTTAGGCCATGAAGACGATTTTTGAAGGTTTACCACTGAGATTACTGGCCCAATAACAGGCCAAGACATTCCAGTGATACAATTTAAAAAGTTCTTCAAATTTTCTAGACCCAATTTGTCTATTAAAGGGTTAAGAGAAAGAATGGCAATGCATGGGTGTGGGTTGGGTGTGTGGGATTACACTCATATCGTCAAAATAGTAAATACATTTCCTTTACATATATGATTATAACGCCCCAAAGTTATATCCCCGCAAAGTGTGGGTATATAGTAATTGCTTTGTCCGTGCGTGCATCCGCCCCAATATTTTGTCCGTACCATATTTTCAAGGGTTTTAAACGACATATTGTCACCAGACTTGATATATGGATGCACCATGGCCTTAAGGTGTCATGTATCAAAAGTAGGGAGAGCTCTAGATAAGCAGGGTTTCTGAGTATATTACCCAATGAAAATAGCGAGTTACTCAAATTAATTTAAATATTATGAGTACCCAAATAGCCAGTTGCAATGAAGATGAGCTATGACTAGTGAGACTACTGCTTGCAGACACCAAGCTGAGAGTAGGAGTCAAGTCAGTGAAGTCTGTAGAGTTTGAGACATCAATCGGCTCCCCACAGGGAGATGGTCTATCTCTGATGCTTTTCACATGTTACCTTGCTGCTGCACTGAAATCCGTGCGTGAAAGTCCCACAAGACCAAACCCCCCAGTGTCAATACTGGGTATGCCGCTAGAGATGATATGCTGATGATGTGGACTTCATAGACGAGCAAAAGAAACCCCTTGACGAACTTCTCCCAATCGCTGCAAGCAAACAAAAAGTTGAGAATCTCTTTATGAATGAATCCAAAACAGAGTTCACCCACATACATGTATACCTATCTACAAAGCATGAAACTAAAGAAAATGCCGATCCACTTCGTGGCGGCGAACCATGGAGGAAAAGTAAAATCCTGTGCTCACTGCTTTGCATCATGGGGAACATAGCTTTCCAGTCCTTCTGGAAGCTATGGATTCATAGATCAAAGATGCCCTTGATTAAAAGGCTACATTTATACACTGCAACCTGCGTTTCCTTGATGCTATATAACTGAAACAGCTGGGCAGCTCCAAAGAAAGCTCTAGTCAAACGCGATGTCTGCCACTGCAAAAACACCTACCGTATGCACCATCACTGGACACCGATGGGCAGACAGCATAATTTCCAATGATACACTATACAAGATGTGTAATGTCGCTGCTGTCTGTAAAAATCGTCCAGCAAAGATGGGCCATGTTTGGCCATGTGCTATGGATGCCAGAAGAGACACCATCACAGAGAGCTGAGAGGTGACCTAAAAAAAGCAGGACTGTACACTCAAGTGAGGAATGGACCTGAGGAAGCTAAGGATTTCGGCTGAGGACAAGACACAGTGGGCAAAAGCAAAAAAGGACTGATTGCACTTGTAGGATGTTTCAGAATACAGTAATCATACATACTCAATTAATTTCGTCCGAGTGCAAATACTGTATAACAATTTACCTTAGAATAAATACCCAATGAAATTAAAAAACCACAAGAATTCTTGAGTACTTTACTCAATTACTGAAATGCTTATCTAGTGCTCTGGAAGTAGGTCAATGTGACCAACTGTTCGCGGTTCACTCAACATTATAGATTATTCTTGTCCAGGCTATAGTTTCAAATGTTTTTGTATACAGTAACCAAACTTGGTGTATGGATGCGTTGTAGCCTACTGGTTTGTCATGTATCAAAATTAGGTCAACCTGACCTACTTTTCACAGTTCATTGAGCATGATTCTGTGATATTCCTGAGAAATGCCCCATTGCAAACCGAGAGAAAAGTATTTTTTAAATTTAAGACTGGCATGATAACAACTACATTGTAGTCATTGCAATTATAATTTTTTTTAAATAATATCTTTGTCTGCAAATGGACATTAACTAAGCAAACCTTTCAATTTCTTTCCCTATCTTGACAATTTCGATTACATTAAAGACATGTGTGTGATGTCTTTAGGAAATATGTATCCAGTTGAGATTAGCATATGAAGGAGGGACTGGGACAGCATGTTAATACCATCGACTTTATACATGCATTTTATGTCCCATATGTATAAATCTGAACATGCTGAATGATGGAATTGTGTGTGTTACATCTGCCAGTTGTTTATATTTATGCAACCCTTGTACTGAATGATGCAAACTTTTCTTCTTCAGAAATTCCTTGGTGGCAATGCAGCTTTAATGGCAACCAGGGTTGCAAATTTATTTCCAAAAGCAAAGGTGAGTTGTGGAATTTAAACATTCATTCTTTAATTTTTTTAATTGTTTTAATTTGGTTGGGTTCTTGTAAACATGCATTCAGACGGGTTTCTAATCCTTTAATCCCTACCACCCTGATGTCAAAATTTTTAATTTTCAAATTAAATGGTGCTGTCGTAGACAGCAACATCGTCCACCAAAATTGTTGGAAAATGAACACCAGTTTCTTTGCTATTGACATGATAAAAGTTAGAATATTGAAATCAGAGTGGTAAGGGTTAATAGGCAAATTTGGTCGCGAAAATTTCAATTTTCTCACAGAAAATGAGAAAATGTTCATTTACTGACCAAAAGAAAACTTTGTATACTGTATTTACTGCTGGAATGACTGGCTAGATTATCGAGCCCGTCATTCCATTACTAAAGTTTAAAAAATTGTTTCTTCCGAATGTGCATTTCTGAAGACCAGGTTAGAAGCCGCTTTTCTCCATATGATCATGAAATGGTTAAACAACAAGGAAGTGATTAATTACTCCAGTCGATTTATGGAGGTTGCTTGACATAGAAAATAGTGTTTTCAGCATTTGGAGCAGTTGGTTATTTGATACATGTGGTTCTTTAAAACAGGTGGCAGTAATGTTTTAGAAAAACCTATTTAACCCAAGAGGCAGCTGGTTTAATTATAGATTACAATGTACATCCAAAATTGTTGTTGGAAACTAAGTTATTATAAAATATATTTGCCAATATATTATCACATGCACCCTAGCTCCACCACTTATTTGTCTGTATCTGTCTGGATCTTGGTTTCCTTTGCCCAAGAAATTTAGAGTTCCGCACAATAACTTTGTTACTGCAAAGTCAATTTGGTACATGTATATGGCATCCCATCAGTCAGACGAAAATCTTATTGTGGGGTAGGGTTTGGGTTTGGTGTCAAAGGGAAAACATCAAAGAAGCAGTTTACTATATTTCGCCTTTTTGATAGGCTCCTATTAGGACAAGAGGTGTTCAATTTCCAAAGCGCCATCTCTGAGAAAGGTGGTGGGCTTATATTAGAGTTTTCCAAAAGAAAATTTCTAAAACTGAAACCACGAAAATTGAACTCAATTTCCCAGTAAAAATTCTTGCCACCTTACAACTATGTTTAATGTATATCTAAAAAACATCATTGCGGAAGTGATATTATTAAATTGGAGTGCATAAATATTGTCTATTATTTAATAAAGATCATTTATTGCATCAAAATTAATCCTGAATTTAACATAAAATGTTGTTGCGAAAAGATATAACTCGGATATAAATATTCTGGACTCAGAAATTGCTATATCATTGTGCGATAGGAACTGAGTATTGTACTTTAGGTCTGATCTGAATAATGGATACCCGTTTGATAGCAAACTTCCATTAGCATATTAGATCTCGCGAGAACACCGCGTCTCCAATCACAAAAGAGTCAGCAACTCGCCAACATAAGAAGCCGTCTATCTCATTTTAATTCTCGGACTTTCAAGCAATTTTTGTCATATGTCTTGATTCCGTTTTGGATCATTTGATGTTGGTCGGTATTACAAAATTAATGTGGTGGGGGGGGGGGTGAGGTGGTGGCGGTGGTTCCTTCTAATACAGAGTTTTGCCATTTTGAAACTGCTAAGAAATCATTCTAGCTTATATGTCAAATTTAGAGCATAGGTTTCAGTTCAAATAGGCAAAACACGGTAATAACCATTAGTAACGGTACAATCTTTACTTACTGTCCTTTAAAACACCAAGTGAGAAAGAAATGTTGTAGGTATCACTTTGGCATGACAAGGAAACCCTCATCAGTATTAAGTGTTCGCATTTAGAAAATCATATGGGCTTATATTTCAGGATTGGTTGACTTAGATATAAGCTTACCTATTCTGATAAGAAGCATCACAATGACCTTTGGGGTTAAAGTTCGATATCTCTGTGAGCTCGGTACAAAACCATTATTCAAATGTTGAATTTAGCTCTGCATGAGATTCTTTTGTGAATATATATATATAGAACCAATTTCGGCCTCAAAATCTATCAAATAAAAAAATCCAATATGGCCACCAAACACGCTACATTTTGATTGCCCCACGGCGGCCATGATTTTTGCCGGATCAACTCCCTTGAACAAACTTTAATGGCCCTTAGTCCCTGATCATATCTCCCAAATTTTGGCCTGATCCCTTCAGCGGTTCTGGAGAAGTCGTTTTGGGGAAAACTAGGTCATCCAAGATGGCCACCGAACCATTTGGTCAATTAAGTCTTCTTGAACAAACTTGGCTTACCTCTTTCCCTAGATGATGTTTCATGAGTTTTGAATCGATTCCCCAAGTGGTTTCGGAGATTTTTAAAGACGTTTCCTAAAATCGGCCGAAATCCAAGATGGCCATTGGCCGATTGGCTCCATTTGAACGAACTTGGATCCCTATGCCCTGAGGATGATTTCTTCCAAATATAATTGAAATCGGCCCAGTGGTTCTTGAGAAGTCGTTTAAAGGAAAAGTTGACAGATGGATGGACAGATGACGGATGGACACATAACGGACGGTCGCCACGGCATAAGCACACTTGGCTCAGGCCAGGTGAGCTAAAAATGTAACATTCTGTAGCAACCGTAGTATGCTACATAGTTAAGGTATTCCTTTTCATATCTTATCGAGCAGCCCTTTTCAACTACAATTTGCCAGTATTTTAATTTAATGCAAATATTTATGCACGCAGTAGGTAAGCCATCAAATATTTTGCAACTAATTTAACCAGAAGCTGTTGTTGTCATAAGAAATTTACAATCGGCTGATAACCGGATTCAAAGCTCATACAGTTTAATGTAGTTTTAATGGTTAAGAAAAATTGACCTTTCTTTCATAGTCAGTGTCCATTTGCATCTGCAGAAAAGAACTTTTTTGAAAATTTAATACAAAATTTATTGAGCAAGTGATTTCAGTGGTAAATTTTCCACTAGAGATCAGCTGGGCCTGGATATCAAGCACTGGGGACATTGATGTAACAGTGATACTATCTAAACTGTGTGCTTCCGCGAAGCACTTAATTTAAGGATCAACCTGGAATTTGCTTAGCTTAGATGACAGTGTTGCCGAAAGCTGCTGTTGTTAATATGGCAACAACTGCTTCCACTTCACTCTTGCATTCTGGCAATTCACAGGAAATCTCAACATTTTACAATGAATGGTACTAAATTTAACCTTTTAACAATCATGACGGCCAGAAACGCCTTTTGTATTGGTCTTGAGAAATGGCCATTTGGAGAATATTTTTTTTAATTTACCACTGAAATGGCTGGCTTGATAAACGAGCCAGTCATGCCAGTGGTAAATTTTCAAAAATAGTCTTCAATTGGTCTTCAAATGGACACTTTCATTGAGAAAATTGAAATTTTCTTGAACAAACTTACAGGATTAAATAAATCTTTATAGTCAAGATAATGATAGCCAGGTACCCTATTCTAAGTTTCTTAAATTCATGCATATGCACATTACAAGACTGCTCTGGTTTATTTTCCCAGGTTAATTAACATATTTCAACCTATATTCACATGGAATCTGTTTTAAAATTATTTAAATACTGGTATGCACCATGCTGGTAGCATTGTGAGTTCAACTTGAGTGATTGTTTCGGCAGCATCTACTTTCAGTCAAATTGCTCCAGAACCCAACAATAGCTTAACCATAGCAAGTAGAAGAAAACCTCAGACGGAAACATGTATTGGCACGAAAAGATGTGCATCATAACCTCTAGGGTGAGTCTCGCAGTTACCGAGCCGAATCTTCCAGAACCTAAGACACTTTATTGGTGAAAAGTTGGTTATTTACTAGTCATGTCAGTGAAATATGTACATTGTAAACTGACAGCCTTGTATGCTAATGGAAATAGTGTGTATTTATTTGCATGCCTGTCAGGTTATAAATTCTGTGCACAAAGATACATTTCTCCCAGCAGAAAAATGATATCTATCATTTCATTATATAATGCAGAACTTACTGCAAATAGACCCCAAAAAACATAGAAAGGGATCCAATTATTCAACTCAAATTTCACATGCTTAGCTAATTACAACTAATTGTGCCGCCACACCAAAAGCTGCTATAACCCTGACCTTGATGTAAAGGTTTGGCTCTAGTCACATGGCTTAAACACAGTACACAAATGTATATATGTACATACCAAATATAAACACTATAATTAGTCATGTGACTGTCAGGTTTACACACCACAGAAACAAACGCTTAACTCTTTAATGGTCAAGTCGCCTGACAAAAAATGTCTGCTGTCATCAGCAAGAATGATAATTTGCAGGCCAAGAGTAGTTTTGAAAATTTATCACAGGAATGGCTGGCACAAAAAATGAGCCAGTCATTCCAGTGGTAAACAGTCTTCTCTTGGCTTACAAATGGACCTGAAGTCAATAAACAATTTTGTTGACCAATTTTGACCATTAAATCTATTATAGCGCAACAGAGCTGATTTCTTTGACTTTGACCACAAATCAAATGGGAGCATCTTCCCCTGAAAATGATTTGTCTAAACTTAGGTCAACATCCAATAAGATTAATTCTCCAGAACCGCTGAAGGGATCAGGCCGAAATTTGGGAGATATGATCAGGGATTAAGGGCCATTAAATTTTGTTCAAGGGAAGTTGCTCCATAAAAAAACATGGCCGCTGTGGGCCACTCAAAATGTAGCCTGTTTGGCGGCCATATTGGATTTTTTTATTTGATGGATTTTGAGGCCAAAATTGGTTCTATATATGTTTTTGGGTATTCTGAGCTCAAATTTGCAATTTTTGAAATTGTCGGATAAACAGTTTGACAGCCATCTTGGATAATTTTCTCGTCAAAAGCTCCCAATGCTAAAGCAATGGGAAATTTAAAATGTCTTCTCGAGAACTACTAGGCCGATTTCAATTATGTTTGGCAGGAACATCCTTAGTGCATAGGGATCCAAGTTTGTTCAAATGAACCTGATCGGCCAATTTGCCCGGCGGCCATTTTGGATTCCGGCGGATTTTAGGAAATGTCTTTAAAAATCTTCTCCGAAACGGCTTGGGGAATCTTCATCTAGGCCAAGAGGTAAGCCAAGTTTGTTCAAGAGGACTTGATTGACCAAATGGTTCGGCGACCATCTTGGATGACCTAGTTTTCCCGAAAACAACTCCAGAACCGCTGAAAGAATCGGGCCGAAATTTGGGCAGTATGATTAAGGACTAAGGGCCATTAAAGTTTGTTCAAGGGAAGTTGATCCGTCAACAAAACCCTGGGCGCCGTGGGCCAATCAAAATGTAACGTGTGTGGCGACCATATTGCACTTGCAAAAATGTCCACAAACTCATTTAAACAGCTATTTAATTTAGCCACCCACAAACAATTTTGACAAAAATTGATGGTGCTCCAGGTGAGCGACACAGGCCCCTTGGGCCTCTTGTTTAGTAAACATTTTGACCCTAAAATTCGTTCAAGAAAATCTATATTTTCTCATAGAAAATGTCCATTTGCAGACCAAGAGAAGACAATTTTTGAAAATTTGTGACTGGAATGACTGGATCGTTTATCAAGCCAGTCATTCCAATGGTAGATTTTCAAATATAGTCTTCTCTTGGTCTGCAAATGGACATTTCTCAAGACCACGCAGAAGCCGTTTTTGACTGATATGAGTGTTAAACAGGTATTAATAACAGATTTATGCCAATGTTGCAGGATAAATGAGCGGGTTGCCTTACATAATAAAGTGGCTCATCACTTCACTCAAATTGCTAACCAATTCTGATAGCCATAAAGCTATGTCATTAAGCTTAAGTGGAGAATACAAGATTACAGCTGGCTTTTGTTGGTGCTTAAGCAACCTGTGCTTGTACTCTCTCATATGTTAATGGAATTTTTACATCACTCCTCGCAGATCATAAATATATATTTTCTTGGTCACGTGCTTCATTATCATGGCTCTTTCTGACCCTAGCTTCTTAGGATACAAGCAAATAGATGTTAATTTAGTGCGGTAGACTATTTTAATATGTGTGAAAACTGACTCATTCTCTTTAACGTCTTAGTATTTATCATGAGCTTCGTATCACACCATTCACAACTGTTTGAACTATTTTGATGAAACTAATTAATATAACTTTCTTATGATGTATTTAGATTTGCATTTCGAGAGATTTACCTTCATTTCAATAAATTTGTATGAAAAGTAGTGTGTTTTTATCCCAAGGTCTACAATCAAGGGATTGCTGACTAAATCATTGAAACTGCTTCTTCAAAAGATAACTCCAATTTTAATATCTCGCCAAACAAATTGGCGGGATATTATGCGATGGCGTTTACGGGCGAGCGGCGGAGTGGTTTGCACACGATAACTCCACTACCACTTTTCTGGATAATAACTCTGTTACTGTTTATCGGATTGTTTTGAAACTTAATAGGGTGGTTGGACTAAGTACAGAGAAGAAACCTATCGAAAGTGACTATCCGAAATCCAAGATGGCAGGCAGTCATCTTGAAAATTGGTTTCCGGATGATAACTCTGTTACCGTTTATCGGAACGCGTTGAAACTTTATAGGGTGGTTAGATTCAGTCTGGGGAAGAAACCTATTGAAATTGTCGATGATCCGAAATCCGAGATGGCTGCCAGCCGCTGGTGGCCATCTTGAAAATTAGTTTTCGTATTATATCATCTCCGTTATTATTTATTGGATCACTTTGAAACTTCATAGGGTAGTTGGCCTAGTTCTGGGGAAGAAACAAATCAAAATTGTCGATGGTCTGAAATCCAGGATGGTCGGTGGCCATCTTGAAAATTGATTTTCAGATGATAGCTCTGTTGGCGTTTATCGGATCACTTTGAAACTTCATAGGATGGATGGACTGCGTCAGGAGTAAACACATATCAAAATTGATGATAATCCGAAATCCAAAATGCTGTTGGTGGCCATTTTGAATATTGATTTTCATTGTGATAACTACATGAGTGTTTAGCAGATTGCTTTGAGACTTCATAGGATGACTGGTCTAGGTCTGAGGAAGAACTTGCTAATTTCTCAAAGCTCTCATTCTTTGGTTTGGCATCATGGCAGGGTATTATGCGTCATTTGCGGAGCGCTTGTTAATTAATGGATTTTCATCAGCTTTGACCTGTACATTAATTGCTCTCAATGTCTCCATTGATTGATTTCAGTGTCTAAGCAGTCAAGGACATGGTGAGAACATCGTAGAAATTATGGAAATTGCTCACCAGAAAACTTAGAATGCAGAAATTCTATCACAATATCTTTGATTACCATTCTTGTTTCTAGATGATAGAGATCATGGGTAAACTTTTATCATTGAGAAAATGGCAGCCACTCCTGAATGCCATGAATTGAATCATCCTAGGTAACCATTGCAAATTCTTTTATATGTGACGTATATTCTGTTCAATATTTTGAAACTAATTTGGCTGCGAACTGTTGCTGTCATAGCTGTTGCTGCTGTCTGTGGCAGCTACAGGTTCCACTTAAATTAGTGTCAAAATAATTTGCAGTTTTCCTGTATAGTTGTCTTGAAATTGAAACCCTGTAAGTTTAATGATTCGCCCTTAACATGTACCACTCTGATGTCAACATTCTCTCATCTTATTGTGCTAGTAGCAAAAAAACTTACGACAGCAACATCTTCCACCAGATTTGTTTAAAAGCGAACACCTGTTCAACATCTTTTAATTTAATTTGAAAATTAAAAATTCTTTTACTTCAGAGTGGTAAGAATTAAAGGGTTAACTTCTGACATTATAGGTGGATCGTCTTTGTCCACATACAGATTTGCGGTGAATATGCCCTATGGCGTCTTTCTGTTATTCAGATTCAGTTTGTGGGCCCTGTAGGTCCAGAGGTGCTGCAGCAGATGCCAAAGTCCGTCTCGGTCCCACCAAACAGTATCAAAAAAGAAGATGAGATTCACCTCATACTGGAGTATAAAGTTGGACATAGGTAGGTAAACTAGAAACAGTTAGATAAAGATTAAATAATAATGAGTGACAGAGAGCTAGAACACTTGTATGATGTTCTCTGCATATTTGCTGACCAAACTAATCTAGTTACGCCTGACATAGACTAATTTTATGTCCTGGCATGTCATGCTTGTCAATATACTTATCAACAAAGCAGTATGTCCATCCTTCTGCCTTCCTATATGTCGAGGCAATTGGTTTGGTGGGAACGATAGTAAACGTTGCTATTTTCCACCTGAAGATGTGCATATATGGATTTATTATATATTGAATAAGGATGTGTTTCAGAGATCTAGTGTATTGGAAAGCTTGTGCAATTTGATAATTTTCGACTCGGTTCATAATAGTCATATGAAATTGGATCTTGTTTCAGATCTTATATATATGCTTTCCTTATATATGTTATAAGAGATTTCTAGCCTATCCTACATTAATGATATGTGGATTTAGCTGTTGCCAATTCACTTAATGCGAAACAGTAAAATGCCTGTGAAAAGGAGAATAAATATGCTGTCTTGTAATAATAGCTCTTGATACAGAACTTTAATTGTTAAGTTACTAAGCCATACTTATTCCAAATCGTGACAGGTGACAAAACGTGACAGGTGACCAGTAAATAGACCTCTAGTTTTAGCTATGCCTGCCCATCTTTATCTAAGCTCCACCCACGCCTCGCTCGTGTTGGGATCGATCGATCTCTGAACTCCCTGACTATCAATTTCCAGAAAACTATACACTCAGGTAAGCTGGTGACTATTTTGAAACTAACTTGACTGGGTGCCATTGCAGCGACATCGGCCAGTCAAATTAGTTTCAAAATATTCAACAGAATTGTTATTAAATGTTAAAGACATTCAATTTGTACATGTCAGACTATTAAGCACTAAAGACGGACTATATCGAGTCATTCATGACGTCAGCATACACATCTCGTAGTTGATTATGATGCTATATAATAGATGGATAAACTTGGAAAGGGGTATTGAGAATACATGTGACTACAGTCAGTAATACATAGTGATACGCCTAGCTTCATCAGGAATATTTAAAGGTCTGTCAAGTGTACAAATTTTATGTCTTTGTTCGATTTACTGTTTAATAAACATTCTGTTGAATATTTTGAAAGTAATTTGACTAGGCGCTGTTGCTGCAATAGATGGCTATATATATATCTCACCCCATCAAATTAGTTTCAAATATACAACTTCTTACCTGTACAGCTACCTTGAATTTGAGGTTCTGGTAAATCAGGTTTTAAAGTATATAAATTGATCCCAACACGTGTAAACAGTGGACGGAGCTTAGCTAGAAATGGGCGGGCATAGTTAGAAATGTTCCCCTCTATTACGATAATGATGAATATGTGTATGTTTTGTTCCCAGGTGGGGTGACATGATGGCACATATCGCAAGCCGATTTATCACAAGTCATGATGAGTCCAATGCAAAGGGAGCAATGCTTGAAACATTTTTCAAAAATATGGAAGAATATAAACCAGATCTTGTTCTATTTTCTGGACTGCACATGTTGGAAGGGCAGACCCCGGAGTTTTTTAAAGAGAGAATTAAAATGGTATCGGAGAACCTAAAAACTATTCCCTTTAATACACCTGTGCATTTGGAGCTGGCTAGCATGGCAAATCAAGACTACGTAAAGCAGATCATTGAAAGGGTACGTATCGAGGGAAGCAGACCTGGGGCTTATGACCAAACTGGTAGTGTTGTTGCGATTAATCGATTTGATCGATGATTGATTGGTTTGCATGTTCAACCAACCGATCGATCATGATTTCAGAAATTAATTTTGTTTGTTTATAAATTGACGTTATTAATATATTTTAACTGGTCAAGCTAGAAAACGAATACTTTTTGGAAAAGAATTTAAATTTAATTGTTAGAACTATATAGTATTACTCCTTAGTCTAAGACATTAATTCGTTCAGCACTGAAATAGTATGTTAATTTCAAAGCAACCATACCAATAACGTGTTGAATATTTTGAAACTTATTTGACTGGAAGCTGTTGCTGCCTAACTTCCAGTCAAATTAGTTTCAAAATATTCAACAGATTATTTCTTAAATTATTAAGAATCGCTCATATCTGCGACTTTGTTTGGAAGGGGTAGTTATCCTTGAACATGCTATAATTACTGCATTCAAAATGGGTAAAAAATGAGAACCGGTTATGATCAATCATTAATTGATCATCAGTTAGTATATAAAACTAATCATTGATCGCAAAAATAGAACCAATTCCCAACACTAGTAAGCTCTAATGTTGGTGTTTCATCAAACTGGATTGATTTGTGCATGCTTCATAACACCTTTACTAAGTACATATTCAGTTGTGCTGTAGGTCAAATGCTGTGTTAATGATATCATAGTTATCGTCATCGTCATCATTCTAGTTATGCTGGTGAACAGCAGCAGCTGCTGATATATATTGACCCCTCAATGGTAAGATTTGTTCAATTTTCCTCACAGAATATGTCCATTTGCTGACCAAGACACGACTATTTCTGAATTACAGAGGCAGTTATTTGAGTGGTAATTTTCAAAAATAGTCTTCTTGGTCTGCAAATAAACATTACTCGATACCATTCCAGAGCTTGACCATTAAAGGGTTAACACGCATGTTGCTTCAAGGTTTATTGAGAATAATGTAGTTTCAATACTAAAGTATAAATTTAATACAACGAAATCTTTCGATGCTCTCAGAATTATTTTGTTGAATATTTTGAAACAAATATGGATTTTCAATTCAAATTTGTTTCAAAACATTTAACAACTTACCCCTTTCGCATGTTTGGTTGCTATGCAATTTGGATTTAGAACCTATCATAATTTGAATGGAAGGCAACAATAATGTAATCATTAAAATTTGCTTCAGAATTTTATTTCATTATAAATTTATTGATAATATCTATGGTTTCTTTGGACGAAAGAGTCAATAGTTTTCAAATTAATTCCGATTTTGACTTCTCAAAGCGACATCCATTTTACATTTATCTAGCATCCTGATTATTGTCTTGCCATGTATCACATTTCCAATGACGATAACGGCGACACCATCAACAATGTTAGTTTTTTGCACTTGTCAGCTTATATTTCAGGATTGGTTAATCCTATTGTAACTAATCTGGGCTATGCGGTTACCTACACTGTTAGGAAGCAGCATGATGATAACGTGGCCACAAGGTCGAGGTCACTAACCTTGATACAAAACTGTTTTTTCAACGTTAAGTTTTTGCGTTTAGAAAAACGTCTCAACTTATATCCCATGATCGGTTAAGCTTATATTTCAGTATTGGTTAATCCTATTGCAAGCAAAATTGGCTGCGTGGTTGCCTATACTGTTAGGAACTAGCATGATGATAATGGGGTCACAATGTCAAAGGTCATGGTCTCTGTGACTTCGATACACAACTCTGTTTCTTCAACGTTAAGTCAAAGCTTCGCAGCTTATATTTCAGAATTGGTTAATCCTATTGGAACTAAATTTAGATACATGGTTACCTATAATGTTAGAAAGCAGCATGCTGACATTGAGATCACAAGATCAACGGTCAAGGTCACTGTGACCTCTACAAAACTTGATTATATTTTAACATTACTTTTTTGCATTTAACAATTGTCTCAGCTTATATTTCGGCATTGCCTAATGGAACATAGCTTGAGTACCTTGTTACTTATGCCACGGGGATGCAGGTTGGTGACAGGGAAATCACTGATTTAAAGGTCATGGTCATTCTGACCCCTACAAAACTGTTATTTTTTTGCGTTTAACAAATCAATATTTCAGGGTTGCTTAGCCATAATGGAACACAATTTGTGTACATGGTTGCTTATACCAAGTGGATACAGGATGGCGATGGGAGGCAATCACATCAAAGGTCAAGGTCATTCTTACTGCATAGCCTAGATATTTGACATCTCATGTCTGTATTTCCAATGTTAAGTTTTTGTGTTTAGCTATATTTTTGGCTTGCTTAAGCCTACTGGAACCAAACTTGGGCACCTGGTTTCATATAGCCTACCAAGACAGTGTAAGGATAAGGAAGTCATTAGGTAAAAAGTCAAGGCCATTCTGACATTGCTGTTTTACCTCTGCTTTTTATACCCAGCCCAAAAAATGGGTGGGTTTCCACATGATAGCTCCACTACATTTTTATCTGATCGCTTTGAACCTTTATAGGATGATTGGACTAGGTCTGAGGAAGAAACCTATCGAAATCGCCGATGATCCGAAATCCAAGATGGCTACTGGCAGCCATCGAGAAAATAGGTTTCTTGATGATAACTCTGTTACTGTTTATTGGATCACATTGAAACTTGATAGGGTGTTTGGACTAGGTAATAGAGAAGAAAACTATTGAAAGTGATCTCACGTCCAAGATGGCCACCGGCCGCCATCTTGAAAATTAGTTTCTGGCTGATGTCTGTTAACGTTTATCAGATCGCGTTGAATCCTCATAGGGTGGTTGGACTAGGTCTGAGGAAGAAATTTCTCAAAAGTGACGATAATTCGAAATCCAAGATGGCCACCTTGAAAATTGCTTTCTGGATGATAGCTCTATTACTGTTTATCAGATCGCTTTGAAACCTCATAGGGTAGTTGGACTAGGTCTGGAGAAGAAACCTATCGAAATTGACAATAATCGGAAATCCAAGATGGTCGCCATGGGTGGCCATCTTGAAAATGGGATTCCTGACAACCCCATTACCGTTTATCGGAGTTCCTTAATCAGTTTAGAGTTTTTTGGACTCGGCCTCAAGAACAAACCTATCAAAATGGACAATGATCCTGTATCCAAGATCGCTGCCAACCACTGGCGGCCATCTTGAAAATTGGTTTCTGACCGATAACTCCATTTCTGTTTAGTGGATCGCTTTGAAACGTCACAGGATTACTGGACAAGGTCTGAGGAAGAAACTTATCGAATTTGTAGATGATCCGAAATCCAATATAGCCACCAGCTACGGGTGGCCATCTTGAAAATTGGTTTCCGGATGATAACTCCATGACGGTTTAGTTGCATCGCTTTGAAACTTCAGACGATGATAACTCTCACTGTTACCGTTCATCAGATCGTTTTACCCTTCATAGGATGATTGGACTATGTATTGGGAAGAAATCTATAGAAATTGACAATGATTAGAAATCCAAGATGGTTGCCAGCCACCGGTGGCCATCTTGAAAATTGGTATCCGGACGATAACTCTGGTACTGTTTATTGAATCACTTTGAAATTTCATAGGGTGGTTAGACTAGGTCTGGGGACGAAATCTATGGAAATTGAGGGTTACTGGTCTATGTCTGAGGAAGAAATCGCTATTTTCTGTTTTGTCATCATGCCAGGGTATTATATGCCGTTTTGCGGTGCTCTTGTTCAACGTTAAGTTTTTGTTATTTAACAAATCATTTACATTTCAGGATTGATTAATCCTATTGGAAATAAACTTGTCTACATGGTTACCTATAATGTTAGGAAGCAGCATGATAAGATCACTGTGACAAACATGAGACAAGACGAGACATTTAATTGCTTGTAATTCTTGTAATGTATGGATACCAGTGCAATCAACACATTTCCCCCCCCCCCCCCCCCCCTGTTTAATTAAAGCGGATCTTATGTCACTTGTTCATTGCATTGGTGCTACTGGTAGCCATTTGTATGCCAGTTTACATGTTGCTGTTCAAGTATTTCACGCACTAATTATTAAACGCTATTTGCCGTGTCCACATACATACCAATTATCACTGACAGTTTGCTAGGAACGTAACTCAATTGTGTGTGCATACCTATTCTTTTCTGGTACATGTACATGTCATTAGAATACCTATGTATTATTAAGTACTTGTCTATCTCATAACAGGAACTTGCTTTTGATTGCATTTCAGTCACATATATTAATACTATAGTTATCTCCCTTGAAAAATTTCAAATTCATCGAAAGTAAGATTTCTGCTGTATAACTATAACGTCTGACATGATTCAGGTTAAATATGGTACATGACTATTGAGTGACGAGCCTCTCTTGGGATTGCTTTTCAGTAAAATCAACCAATATACTTAAATCATATAAAGTGTTGATTAGGAAACATTTAGAATGCCAGCACAAATTGCGCAATTTTGACAGAAATATGCACTTCACTGGTCGTTGTTTGTTTACAAATACAGTCATGTATATCTCTATACAGTCAATGCAGCCAAGGTCTAGTAGCTGTTAACCCTTACTTACCACTCTGATGTTAAAATTGTTAATTTTCAAATTAAATTAAAAGATGAACTGGTGTTCATTTGTCAATAAATTTGGTGGAAGATGTTGCTGTCATAGACATCAACATCGTCCACCAAATTTGTTAAAAAATGTGCACCAGTTTATTTGCTATTGGCACAGTAAAAGATAGAATATTGACATCAGAGTGGTAAGGGTTAACTGTTTCACTTATAAATTCCCTGTATCTCAATCGCATGGCAAACAACCAGGAATACTGTTGAGTATTTTGAAAGCATTATGACTGGAAGCCATTGCTGCCTTAGGTTACAACAGTTTCCAGTCATATTGCTTTCAAAATATTCTACTGAACATGCTATACATCGTAAAGAATTTACTTTTTTAGAGACATATAATCATAATACCATGTCTTACTTTTTGTAATTGTCCAATGGTCAAAAAAATTTTTGGGCTAGTGAATGTGCATTTTCAGGCTAAAAGAAGTCTATTTTGACAATTCACCACTGAAATAGCTGGCTCTTATTGGACTTGACATTCCAGTGAGTGACCACTTACATTTTCAAAGGGTTTTTTCTCTTCACCTATAAATGTATATTCCTGAAGATCACTGAAAAGGCTGTTTGGCTGGTTTTACTGTTAACATGTTAAGTTATCATCTATATTAACCCTATCCCGACGAAAGCTTGGCCAGACCGGACTCTAGTGCTCTTGGTGAATGCCCATTTACAGGTCAAAAGACGACTATTTTTGAAAATTTTCCACTGAAATGTCTGTCTCGGTAACCGAGCCAGTCATTTCAGTGGTAAATTTTCAAAAATAGTCTTCTCTTTGCTTACAAATGGACATTCAGTTAGCCACTATTTTGATATTCTTGAACAAAATTAAAGATTAAAGGGTTACATTTTTTGGAAATGATCCATGGTGTCCATTATATGTTTTACTGTGTTTGTTAGCGATAGTGATAGGCATGATTTGCATAATTTGATTGATTGATTGATTGATTGTTTCACCTTGTATGTTTATTAACAGGACTAATAATGATCATGTTTTATGTGTTACTCCCCTCAGTAGGTTATCATGACTATCAGCTCACTCGGATTGAATGAACAGGAACTGATGTTTGCATCTCAAGCAGCGAATGGACCCCACCCTGATTATTTTACTAACATGAATGATGATGAACCCGAGGTGTGCATTTTCTTTCCTTATCTTAGTTGCATTTTATCATATATGTTGTTTATTTGTGTTGTAGTTTGTTACATAATATCACAGTATTATAGTGTGGTGGTTCTGTTATAGATCCATCCAGTATATAGCATTCTATTTAGGATGTTTGGTTGATTTTTGCAACATTTGCATGTGAGTTTGCTTTTGTACATGTACGTTTTCATGAGTATAACTGCCCTTCAACTGCATAGGTTTGTTCAGGGTACTTGAATGCTGTGGCGGGCATCTGTCCATCGTCGGTTAACTGTTGCTTTAGAGCACTACTCAGTTTCGGTTTTCTTTATATGCTCGGCTCCAGTAATTCCATTTCGAATTTTGATTCGCCATTTTTTGGGTCAAAATCTGTGATTTAAACAAAAAAATTAACCAGGAATTGTCAAATTGCTTATCATTTTGACTGATTTCAACCAAATTTGACTGAACGTACCCTATTGTCATAAGCTCTAGAATTTCCATTTGAAAATTTGATTCGACAATTTTTTGGGTCAAAATGTTAGATTTTATGAAAAATTTACCGGAAATTGACAAATCACTTCTCATTAGCATTTTGACCTATTTCAACCAAATTGGGCTGAAAGTTCATTCAAAATTTAGTTTCGTCAAATTTCTGGGTGAAAGTGTTAAATTTTATGAACAATTTCACGAGATTTGTCAAATCTCCTCTCAGCTTGACCAATTTCAACTAATTTCAGCTAGCACAATCAGGTGACAGAATTTCCATTCAGAATTTTGATTTGTCAGTTTCTGGGTGAAAATTCCAGATTTTATGAAAAATGTACCAGAAATTGTCAAAATGCTTCTTACCAACCTGACAGATTTCAAGCAAATTTTGCTGAAAGGATCATATGGTGGTAGGCTTTAGAACTTCCATTCAGAATTTTAAATTGGCAATTTTTCGGCAAATCTCAAGTCCTTCTGCCCTTAAAAGCTCAACCGTTTTCAACCAAATTTGGCTAGAAGGATCATGGTGGTAGGCTCTTGAATTTTCGTGCACAATTTTGCTTCATCAATTATTAGCTCAACTGGCCTGAAAGGCCAAGTGAGCTTATGTCGTGGCGACCATCCGTTGTCCGGCCGTCAACTTTTCCTTCTCAAGAACCACTGGGCCGATTTCAATTATATTTGGCAGGAAGCATCCCTAGGGCATAGAGATTCAAGTTTGTTCAAATGAAGCCGATCGGCCAAAATCCAAGATGGGCGCCGGCCAAAATAGCCGATTTTTAGAAACACTTTAAAAAATCTTCTCCGAAACTGCTAGAGGAATTGATTCAAAACTCATAACACATCATCTATTGCAACGGTAGACCCAAGTTTGTTCAAGGCAACGTGATTGGCCTATTTGCCTGGTGGCCATCTTGGATGACCTAGTTTTCGCGAAAATGACTTCTTGTCCTGAACCACTGAAGGGATAGGTCTGAAATTTGGTAAATATGCTTAGGGACCAAGGTCTATTCAAGTTTGTTCAAGGGAAGCTTGTATGTTAAAAAACATGGCCGCCATCAACCAATCAAAATTTAGCGTTTGTTGGTCATATTGGCTTTTTTGTATTTGATGTATTTTGATGGTGAAAATTGCTTTATATATGCTTATCAGTGTGGTGAGTTTAAATATGCCACTTTCGAGACTATTGGCTAAACGGTTTGGCTGCCATCTTGGTTTGTTTTCCTGCCATAAGCTCCCATAGTAAAGCAATGGGCCTATAGTAAAGCAATGGGGAATTCTTTAAACGACTTCTTCTCAAGAACCACTGGGTCAATTTCAATTATATTTTGGTGGAAGCATTCATAGGGCATAGAGATCTAGGTTTGTTCAAACGAAGCGGATTGGTCAAAATCCAAGATGACCGTTGGCCAAAATGCCTGATTTTTAGAAACACTAAAAAATCTCTGAAACCGCTGGAGGAATTGATTCAAAACTCATAACACATCATCTGTGGCAACGGTAGACCCAAGTTTGTTCAAGGCAACCTTATTGGCCGATTTGCTTGGTGGCCATCTTGGATGACCTAGTTTTTGCGAAAATGATTTCTCCCGAACTGCTGAAGGGATAGAGCTGAATTTTTGTAAATATGCTTAGGGACCAAGGGCCTTTCAAATTTGTTCAAGGGAAGTTTGTACTTTAAAAAACATGGCCGCCATCAACCAATCAAAATTTAGCGTTTCTTGGTCATATTGGCTTTTTTGTATTTGATGTATTTTGATGGCGAAAATTGCTTTATATATGCTTATTAGTGTGGCCAGTTCAAATATCCCACTTGCGAGACGGGCGGATAAACGGTTTTCCTGCCATCTTGGTTTGTTTTCCCGCCGTAATCTCCCATAGTAAAGCAATGGGCCCCATAGTAAAGCAATGGGGAATTCTTTAAACGACTTCTTCTCAAGAACCACTGGGCCGATTTCAAGTATATTTGGCAGGAACAATCCTTAGGGCATAGATATTCAAGTTTGTTCAAATGAAGTCGGTCGGACAATTTGGGCGGCAGCCATCTTGGATGTTGGCCAATTTTTAGAAAACTCATTAAATATGATCTAGGGCAGCAGCTGAAACAAGTTTGTTCAAGAGAATTTGATTGGCCAAATAGTTCGGTGGCCATCTTGGATGACCTATTTTTTCGAAAACGACCAGAACCGCTGGAAGGATCAGGCTGAAATTTGGGCGATTTGATTGGGGCCTAAGGGCCATTAAAATTTGTTCAAGGGAAGTTGATCCATCAAAAAATATGGCTGCCGTGGCCCAATCAAAATGTAGCATGTTTGGTGGCCATATTGAATTTTTTTATTTTGACGAATCTTGAAGCCGAAATTGGTTTTATATATGTGTTTGGGCATTCTGATTTCAGATTTGCCATTTTCGAAACTGTTGGATAGATGTTTTAGCGGCCATCATGGATCATTTTCCAACTAGAAACTCCCATGTACTAAAGCAATAGAAAATTTCAAGTGTATTTGGCAGAAAACATACTTACGGCATAGAGATACATGTTTGTTCAAATGAAGCAGGTCTATAATTTGCCTGGCGGCCATCCTGGATTTTTTTAATGCCTTTAAAAATCTTTTCCGAATCCACATTCAAAACTCATGACAGGTTAGCTGAATCCAGTTTGTTCAATGGAACTTAATTGCCTAATGCTTTAGCAGTCATCTTGGATGACCTGGTTTTCATGAAAACAACGTCGTATCCAGAATCGCTGAATGGGTTGGGCCGAAATTTGGGAGATATGATAAGGGACTAAGGGGCTGTTAAGTTGTTATTACACCACAAAACATCCATTACCGTTCAATCACAGTGTCTTCGTGGTTATATTATATTTTATAACTATGTTCATATTGTTAGCGGTTTTCGTGAAAGATCGTTCTCGTTTCGTGGTAACTTAATTACTATGCCTATATCATCATCATCATATTAATTCTCTAGCATTTAACCAAGAGCCCATATCAATTTACCTTTAGTGCATTATAAGGATTATCATTTATCCCTATTCAAGTTTGTTTTCTTGTCGGTAGGGATTTTGATTTCTAATTTGAACTTTCCCGCCTTTTTAGAAGTGCGTTTTATGTTTCTAGTCTTCATTTACGATTTTCTAAGCGGTATGCTTCATTTTTACGCTTTTTTCGTTTTTAGGAGTCCGCTAAGGATATCTTCTGCTATTAAGGAAGCTAAGAAACAGGATGTTTTTTCAAGTTCTGATGATAGCTCGAAGGCTAGCGGGCGTTCCCGCAAATGGGGGAAACCGATCCCTCTAACCTCCATGCAGGTTAAGAAATTTCCTAAGCAGAAGTCTAGAGCGACTAAGCTCTCAAAGGTGGGCTCGTGTAGTGCACCGGGTCAAATCCACATAAAACTTGAGGGTGACGGGCATAACCCACAAGCCGTGGTGACAGGCTGAGGCTGACATCCATAAGGCTGGTACTTATGCTAATGCCAATTTTTCGATAAGAAAAAGAAATCTCCTAAGCAGACGTCTAGAGCGACTAAGCTCTCGAAGGTGGGCTCGTGTAGTGCACCGGGTCAAACCCACATAAGACTTGAGGGTGATGGGCGTAACCCACAAGCCATGGTGGCAGAGGCTGAGGCTGACATCCATAGGGCTGGTACTTATGCTAATGCCAAATTTTCGATTATACCGGTCGTCAAGGTTCTTTGTAGATCGCCCATTGCCAAGAATTCGATTCCTAGTCTTGCTAGTTCTTCCGGTTCCATTGTGGTGGACTCGGGTTTAGTTCCTTTTTCCGTTTTAACTTCCGGTTTAGCAAGACATCCGGGTCTTCAGGATCCGGTTCTTTCTTTTCTGGCATCCGTTTCCGGTAGGACTTCCGGTTTGGCAGGAAATCCAGGTAGTTAAGATCCGGTTATTACTACCGTTCTGTCCGTTTCCAGTATGTCTTCCGTTTTTGTAGGATATCCGGGTCTTCAAGATCTGGTTGCTAGTTCCGTTTCCGGTTTTAGCAGCGCTTCCGGTGATGCCGGATATCCGAGGTCTGTGGACTCCTATTATTTATTTTTTTCGTCTTCCGGTAGAAGCGCTTCCGCTTCCGGTTTGGATTCCTATCTGTACACTTCCGCTTCTGTTTCTAGAGGTGTACTTCCGGGTCGTTCAGACTCGAATAGACTTCCGTCCTCAGGACAGGGGTTACTTCCCTTTTCTGGATCTACCTCCGTTCTTTCCGTATCCGGTCTGACGTCCGGTTTTGCGTATTTCCGGTTCCTTTGTTATTCTGTTTTTTTACTGTACATCCGGGTTCAGTTTCTGGTTGTCTTCTTCCGGTTTGCACATTTCCGTTTCCTATTTTTTCACTTCCGGATTCATACATCCGGTGATAGGGTCATTACCGGTTTCATGGTGTTCTATGATTAGCTTCCGGTTCTGTTTTCCTTTTTTGGATTTCCGATGATAGCTCTTACTGAGATTCCAGGTTAGTCTTATTTCAGTAAGTGCTTTTAAAATCGGAATGTTTAATCGCTGAAAATATTAATTCGGAGACATTGCCAGTCTTGAAGTCTCTCTTGAAATTGTAGATATTCAGCATTTATTCTTTTATCAGTGAAACATTTCAACGTAATTAAAGACTCTTCCGACTAGTTGCCGGATGGGTTGTCTGTTGCAGTCGATAAGTCAGTCTGTATTCTACGCATTATCACTAGATGTCGCAATTAAAATTAGTTTTTAATTTCATCCAACTTTAGATGGCCGTTCAGCCTTTTTTCGTGCTCTTTTTTCCTCTTATGTTGGCAGGTTGACATATTTATTTTATCCAAAGGGAGTTATTTTCTCGAAGAAAATCCCCGTTTCTAGCATTATTCTTAGTCTAATTCTGACAGGCGCTGAAAGGAATAGTTTCAGTAGTGGATTCATAGGGAAAAGAGAATGGCTCTAAGATTAATGATTACAAGAGCTAGAAAACGCTGAGAATAGAGAAATAAGATTATGGTGAAGGAAGAAGGAATAAAAGCCGAGTTTTTTCTGCGTTGTTACAGTCATGGTTTAGGGGTCTTTTTGCTTAAATTTTATATCGCCTGTTTTTCAGCGTTTTGTTTTGTGTTTTCATCCCGTAGTGTTTAATCATAATCAAGTATTAGTGTTTTGTGTATTTATCATTCAGATGTTCCCGGGATTCATTATTATTCTATCTATCATTCCTTTTATTAGCATTGCAATTTCAATGACATCCGTCTTTACATGATGATAATATTGGTTCTAAGTCTTTAATAATAATGAGTAAGATAAGTATAGGTCTCTTCCTTCATCCTCTGCTCCTCCTGCTAAAGTTTCTTCTAGTCATGTTCTCCTTCCTCTCTCTCTCTCTCTTTCTGTCTTTCTTCTTTTTTCCTCCTCTGGGGTTTTCCCGTATTTCATCGTCTATCTATCCTATCCAGGGATCTTCTGGTCCTGTTCTTTCCTCTTCATCTTCCATTCTACTTAATTCCTCTCTTCCTCCTTCTTCTTCCTCTTTTGATCATCTTGATCTGATTGTTTCTGTCATTCTCTCTTTTGAACTTGAGTTTCTAATTGTTGATTAAGGTCTGGTTTTTTCTTTGTTTTCTGTTTTTAGGGAGTCGTCCCTTGTTCGTTCTTTCATGTCAGCTTTTTTCTCTTCTTTCCATGTCCTCTGGTCAGGATGTTGTATCTGTTCACATTCCTTCTGATCAATCTTTTTCCTTTTCTGATCTTTACGTTTTTCTAACCTTCTAGCTTCCAAGAGGCCTTGCTCTCCTCTTTCCATTTGAACTGTTGATTCTATGGCCTCTGGTGACTCTTCTCATCTCTTTTCTTCTTCATCTCCTAATCCTTCTTCTTATTCTTCTATTCCCTAGTCAGTCAGGGCTGAGGAGATTTTGTCCAGTCAGGGTCTCTGCGGATGACTGGTCCCTGTCTCTCTGGTGGATTGCTTAGACTCTTTCTCTTCTTTTTAAGGATGAGTATTCTATAGTCCTTCCTTCTTTTGTGTCGGCTCTTTCCTCTTTTAATTCCTTTTTTCTTGTCTCCTCTGGTCCTTTCAATTGACAATTTGGTCATTATCATGTTAGTTTTCTTTGTGAATTATGTTAATTCTAAGGAAATTATACATACATGAGAGCGTTCTGCCTAGGGTAGGTTTTCCTACCCTGTCATTAAATCTTAGTAAAATGATCTCTATTCACTCTGAAACATTCATATCTGCATTAATTTTAATTTAACAAGGGAGTATGTTATGATTAAATCTCATGATTCTTACTCCCAAGTCAAGATGGAGACCATCTCCCAGATCTTTTCCAGTCTAGATCGGGGTATGTGGTCATTTCCATTGACCAAAATGACGCCTTTCATGTTTTCATTTACCCTTCCTTCAGTAAATTCCTGAGTTTTGCTTACTAAGATCGAGTTTGGCAGTTTCGCGTCATGTCTTGGCCTGACCACGGCTCCTTTACTTTTTCTCGCATAGTCTCAGCCGTGGCAGAAATTTTCACCGTCGTTCTATCCATCTCCACGTTTATATAGACGATTGGTTAGTAAAGTAAGTCTTCTTCAATTCTCTCAGGACCAGAGGTTTGCAGTCTGGCATGCAACCGAGGGTAGATTTTAAATCTAAAGAAATCAAGCCTAGTTCCATCTCATATCCTTACGCTTCGAGGCGTTTCTTTCGACATGGCCCGGGGTCTAGTCTTACCCTCAGATCCAAGGATAGAGGCTTTATCAGTGGCAATGGAAATCCTCTTCTTCTCCCATGGTAAGAGCACGATTCTTTTTAAGAGTGATAGGACTGATGGTCAGCGTAGAGAAAGTAATTCCTTGGGCGGCGCTGATGAGAAGACCCTTTCAAATGTATTTAATGTCACTTTGGAAGCAGTCAGTCCACTATATTTACCATCAGATTCCCATCAGAGAACATTTGATCCCATATCTAGATTTTTTGGAGGGATCGTTCTCTGCTTCTGATGGGTGTTCCACTGGTAAAGTCCTCCCCATAGGCGATTATCTTCACAGACGCTTCCCAGGAGGGTTGGGGAGCCGTCTGGGACTCCCTGTCAGTTTCCAGCCTTTGGTCCCTGGAGGAGTCGATAGCCCATATCAACATTCTGAGGTTGTGAGCTGTCAAGAAGGCTCTTTTCATGGTCAGATCTTGTGATAGGTCTCAGTCTCAATTCGGTTGGACAATTCGATAGTGGTGTCTTATATCAAAAGGCAGGGAGATACAAGGTCGTCTCTCCTTTGTCTAGAAGTGTGGAATGTTCTCTTATGGTGCCGCAAGAGGCAGATTTTTCTAGTGTCCTCCCATGTCCCAGGCAGTCTGAATTTTCTGGGGGACCAACTGTCACATCCCAGCAAGTTCGCCCACACAGAGTGGCAGTTAAAGAAGTCGGTTGTCAGAGAGTTTTTCAGTCTTATGGATCGTCCTCTAGTAGATCTGTTCGCGACCTTTCTGAATGCCCAGATCTCTTACATGTCTCCTTTTCCAGACAGTCAAGCCCTGGCGGTGGATGCTCTGTCTCAGTCTGGACAGGAATGTTCGCCTATGCCTTCCCTCCAACAATTTGATTCCGTTAGTCTTGAAGAAGGTCAAGGACCAAGATTGCGAGGCTTTTCTGATAGCTCCCTTTTGGCCCAAGAGGATTTGGTTTATAGACCTTCTAGATCTTCTGGTAGATTCCCCTCGTATTCTTCCAGTATCCCAGGATCTTCTCAAGTAAGAGGTCTTTGTGTACATCCAAATCCAGAAATTTTCAATCTGTGCGTTTGGAGAATCTCGAGTCTGAGGTCCTCGAGAATAAAGCTTCTTTAAGATCTCAGGAAATTATTGACTCTGCCAGAAGGGAATCGACCTGTCGAGTTTACAAGGGTCGACTTAAAAATTTTTTGGTGAGTGGTTTTCAGACCAAGGTTTCGTGCCCGATTCTGTTTCTATACCACAGGTATTAGATTTTTTATCCTATCGGTTTGATTCTTTACATTTGTCAGCTAATACGGTCAGGGGATATAGATTTTCTCTGGCGTCTTCCCTTCCTTGTCTTCTGAATGCTGATGTCAAAGATACTAAGACTCTTAATAGTTTTATTAGAGGGCTAGGTAATATTCGTCCTCTGATTGCTACACCTTTACCTTCCTGGAATTTTGCTTTGGTTCTTCAAGTTTTTGCAGGTCGCCATTTTGAACCTATTTCTTCTATCAGTATTAAGCTTTTGACTCTCAAAGTTGTTTTTCGTGTTGCTGCTGCCTCTGCTAGAAGGCGTTCAGAGATTCATGCTCTTTCTGCTGAAAAGGATAGATTTATAGTTTCAGGAGATGGTTTGGTTTTATATCCCAGAAGGGACTTTTTATCTAAAACTCAGCTAACCGCTTTCCTGCTAGTCCGATCATTTTAAAATCTTTAGCGTCTTTTTCGCTATCCGATAAATTTTGGTGTCCCGTTAGGGCATTAAAAACCTACAAACAGCGAACCGATTTTAAAAGTCGTTTCATCCAATTTATGGGTTTCCTACGCGGAAGAGTTATCTAAGCCGGTCTCAAAATCTACGATTGCCAGATGGATTTGTGAGACAATTAAGCTTTGTTTTGAGATATCCTCACCAAATCAAATTAATCTCTCCCAGATTAAAGCCCATGCATTAGAGGTATGGCTACTTCTTTCGCTCTTTTGACGGTTCATCTTTAGATGATGTCATACAGGTGGCAGGATGGAAATCTGAATCCACTTTTACATCCTTTTATCTCAAAGACCAGAGTGCAGCATCCTTTCGTAACATTACTATTTTAACTTAAAAAAGCCAAAGACTATTTACAAAGCACGTTCCACCATTTTCATTAGGTCTGTGCGTCTGTGAGAAATGGTGAGAGGCTTGGTTTTTATTTATTTCTTTAGGTTCAAGTTTTCCTTATTTGTTAATCACGGTGTGATTGAGTTAAATGCACTATTATGTTATGTTATTAATATTTGGATAAGATTGATTCGATTTTTATCCTTGTTTGTTGATTCTCAAATCTCCTCCCACCTAATGTTTAAATGGGGCACTGACCAAATCTATGGGTTTAGCAAGTAGTGATTGAACGGTAATGGATGTTTTTGTGGTGTAATAACAACCCCCCCCCCCTTGTGGGTTTGTCTGTTGTTTTATTAACCACTATAAAAACATACTTACCGTTCAATCACTACGACCCGGCCTCAGCCACCCCGCGTGGTAAGATTTGAGAATTGGCCTTTAATATTTAGCACTTAAATTTAGAAAAGTGAATCTGTTTCCTATTTGGGCTCCAGTGCGCATGCGCAAGCGCGCTTAGTGACAAGCGTCACTATGGGGTGAGTATAAACTGGTGCCAGTCTATAGCGGTCAGTATGCTGGAGATGGACTTAACCAGTAGCCTGGTTGAGGGTCCATATTAATAGGAATAGACATGGGGAGGTGTGTATGCAGGCATAAAAATCTTATTCTGATAGCTAAATGCAGATACAATGTAATTGATTTAGCAAGTAGGGTTTTTTGTTCAAAAGTAGTTGGTACATAAAGAGACATGGCTTCTGCTTTCTTGTTATAATTCTGCGCAACTCTGTAGGGTTTCTGGTTGAAATGCCTATGATGCAGGTGAGCGATACAGGCCCCTTGGGCTTCTTGTTTACCATTGGGAAAAAAACCTTAGATTTTATGAAATATAAAAGGCATCAGAACTTTTGGTCGGCCAATTTTTGAGTGGAAATCTTAGATTTTACTAGCTCACCTGGCCCGAAGGTTCAAGTGAATGTATGCTGTGGTGGTGTCCATCGTCCGTCCATCCATTACCCGTCATCCGTCAAATCGGTACTCCTAAAATTCATTGCAGAATTTTTTTCAATTGGTTACGAGGTCCATAGGGTAATAGGCTCCAGAACATCCATTTAGAACTTTGATTGGTAAATCTTTCTGCTGGCTATCTTGGATTTTACTTCTAAAACTTATGGCCTAAATGTAGATACTTTGTGAGACGACCATGCTTGTGATGTCTCGGCAAAATCGTCTTTCATGCCTCGATATTTCAGAATTTATCGAAACCTTTTTTGTTTCCGTAATCTGTGTTGATGGGCACCTTACCGGAAACTGAATTCCAGTTCCCTGATTAAACCATGCTTATGAATTACCGCACTGCATTTGTGTGTACCCGCAGATAATAGAAATATACATGTAGTAGTACACGGGTACATGCATCAGACATACTTAGTTAACATGTCGCTAACCTTTGAAAGCTGCATGGAGATAACACTGATCAAATTTTCAATGGAAATGTATATAATTATAAATATTGTTGCGCTTTAACCAGCCGCCCCCCCCCCCCCCATCCGGTCGTCTTTCTCGCCATATGACTAGAACCATCCCCCTGTGTTTGTGGGATGCCTTAGCCAGAATCCATGACCAAGGGGTCTTGATGGAGTACTGGCCTGCACCAGGCTTACTTTCATCTTCCAATCACAATTCTCATTAACAATTAGCCTGTTTGGCCGGCAAAGCTTGCTTGCAGAAAATCCAATAGTATTTTTTGAAGCCATGGACTTAAATATGTTGGCCAGTTGACACCATTGCAGCCAACCATGCCAATGCCACCATCTAGGGTCACATAAAACACTTCCAACTTTTTATCTCTCTCAATCGTTCAACTACATCAAGTTCTTTCACTCGATCTCTTCTCTTACAACCGAGAAAACAGTCTTTCATATAAGGAATCAACATCGGAACACAACCCTTATCTCCGTTCCGACTACACCCATGTCTGGTGCTCCATCCTGAGTTTATTCACGATCATATATATGTAACATTTATATTTTCTAATACAATATTTTGGATAGCAGCAATAATCCTAATGGGTTTTTACCTATGCCTAAGAGTGAAGATACTTATCACTCAAGGGGTGTGTAGGTTAAGTGTTAGGCCTAAACCCTAGCATTGTGTAGCTCCCTCGGGTACTCTGATAGTAACGTGTACTAATATAGTCGAGATTCTAATTAGATTCTAGTGACAGCTATAATGGACTAGTGCCTGAAACTTGTCCAATGTACAATTTTACTACCTCAATGGACCTTTCCACTGTATCCATCCATCATATGATGTCATACTCAACTATGTGACGTACATATAGAATGACATCACAATCAATGATGTCATGAGTGACATAGATAAGTACATCACGAACGCATAATTGAAGATGGACTATGCGTTGTTGTAAGAATTGTATGTCTTTATTATTTAATAAATATCCTGTTGAATATTTTGAAATTAATTTGACTGGGCGCTGTGGCTGCCTATTGTTGCTGCCATAAGCAGCAACAGCACCAAGTCAAATGAGTTACAAAATATTCAATAACTTAACTGTATGGTTTTCAGGAAATTGATAGTCAGCATTCAGGGATCGATCAATCCCAACACGGCAAAGAGTGGGTGGCGCTTAGCTAGGGCTGCACGGTTTGGCTTACAGCCATATTGGTTTCGATATGACTTCATATCGGTTTTAACCGAATATCGGTTTTATGGACATGAAACAAAAAATTTAAATGATAAAAAATAGCACGAAAACAGAATGTATTTTCACACCCTTGATACAGTCGTAACATTTTACGCCTTTAAAGCTTAATATACCTTATAATATCCATCATCGCGGGAGTGAAATTATTAATTAGACCGCCTAAATATTAAGCACAGTTAAATAAACATCGTTTATTTTGTCAAAATTAATCATAGATCAGTAAAACAGGTTGCGAAAAGATGTAAATCACGTGATTGTAATTAATTATGATGTAATTAGCTCCCTTTCTTCTTTCATTTCCAATTCGGCCCGAGGACGAAATCATGCCTTAAAGAAAATATTAACTGTAATATTGCGAACGCGAATTTCATAAGTTAATATGATATTGTGTATAGAAGATAACGTTTTAAAAACGGTTTGAGTAATAATTTTATTTAAAATTATATCCTAATCAGCAAAATGTATTCAGCATTATATTTATTGGCGAGATTTTTATGCATTCGGGCGATTTAGTTTTGGGACGACTGCATTATGTTAATTAGCCGGTGACATAAATAAAATGGATGCCGTTGTTTAGAAATGTTTTCCCTGATACAAATTTCAATGACAAATTCCCTCGTTAGTATTGTGTTTTATATTGCAAATTTATCTGAGAATATCAGAGAAAAGACGAGTGGATATTTATTTAATTAGTTCGCTGCTTGATTTCTCTAGGCGCACAGCGAGTTACACAGAGTTACACAATATGCGCAATTGGGGCCACGTTCAATTATTAGTTGCCCCGAACGTAGCTTAATGGAAAGTCTGGCCATTATTATTCATTACGCTTTTCATGCTCGTTAGTATCTGTTATTTTTAACAATCCTGATACGAAAAACCGAAAATATGTTCATATTCGGTTTTTCGATATTTATTTTTTATAATCAGTTATGAAACCGTCAGTGCGGGATATCGGTTTTAAATATGGTATCGGTATATCGCGCAGCCATACGCTTAGCTTGAGTTGGGCGGCGCATAGCTAAAACTGGAGAGGTCCATTGCACCTTTGTTAAAGTTAACCCAACACATCGTTACCAGGGTCTTTAATGAGATTGCATGATTTAATTGTTAGTGTTGAGAATATGTTATACTAATACTATCTATAGTACATGTACATTGTGTCTGACCATCACATGTATAAAGTTCACATCTATCATATGTTAATGTAGTTGTAGTATTGAAAATGGAACACAGAGTTAACAGTTTAATGATCAAAATTGGTCTAAATTTTTGCTCAAGTGAATGCGCATTTAAAAGCCAAGAGGGGTCTATTTTTAAACCTCTACCACTGTAATGGCTTGCACGCTTATTAAGCCAGCCATTTCAATGAAGAATTCTCAAAAACAGTTCTCTTGGCCTGCAAATTTACATTTGTTAAGACCACCACAGAGGTCAGTTTTGGCTGACTTAACACTTAAAATGGTCAGTGCATGATCTTATTCTTCCGATTTGTCAGTTTGTTAAGCAGTCAAGAACTTTCATTCATTCATTGATCAGGCCTTTATGGATGTTGATCAAACTGATATTTCAGAATCTCCCAAGTGACAAGTGGTGATCCTGTGATAATGGAATATCAGCCCTGTCAGTAATGGTTGAATAGTTCTCTAACTATCTCTAATAAGTCCGATAGTATGATGGCTGTCACCATGACCATTGAGAAATCAGGGCTTCATGGTATCTTGGCCCAGGGACCTAGAAATGCATAAGCCATTGTGGAAGAGATGCCTACAGCCTATAAGAGATTTTGACATCATCCCTTTGTGATTTCTTACGGCACTTGGTATTGTATGTGCCCCCTCCAACACAACCCAAGACCAACTCGCCCCAAAAGTTCATGCCATAAGACAAAGGATATGTATTGAAATATCTAGGATTTTTTGATCACGCTATATCACAATATCATCTCGGATAATATCACCAATATGCAGTAGTCTAATTAGGAAGACATTTACAGATTCCATCTTGCACATTGTAAATATCAGATCAAAATCAGGAACTGTTGCTGAAGCGGCTGACTGCCAAGCAAGAAGCAGGGTAAGTCTATTTGCTAAGTAGTGAGACGTGCAGAAAACAGTTGGATGAGAACTGTCAAACATGGCTATTTCCCCCCCCCCTTCCCACCCCCCTACAAAAGAGGAGCAGTCCCCTCAAGTACCAACACAACATTGACTCTGGTGTTGGATTATCAGACTCGGATCCCTATTTATATAGGTAAACAACTTCTAACGGCAAAGGAGATATCTCTGCTCATGTCAACAAAATTAGCCAGTCAGAATGGATTGTCAACTTGAGAAGGAAACATTCTTATGGCATAGACATCCAAGATTGTTCAAAGGAAGCTGGTTAAGTTAGGCAGTGGCCATCTTCGATTTTGCTTAACACCGTTAAACATATCCAAAATCACTTAACTGATTTATTTGAAACTCAAGAAACAATGAACTATTAGTGTCATTCAAGTTTCTTCAAGCGAACTTAATACAAGAAAAAATAGCGGCCCTACTATCGACCAATTAAAAATGAACTTTTGTTTGTTGATGGATCCTGTCAGTTAAAGTGGCGATATGCATGGTCTGCATGGTGTTAAATACAAATTTGACACTTTCCAAACAAATCGATTGACCCAGGCCTACGTTTCCACTGATAACCCATACCAGCGGCTGCGGTATCAATGCAGTATAAATATTAAGTCACCAAATCAAATATTACAATAGCCTCTGATACCAAGCTGTCAGTGAAAGTGTTGAGACTGCGTTGATACTGACTATATCCATGTACTACAAGTAACCTACCGGCCATTTCTAGGAAGATTTATTTAAACATTAATTGCCATTCGCTGCCATCATTTCTGGTACATATGTACTATTACTTTCAAATTAAGTTTATTGTTCAGCCATAATCTCACAGAAGCCAAGCATTGGGAATCTCTCAGTTTTCAAATCTGTCAAAAACATGCACAATTTCTAATCATGAAAGAATGCCTTGTACATGTACCTGGCCATTTAGCATCTAAAATATACATTTATGGGTCCATCCAAAAGTTAATCCCGTATGAATTCGTCAGCACATCAGTAAATCCAACATACATGTATAAAAGCTGCTCCGCTTTGATCCCCTGGTGGGGAAATAGTGATAAACAACATAAACTTACGGCTGCATTTCATGGATTGGGTTAACAAAGCGATTGAAGCCAGCATGCTGTCAATACAGTAGAAAAACTACTATTGCCAGTTGAATCAGGATTTAATTTTTCATTGATTAATTTTTTACATTACAGTTAACATGTCAATGGTTGATGTTTGTTTACCTGAAATGTTTGGATCCGGGGTAATATGCCGTCTTCTGATGGCTCTTGTTTATCTTGGTGATATGTCTCTGCGTCGCGCTTGCACAGTTGGGCTTATGAATGTGCCTAGACCTGACAGTTGTTAACCTGCATAATAGGGACAGTTTTAGTTTAAATTCTGTATATTCGAGCCAGTTGGATATATTAGCAAAAATCAAGTCTTTGTAATGGTAATTATCAACTCTCATGAAAGAAGAAATCCTAGATTTCATTTAGTTCAAGAGAATCTAATTAGCTCATTTGCTAGGTGGCCATCTTGGATGACCTAGTATTGGTATATTCCGTGTCTAATCACCCAAAAATTATTTCATTTTACACACCACCAACTTCGATTTTAACCAATATTAGTATACATAGTTATTATGTCTAAATAAGCTCAAATTCGAAATCTTTCCTTTATCGGATAGACATATCAAGAGTTATGGCCCTTTAAGAATTGTGAAAAATCATCAAAATGGGCGTTGGTCATCATTATTAAGTTCTGTAACTTGAAAAGTACCTGTCCGATTTTGATGAAGTTAGGGGCATTTGAAAGGTAATGCCTTGTTGATTCTGAATCCGTTTTCAGAATCCAAATCGGATGATTATAAACATGAATGACCTTTTGACCTTGAATTTGACCTTATGGAACATAAGATATGAAAAGGAGTCATTTACAATATGAAAAGGAATCATTTACAATAATTTATTGAAAATACACACGTACGTTGTTATATGCATTAATTATATATCAATTTGGTACATAATTGGTTTGTGTCAGTATAAAGTTTTACCAAAAGGACATTACTTGTCTTTAAGTGTTATTTACAAGTCAATGTGTGTCTACACCTGTTTTCTAGTGAATGCAGCTAATATCTTGACTTCTTGTTGCTTAGAGATTGTATTTCCTAGATGATGCTGAGGTAAGTATAGGGGCGTCCACAACACACAGTACATCTGTTTATGCTGTCCAACATTTGTCAGCTCTATCCGGCCAATGAAACTGTTTGGATGGTCCGTTGGGATGCATGAAATTAATTAGATAGTCTCCAAATTCATCGGATCGATCATCCCAACCCACCAGACAGTATCATACATGCAAGATACATAATTGACCTTTCCATTTTTAGCTATGCCCCGCCTATCACTAGCTAAGCTCAAATCACACCTCGCCGTGTTGGTATTGATCGATGCCCTAGCTATCAATTTCCTGAAAACTATACAGGGAAGCTGTTGAATATTTTGTAACTAATTTGACTGGGCGCTGTTGCTATTTATTAAATAGTAAAAGCAAACAATTTGTACAACAACCCATAGACCGTCTTCAAATATGCGTTCGTGACGTACTTATCGACGTCATTCATGATGTCATTCATTATGATGTCATTGTACACATCGCGCAGTTCATTATGACGTCATATGATGGGTGGGTACTCTGGAAAGGTGAATTGTGTTGATGAGTTTCGAATAGATCATTTCGATCCTCACATGCAGATGTACCGGCATTCATGAACACACGTCTTGGCTCATTTTCTTGTGCGCTTGTTTTGTACACTAAGAGCGATCCATCTATTTGTGGTGCAAATCGATGAAGCTGGAGTGTCCCTTTGATGGCTTTTGCTTCTTCAAATCTTTTCTCTAGTAGATCTTGTGATTCTTTGATTGATTCTGCTTGCACATAAATGAACTTAATGCCGGGAATTTCATTATCGCAATATTTAAACATGTCGCTAGAAGTTAATATTTGGTTGCTGTATGGATGCCTAAGACTTTCCTTAGTTAATAGTCTTTTAGTAGTACCGCCTATGCCATCGCATGCACTCTTTCCGTGAGATGTTGTGAAAAATTCCATTCCACGTCTAGGCCAAAATCCTCCTTATGGCAACATAAGTTGAGAAAGTTGTATTTATTTTTGTACTGGCCTGCACATCCGTCAGAAAAATAATGCACCTTTTTCAATTCTGGACATTCACTTTTGAGATACTTTAGAACCACTTTCTGAAATGTCCATATCGCTGTGGTTGAATGTTCTCTCAAGTCACTAATGACACAAATGTTTCGGTGTACTAGGTTTCCATCTTCAGACCACTGGTGACATCGGTTTTGATCTGAGTAAAAACTACAGTTCTGCATAGTTCTGTAATTTAACAAAATAATAATTATCTTAGATAATTTCTATGTTGATTATGGTCACTTCAGTCTTAAATTGTCAATTGTGCAGTGCCTACTAATAACGCTAACATGTAAATATAGAGTATACTGATTCAATAGCAGACACACGATTGACAGGTATTGCATCAGAATGATGCAACGGATTGCATCATATAATGCGATGATTCCTCTTATTACATCGTATGATGCAATACCTCTATTTTATTGAATCATCACATTATGTACATTTAGATGTAGAATAAGTTTGGGGTACATCTACATGTATATCTGCATCTGTACTTGAATAAATTTAATTGGTAATTGAATTTTTTATTCGAGAATTTAAACATGTACAGAAATGTGACTAGAATGCATAATAGGGTATTTTCAATAAATTATTGTAAATGATTGAAAGAAAGACTACCTTAGATCGTATAATATGTTAAGATAACATAACAGACAATTAAAAAATCTGAAACTCCTTTTCATATCTTATGTTCCACAAGGTCAAATTCAAGGTCATTGTAAAGATCAAAAGGTCATTCATGTTTATAATCATTCAATTTTAATTCTGAAAACAGGGCAGTACCTTTCCAATGGCCCTAACTTCACCAAAATTGGACAGGTACTTTTCAAGTTACAGAACTTTTAATAATGATGGGCACGCCCATTTTGATTTTTTGCAATTCTTAATGGGCCATAACTCTTGATCCGTTTATCCGATAAAGGAATATGAGCTTATTTACACATAATAACTATGCATGCCAAATTTGGTTAAAATCGGAGATGGTGGTGTGTTTACCATTGAGTGATCTGACATGGAATGACCCTTTTAATGACAACATCTGAACTGCTAAAAGTATTGGGACAAAACTAGGCATATATAAGAGACTAGGCATTCGGGTTGAAACCTGGAAAATGTATATTCACCATAAAGTAATCTGAATCGAGCTGTTGTCTGTTTGTATTTTGATAGCGAAAGTTGCGATGTGTAGCTTTTTGGTCTTGCTGAATAGGAATTTGGTAGTTTTCAATTTTATAAGTTTTACCAAAATTTTTGAATTTGGACCTCAATGGGCGAATCTATTTCTAGCTATTCCCCACCCATCTCTAGCTAAGCTCTGACCATCTCTAGCTAAGCTCTGCCCATGCTTTACCCGTGTTGGGATCGATTGAACCCTGAATTCCCAATAAAAAGATAACTAACTATACAGGAAAGCTTGTCAATATTATTGGAACTAATGTAACTGCATTGGTACTGTCCCAGTCAAATTAGTTTCAAAATTTTGAACAGAATAATTATTAAATAATAAATCCATCATAGACATACAATTCATACAATCTGATCAACTATTCCAACTTTATGATGGAATATTTCTGTCACCTGTGATGTAATTGATTGTGACTTCATATACAGGATCGACAGATTAGATTCATCTATTCCTGCATCTTTGACCTGAATGTTTACGTTTCCTATAAAAATGTTAACATTTGCATCTTATATTTCCATGTTTCATACATGACTGTTCGTAGTTTCATGATTTTGATTCAAATACTGATGCTACAGGTGAGCGATATAAACCCCGTTAGGCCCAGTTTGTTTGTTTGTATACAAATACATGATTATTTGTTATTCATGTTATTTCACAGATATTGCCCAAAGTGAGTTCTCTCGGACTGAATGATCATGAGATCAAGCTGGCGGCCGCTGCTGGAGGACCTGCAGTCACCAGTAGGAAAGGTCAACCAGAAATACACAAAATCACAGACATGATCTTATGGCTTCTCAAGAATTATGGTCACTCTAATGAACGTCCAAGATCAAAACTGACACGTGTCCACTTCCACTCATTGACCTTTCATATTGTCGGGGCACAACCGAAAGCATGGAAGAACCTGAAATCATCAGTCGCCGCGGGAACGCGCATTGCCGGTCGCCAAGCATGCGATACAAAACACCTGACTGCAGAACAGGTGGATCTGAAAATACCTATGACATATAAACTGTATACTGGTGACGATGAGCGACAGTTTGATGAGAAAAACCCTGTCACTTTCTATCAACTTGAAGGATTCCATTTTGCCTTCAGTCCAGTTCTGGTCTGCAAGTTAGCATTGAAAACTGTAGGTTTAGGTGACGCTATTTCGTCTACAGGAATTATGTACTCTGAATACAATCCATATTTCTTTAGAACGGAGTAATTTAATGTCTACCAATATCATTAACCCATTAACCCTTACAGACCAGATAGGACAAATTCTTTATAACATAAGGAATATTCTCCTGAATATATTCAAAACCAATTTGACTGTGAGCTGTTACTTCCCATGACAGTCATGGTTCCTGTAAAATTAGTTTCAAAATATTCAATATCTTTCCTTTATTGTTGTATCAGAATTAATCCTCTGGAATTTTAAGGGTTATCGGATTAATATAAAATTACCCCCAATTTCAAATCTCCTTTTATACTCTTATGCTGTGTCCACACAGGTTGACCATTTATCACCCAAGCCATCTAAAAATGGCTCCTGCAGTGGCCTTGGGAATTGTCCATTTGCATCTCAAGAGAATAATTCTTTTGAAAATATACCACTGAAATGATGGCTCGATAACTGAGCCAATCATTCCAGTAATAATGTTTCAGAAACATTCTTTTGGTCCTAAAATGGGCATTTTCTATAAGACAAATTAAGTTTTTATTGTAAAACAATATTATTAAAAATAAATTTATTTTTGTATGAATGAATGATGGATCCATCTTTAGCCAAAATTAATGCACTTTGTATGTATGCATGCAATCCAATCACGTTTACATGTAAACAATGATATTTGACATTAACCTTTTAATGGCCAATGCTATCTAATCCAGGCTTTGACGTCGTCTTGAGAAATGTTGCAAGCCAAGAGAATACTATTATTGAAATTTTCACGCATGAGTGGTTTGGTTATCGAGTCAGTCATTTTGGTGGTAAAATTTAAAGATAATCTCTTGTTCTACAATTGAACATTTTCGATGTATGGATTGAAATTTTCGTTAACACTCGTGACCATATTCTGAGTCACTTGTAAATTTTCAAAAGGAGTATTCTCTGTAAATTTTCACTGTTAAAAAAGTCTCAACTTGATGAGAATTAATGGTTCCTGTGTGCACATGGCCTAAACATAGTATAACAATTCACCTTTCCAGTTTATTCATCCATCATTTGATGTCATAAGCTACTATGTGATGTGTAGAATGACATCGTAATGAATGACATCATGAATGACGTAGATAAGTATGTCATGAACGCATGTTTGAAGACGGACTATGCGTTGTACGAATTGTATGTCTACTATTTAATAAATATTCTGTTGAATATTTTGAAATTAATTTGACTGGGCACTGTTGCTGCCTATGGCAGTCAAATTAGTTACAAAATATTCAACGGCTTACCTGTATAGTTTTCAGGAAATTGATAGTTATGGCATTCGGGGATGATCGATCAATCCCAACACGGCGAGGTGTGAGTGGAGTTTAGCTAGAGGTGGCCAGGGCATAGCTAAAACTGGAAAGGTCCATTCCATTCCTGTGTATCTGTTTGTGTTGGTTTCACTTTCATCACCTCATCCTTTAATCAGCAAATATCCTTAAATATAACACTCATTGTATTACATGCTCCTCTATCTAATTGTTTGTGCCGTAAATCCTGTCATACGCCTAGCCCACACGACTGTTTATTCAAGCAATTTTAAATGTAAATCGGACAAATACTGCCACATTTGGATGAATACAACCATGTGTGGGTACACAGTGGCTCTGTTTCCTTGCATTTTTAAAGGGACTGAAGATCAAACAGATTTGATATTAAGTTGATAACGGCAGTGTTATCAGCGTGAGTCGGATTGTGTGTGATGAGCTTAATTTGTGTTTTGTGAGGTTTGACTAGCTCATGCCATTTTGAACATGATTGTCAAATGTTAACTTGTTACGTCGAGCGATTGCTAATATGTAATAATGGCTATATCAGTGCATTTAGAGCCTCACACGAGAATTGTTCTATTAATGTTTTAGAAAGCAAACGGATGCATTTAAAAACAGTCGCATGTGCTAGGTTTTAGTGACCACCTAATTGAGTCCCTATGGACAGGAGGTCACTTAATTGAACTACTATATTATAGGTATGACTGTTGGAGACAAAGAATGGTGGTTCTTTAAGACAGGTGGTCCCTTAACATATTTCACTTAAATTTGAGCATGACATCAATTTTATGAAAACAGAAACTGTGGCAAAGAATCATTATATTTCAAAATCAAATTTATTTTGCTTTATTATTTTGTGCCCTGGCAGATAGAGCTTATTTATCATTGTTATTAAAAATATCTTAAGCGCAAATTTTATTTAATAAGTACATCTGTATTTTAACGAAACAGTGCTAGGGGAAATGGGTTTTTGGTGTGACTTAGTAACCTATTTTCATGATTGTGGTGTTTTTATTTTGTAGGCAGAATGTAATCAATGTTAAAGGGTAATAATATGTTAATGTAGTTCAATTTTACCGTGTTAAACATCAGTATTATTAGCAGGCCTCACAGTGGTCCTACTTTTATCAGAAATGCAGCCATTGAATCTGCATCATGCTGGCCCACCATGAGTTCACCACTTTCAGAACTTGCGACTTAACCTATCTGTTCAAAGCAAGCAGGCAGAAAGGAAAAGGTGGACCAGTCTGAACCTGTCCACAAAGTTGTGCTACATGAACACTGGTACACTGTACATACAAGCCTCTTGGCAAATATACATACACTTTTATCTGATATCGACTTATTCTCAGGACTAACGCTGTGATGAACTGTACATAACCCGAAGACTACTAATGTGTGATGGTGTGGCTAGCTAGTTTCGTATTACCCTGAAAAACAGGAGGATCACCACATAACAGTAACAGCAGAATATGCGTTTTAAGGAAGTAGGCTCGAATGTCTCTTGTTCTTTCTTATTCATGCTTTCAATCCTAATGGTCATGTATATCAATGGAGGGGTCCATTTCTAGCTATGCCCCACCCATTTCTTGCTATGCCCCACCCATTTCTAGCTATGCCCCACCCATTTCTAACTATGCCCTGCCCATTTTTTTAGCAAAGTTCCACACACTTTTATGTTTGTTGGAATTGATTTGAAACTTTGCATCCTGAATGTCCAGCATTTTGGTTTCAAGGTAGCTTAACAGGTAATAAGCTGTGACAGCAACAGCCGTCAATCCAATTAGTTTCAAAATGTACAGCAGAATGTTAGCTAAATTGTAAATTCACCAAAGACAACCAATTCAAACAATTTCGTGACAGACTTCAACTTTCCTGATGCTACCTTTTTATTGTGATATCACCTAATATGTGACGTATTTTATTATGACATCAGATACTTGAGTGACATATTGGATCCCTCCATTTCATAATTCCAGTGCAGGAAAATTTTCGTATATAATTTGAATGGAAGACATTGTTGCCTAAGGCATCAACTACTTCCTGTCAAATTATTTTTCAAAGTACCGGTATTTAACAAAATTTGTTCTACGTCATCGCGAATCTCATTTTCGAAGCAACGATAATGAAAAGATGTTTACTATTTCCTCGAATTTGGCTGGTCCTTTGCTGATTTTTGTAAAATTGGATGTGTTTATTTAGTGGGATGTGGTGAATATTCATTAATAACAGCAAAATTGGTATAACTTGATCAAAGAATTGTTTAAATATTAATTAAATACCAAATTACTTACTTACAGAATCTTTATTTTAGAAGACTTATTTCAGTGCTTGTGACTTGATAAAAAAACAGGAGTGTGAGGGTTTGCAATCTCTGATTGTTCGCTTTATTGAAAATGTTTTACTTGTTTCGTGGATCCACTGTGAGGCCTAATTAATTGTCTGGCTGCTGAATTTCTGCAGACTACATTTTCTATGGGGTTTGACTGAATATTTTGAAAACAATTTGACTGAAAGTTGTTGGTAGCTAAGCCACCAACAACTTTCAGTCAAATTGTTTTCAAAATATTTAACACTTCCAGAGTTATTGTACATTGAAATTATAGTCTGGTGTCTTGCAGCAGACACTTATATAAAATAACCAGCTTTACTGTTTATTTAATATATATACATGTATATGAAATAAATCTGTACTATTGTACATGGATAATTATTAAATTATTTTTAAAAATTCTCATTATGTACATACAATACAAAATCTGATAACCTATGTTTATTGTTTGTGAGTAACGTGGACTGAGTTACATGAAGCATATGATATAATTTCTCTCAGCCCGTCTCTTTTTGCTTAAAGAATTGTCTTACATTTGGAATTTCTTCGATCCATATGTCTGGCCTACCATGTCTGACATTGTCTGTATGCTACATACATGTAGATCTATTGAGTCTTCACCAAGCTTGCAGTTGAACTTAGTGTCCAGAAGAATTTTTAATTATGAGACCCAAAGGTCAAGGTTACAGAAACTGAAGACAGCTGCTTAGATGTTGAGAATTTTAATCAGAATGAAATTGACACAAAGCTGTATATATATTTTTAGCAGTGTTTCTGGATTTGTGTGCATGTAATATTATTTTTAACCAGTTAAGATAAAATTTGGTTGGAAACATTTTCTCAACATCCGTAGACATTATGCCTTATTATGTACCATTTTTTTGTGTTAATTGATCAGTGTAATTTAATAATGTACATTTTTGTTTTTCTGTATTCTGACATGATTTTACAGTAAATTTTCCTTCAACTCTTCCTTCTTTATCCAGTTAGTAGTAAGGTGTGTAATAACAATTAATTTGCAATGTTGCGCCAAATGGAATTTTATTGTACTTAACATGTTGACTACTCTGTATGTGTCTCGATTCTTGCAATGTTTCGTCCAATGCTGATTTTCAACACAACATAACATACAATAAACCTTTAATTTGGAGTCAACTTTGTAAAATAACATGAAAATGTCATTGATTTAATAGAAGACAAGTTGTTTGACATGGCTGTTTGGGTGTTAGGCAGTTTGTATATACTGTATAGTTGTATCATAATGACCTAGTTATCATCTGTAAAATATGCTTAGAACTATTTATATATGAATGGCGCACACAAGATATATCTGGTGAAATATATCTGGTGAAATGAATGACATGTTAAATCCTTACAGCTAAAGGTCTCAGGTAAAAAAATGATGTCACTTTTGCAAACAGTACTGATAAACAACATGTAGTATGCAACTTTATTGAATCTTTCATCGTGACAGTATGCATGGAGAGGTTTGAACATTTCCATCAAGTACAGGTACTTATAGCAGGAGATTAAATTGTAATATGATCTTGATTTGGTAATGCTAGTATGATATAAGGCACATATACAGCGCTTTAACCCTTTCATGACAAAGCCGACCAAAACCGGCCTCTGTAGTGGTCTCGGTCAATGTCCATTTGCAGGCCAAGAGAAGGCTATTTTTGAAAATTTACCACAGGAATGACTGGTTCGCTAACCAAGTCAGTCATTCCTACGGTAAAATTTCAAAAATAGTCTTCTCTTGACCTGCAAATGGACATTCAATAAGTAAATATTTTAATTTTATTGAATAAATTTAGTCATTAAAGGTTTAATGTGTTTTTGTCTCGTCATTCTGACAGAAAATAAGACAGCGATCACTCATTCTTCCAACATCGCTAGCAACTTATCATTACAGTATTTTTATTGGCAATGTTTTTCATGGATGATTCAGAATTTTATGAACCTATACAGACGAGATCTGTATGATACAGATATGCTTTGTAGTATTAATACAGTGCAGCTCAGAAATCACGTAACATGTTTCCAAAACAGAGTAAAACATACTGATGAATATTTTGAAGATAATTGGATTGGAAGACATTGCTGCCTAAGACAAAAATGTCTTCCAATCCAGTTGTTCTGAAAATATTCAACCGAACATTTCTTGGTGACTCATGTTTCTTTTCTCATTTTAGAAATATGTTGACCTATTTATGAGATGTACTGTAGTATAAATTTTGGGTAATTTTTTGTGTTTTTTTCACAAATTTGGAGGAATACCCATCAGCAGGGCACGAGAAAACTTTTTTAGAAAATTTCCCACTAATCACTGGCATGTCGTACCTTTATTTAGCATATACTCTTGAAAGCTTATGTGGAATGACAATATCATAAATTAAAAGTTAGTGGTTGTCTGCTGATTTTATATATAGTAAACTTAATGCAGAAAATATTTTTATGAATAAATGGAAAACTAATTTATTCTTCAAACTGCTAATATATTCTTTGTGCCAATGTGTATGTTATTATATTATCAATTTCCACATTGACTCAGAAAGCACACACAAATTATTTACCCATTTGAAATGTTTTTCTGTATGTATATATGTGTATTTAGACCTGCATCTATTTGTATGTAGACGTACATCGTCACCTGGTGTCGAACATCTTTTTGACTTACAGACTCATATTTGTTTTTCAGGTTAACAGTTGAATATATTGAAAGTAATTTAACTGAAAGCTATTGCAATGTCGCTATATTATGCTACTGGTAGATATAAAAGTATGATATGTTTTCCATCATCCAACTTCACAATTGTAGATAATAAATGGACCTTTCCAGTTTATCCATCCATCATATGACGTCATAATCAACTATGTAAGGTGTAGGATAATATCATAATCAATTACAGTATGAATGACCCGATTTAGTCCGTCTTAAATGCTTAATAGTCTGACACGTACGAATTGTATGTCTGCTATTTAATAAACATGCTGTTGAATATTTTGAAACTAATTTAACTGGGCGTTACTAACTCAAATTAGTTTCAAAATATTCAACAGGTTACCTGTATTGTTTTCTGGAAATTGATAGGCAGGTCATTCAGGGATCGATCGATCCCAACACAGGCGAAGCATTGGTGGAGCGTAACTAGGGGTTGGCGGGGCAAAGCTAAAACTGGAAAAGTTCATTGTGCTTCTAAAATTTTAGCGTTACAAACCAGCAACATAATAATCTATTCTGTTTAATCTTTTGAAATTAATTTGCCAATTATTTTAAATTTTCCAAGAGTTATTGTATGCTTGATTTGAAATTGAGATAAATTGAATTAATCAGTGAAAGCGTTAACTAATTTGAGTCTGGATACAACTTCTGTTAAATTATGATAAATTTAATCAACAGAATATATATTTAAGATGACGAGCGGAAGTGTATCAGACCTATACAGAGAGACTATAGGTCTACAGCTGACCCATCTAGACATTTTCTGATGGTTTTTTCGATTAGTTGGTAATTGAACCACACTGATAAATGAAGATTAACCCCCCAGCTGGCCTCAATTGTCTTGAGGAATGACAATTTGCAGGCTATCTGAGAATATTTTGGAAATTTTTCGCTGGAATGCCTAGCTCGATTACAGAGCCAGTCATAACAACGCTTAATTTTCAAACATAGTCTTCTCACAGCTTGCAAATGCATATTCGGTAAGACGAAATGCCATTTTTTGGCCTAATCTTGACCATTGAAGGGTTAAAATATTTTCACAACCTTATATTATTTTGAATGGGTCATTAGGTTGCATTTGTCATATCATATCTCTACTTCTACATTGTTAGTGTTGCCATCCTCGTTTATCTTGTTAGGTCTCAGTCCAAGATGCCGGTCTTAATTCATATTTTATGTTTCCAGAATCTTATATTTTTATCCTTTTTTTGGGTTTGTTTGATGTAGTCCTAGTATCTGTATGTCAACTGAGCAAGCATGGATCTACTTAATTCTACGTATTATGTTGATGGATACCAAGGGACGTAATAACTCATATGATTTATAAATAGACAGTTATATCAAGGGAAGAAATCTACTTTTGAATATATTTCACTGATCATATGACATGCTGTTGAAAATATTTGCATCATTCATTCATGTACCCAAGACATAATGCACAGTCCCCTTGGCATCCATTAAGACTAATTCCTCGGTTCCTAATTGATGACCCGATTTAGGAGCATATCAGTCTCTATGCGCCAGTTTATTTTTTATTTGTTTGAACTTAACTATAGTATAGCTGTTATTGTTTTGTCCCTTTGAGACAGTGAAGAATATTGTATAAATCTATGCAAAATATACATATCAGAAATTGCCACCTGTGATTCACTATAATGTATTAGTTATATTGTAGCGATATTAGAAACAATAATGTTATGTTGATGTTATTTACTCGTAACGCATTATGTTTGAGGTTGACTTGGACTTGTGGTAGTAGTAAGCGTCATGATCTAGAACTGTCTTGCTGTGAAACTGTACATAATAAATTTCGTAGAACAGCTAGCTACTACTGTGAAGCCTGTCTTATGAGACCACCTTAATCGCTATGGACATGTGATCTATTAACTCTTTTAAGCCTTACAGTCCAGAAGCAAAATAATCGTCATGATGTAAGTAAAATATTCTGTTGAATATTTTGGAACTCATTTGACTGAAAGCTGTTGGTGTCTATGGCAGCAACAGGTTCCATTTGAATTAGTTTCAAAATATTCAACAGTTTTCGTTTATAGCTGTCTTGAAATTGACACACTGGCATCTGAAGGGCTAACAGTTAATACATGTGTACTCTTTTGGAGTGAATAGAGGGTGGTTCTTTAACCCTTTAATCCACAAATTTGTTCAAAAAATTTCAATTTTCTCAAAGAAAATGTTGATTTGCAGACCAAAATAAGACCATTTTTGACAATTTATCACTGGAATGACTGACTTGGTTATCAAGCCAGTCATTCCAGTTGCAAATCTTCAAAATTAATCCTCTCTTGGTCTGCAAATGGACATTTGTCAAGCCCACTGCAGAAGCCGTTTTGGGCTGATATAAGGGCTAAAGGGTTAACCGTCGAATGTATTCAAAAAAATTAAAGTTTTCTCATAGAAAATGCCTATTTGCAGACCAAGAGAAGGCTATTTTTGAAAATTTACTGCTGGATTGACTGGTTCGGTTATCGAGCCAGCCATTCCAGTGGTAAATTTTCAAAAATAGTCTTCTCTTGGTCTGAAAATGGACATTTCTCAAGACCACTGCAGAAGGCATTTTTGCCGATATGAGTGTTAAAGAGTTAAAACATATGGTCATTTGACCATCTGTCTTAAATCATTATCTTTTTCAGTCCAGAAAAGGGCGGTTTCTCGAGTAGCTTTAACTGTAATTTATATATTTTTCGTTTTGAATTGGTTCAGTTTTTATGTGACTTTTAAGGATGTTTTACCATCTATTCATTCTCAGGATTAAGAACGGAGTCAGACTAATTAATATCGTACCTGTGGATATTTCTCATTTCATGTCACGGTTATAGGTGTCACGAGTACCTGGTACTATAAATATATCATTGGCCTATGACTCATTCACTTTAATTTCAATTTAATTTTATGTTGTATTCAATTAATAAGTGGGTTAGATTATAATGTAAGTATTATTATTATTCTATTTTATTTAGTTTTATAAAACTAAAATTTCTAGCATGGTAATCAGGCTTTAAAGGTTGTTCGCCATGAATTATTGCCTCTTAGCGGTATATCACTGTAATAGCAAATGCTTCGTAAGAGGTAATCAGTTGTAGATCTTAAGTCAGTATAGAGCCATGGAGGAATCCAGTTTTAACTATGCCCTGCCCACCTCTAGCTATGCGCCACCCACGCTTTGCCTGTGTTGGGATCGATTGATCCCTGTACTCTCTGAATCTCAATTTCCAGAAAACTACAAGTTAGCTGTTGAATATTTTGAGACTAATTTGACTGGCTGCTGTTGTTGACTATGACAGCAACAGCGTCAAATTAGTTTCAAAATATTCGAAGGATGCTTATTAAATATTAAACATATAATTCGTACAACCTGACAGATTATTAAGTGTTTAAGGCAGACTAAATTGAGTGATTCATGGCGTCATCCTCCATGTCATGTAGTTGATTGTGATGTCATATGATGGATTGATAAACTGGAACGGTGCTTTTATGCGCACGTGACCAGATATAGATAACACTTGGTATCAGATGTTTCAATCTGTGTATTAGCATTTTAACTATGTCAATCTGAAAGACATATTTAGAAGAATTCTTATAATAACCAACGTGTCGTTTAAATTATTCAAATTCTTCCAGTAAATTATTTTTGTCTCTGCAGATATCAAGACATGGATCACTATTTCAGTCATCGGCGTCCGTTATAGTAGTTTTGGTTTAGTTTCGATTTAAATTGTTATTTCTCAGCAATGGCCCATCAGATCTCAATGGAGCTGTACTGATGTATTCTATGCTATGCAGGGATGCAATCTACAGCATGACCCGATTGAGAAATTTGAGAAAATTGGGAAATTTTCCTGTTTTTTTAACAGTGTCTACTTAGAATCTTTTTCAATTTTTTTTAGATTATGGTTTTTAAATCACCTTATTATTCAATGAGGGCTGTTTGGATTTAAATAAATCTTTAAAAAAGTGTTCTATACCATCTAAACTGCATCAGTAGTAGTTTGATTTTTGGAATTATTCCTATTTCTTCACGATTTTGGACGATGTAAACCTTACACTTCTGTTGTAATGCAGGCATATTTAATGTGGACCATTTGCCTGCTTGTAATGCTGCTTACACTGCGGGTACAGTAAATAGTTAGGCTTTAATGGTCAGTCATGATACAGTCTGATCTTGACATTTTGGCATCGCCCAAAAGTGATGCCAAAATGTCAAGATCAGACTGTATCCGAAGGTCAATCATAATCAATGTGATTATGGCTTTTATTGTATCTCCAGTTTTAGCCATTCCCCGCTGATCTTGATCTAAGCTCCACCCACAACTCACTCGTGTTGGGATCGATCGATCGATCACTGAACTACCGACTCAATTTATATAAAACTATACATGTAAGCTGTTAAATATTTTGAAACTTATTTGACTGGGTGCTCAAAATAGTTTCAAAATATTCGACAGAATGTTTATTAAATAGTAAAGACATACAATTCGTACAATGCGCCAGACTATTAAGCGTTTAAGACGGACTAAAGCGAATCATTCATGACGTAATGAGTATGATGTCATCCGACATGTGATATAGTTGATTATGACATCATATGATTGAGGAAATGGGTTTATGAATTGTATCGTTTCATAGCCATTGCTCATACCTTTGGCAAGATCGCTCATGTTTGAGGAGTTACAGTTGTTTGTTGGTGCCTCACTGAATATATGTATTGCGAACCATGCTTAGTTTGTTTTAGCAATCCACACTATCCATGCATTTGCAGGTAACACATTATAGTACACGCTTCAGCATTTTTTGTTTAAATATCAAACCACATTTCTTGTATGGTCGAGTTTAAATTGAAATACTGTGATTTAAGGGTCCAGAGGGTTAATGATTAGGTTGGCAATATATAGAATTGAGTCTATCATTTCTGTGCAATATTTGAACATATTGAATTTATTGCGGTTGTTGAGTTTTACCCTGTAGGTTAATAAAACTGGAATATTGCAAAATAAAAAAAATGCGATGACACTATTTCTGAGGTATAAGCTGGTTTGTCAGAAATACCAAATATATATAGAGAATGACCATCAGACAGACAAACAGACTTATAGTAGTTGTGAATCCACCTAAAGATTAGAATTGTAATGACAATCTTTTTTTAAATAAAATATCTTTTCATTAAGTTATAAAATTTAGATTTAAAATATTAATTTTAAATTGTAACTAAGGCTGTGTTCCCACTAGAAAGTTAATCCGAAGTCAGTTCACTCAATCACAACATTTTGTTTTATTCACGTAAGCATTCACACTTACACAAGTTATGACAAGTAAACAAATATTTGCGATCGATCAGACTGAGATCGGATTTAGTGCGGTTTGGCACTCTAGTGTGAACACCATCTTCATACCTAGTCAGTTAAAAGGATTTTGGGTTACTTAGCAAAAATGTACAAATTAATTTTTGTATTTTCTGCTGTAGTTCTTTATGCAGTTGAAATTAGATTTTATAGTTGTTAACCTTTCAACCCTTGAAATTCCAGTGTCTCAATTTCAATACATGTATAGGCTGTTGAAGATTTTGATACTAATTTGACTGGAATCTGTTGCTGCCATAGGCAGAAACAGCTCCCAGTAAAATTAATTTTGAAATATTTAACAGAATACTCCATATATCATGAAGAATTTTTTATTTCTGATCTCCGAGGGTGAAAGGGTTAACAGAGCATGAATATACTGATATAACGGTGTTCACAGGACTGTACATTAAATTGTGTGGGATTGGATGTATTTACAAATAAAATTTGAAATAGTCACAATGTATGTGCTTTTTTGGCTGTCCATCTGTGTAGAGTTAGATATGGTATTATTACTCTCATCCTGTAAGTGGATGAGGGTATTGCATCTATGTTTGGCTGTTTGTCCAGAGCTATATCTCAACAAGAGGCCCAAGAGCCTTGACACTCGGCTGCCTAACACATACGACTCTTACTCGTGATTATGCCCCCCCATATAAATATATAGTGTGTGTGTGTTTGTTTGTTTGTGTGTGTGTGTGTGTGCGCGTGTAGCATTTGCTTTGTCCATCTGTCCGTTCGGGCCTTCATTTCCAGATGATAACTCCAGTTCTATTGAAGGGATCTTGACCAATCTGGAGTGGGAGCTTGTTCTTGGTGGTCCGAAGAGCCCTAAAATTTGTGGCGTCAAACATCAAGCTCGCGGTGACCTAATTAATTACGTAATATTGCGTTTCCGGATGATAACTCGAGTTATATTGAAGGGATCGTTACCAATCTGGTGAGGGAGCTTGTCCGTGCTGGTCCGAAGAACCCTATAGAGTTTTACGCCAAACGGTCAAAGGTCGAGGTCACAGTAGGGTCATTCCGTGTCAAATCAGCTAATTTCCAGAAATGTCCCCACCTGACCATCTCAGAATTGCTTAATATTTTGTTTACAGCTACCTACACATATTTTAGGCGATTATACAAAATTATAGAGTCCAGTTTTACATACTTTTCAAAATATTGCAGTTTGAGTAACATAGGGGTGGCGAAAATGTTACAGGATTTTCGCACATGTTATTTTTTCTGCAACTTTCAAGTCCTAATATCCCTTATTATACATGCTAGCCATCTGAAATTTTTATCATTAATTCACTGCCACGTGTCTTACTGAAAAATGCAAAGAAATGCCAAATACCTTTATAAATCTTTATTTAATACTTTACCAAAAATGGCAAAATAATCTTCGACATTGTGCATTTTGCAACTTTTATCTGAGAATAAAACACAAACTGTCTGCAGTTAGGGCTTGCCTTTTCACATGCTTTATGTATCCATATAGATGAACATGCACAGGTGTTTGTAACCTCCTAAGTTTATAACTTTTAGAGATATGACTTGTTGAAAACAAGAAAATCTTCACGCATGTCAAGTTTCAGCTGCAAATATTATTAAGAGGGACAAGTGGCACACACTATTGCTATATATCAAAAGAAAGCATATGGTCTAAGCTTTAATTTGATACCTAGAACAACTTGCCCCTATGATTATTTCAGTGTGATATTAATTTAACAAAATAGGGTTATTTTGTCAATTCGCGATTGATTAATTATTCATAACTCAGTAATTACTTCGGAAATACTTCAAAGTGGATTGAATATTCAAGAACAAATTTAAAGTAATAAGTATGTAACACTGCTTCCATATAAATCTTTAGCACTAATGTCAAAATTTTCAAAAATTTCCAATTTAAAACAAGGTTAAATTGATGCGATGCCACTTTTGTAAACAACTTTCTCAGAAGATGCTGCTGCCTTAAACATCATCATCATCTAAGGAAATTGTTTTCCAAATCTGTTAATGCCAAAAACAAGAGAATGTTAATGCTAGTGTGCTCAGGATTAAAGCTGCATTAAGGTAACTTCACTAAATTATATGTAATTGTATCTTGTATATCAATCATGTTTAGGCTTTCTCTTTCTGTTGCTAACTATGTACAAGGAGGTAGTCAGCATACTAGCATAGTACAGTTGCTTACATGTAAAAGAAGTTATTTACGACAGAAACTTGGTAGCAGAAAATGTTCTGAAACACTCTGTAATTTGTGTCATTGTGTCCTGATCCAACTTATACTGACGACCAGTTATTGTGGTAAGGTTTGTCACTGCACAGAGAATATGATCAATTGGAACAGCACATTCATCTCGTCTTCGTGGCCAAGAAAATGATCTTGCTGGACCTTTTGGCTGCATGAAGTTAATCAGAAGATCTTGATGCGCCTCCGATATCTCGACAATGTTTCCAAGATACCAGTTCTGATCATAAACCGTGGCTACATACTGTCCTGGTTGAAAGTTTAGAGACGTTTCTGTGCCTGAGACGCTCACTTTCGTACTGGCACCGTTTTCATCAGCAGATATTCTACTAATGCGTAACTCACTAGTACTGTTGGGAATGAAGCAGTGATGGCTCCTTGTTCCAGGAATCGTACCTGCATTTGCGAAAAGCTTTAGTAGACTAGGGCGATGCTGTTCCACATCAGTGAGTGATACATAAAAGAAAGTGATACCATGAACATTAGATTGTGACCACTCATATAATTCTACCGGTGTAAGAATATGATTGTCTGTGGTGTGTTGCAGGCTGCTTCTTGCAGCAAGTCTCTTAACTGTTTCTCCAATTCCATCACAAACACTTACCGTGGCTTGTTGCAAAGAAATGCCACTCAGCTGATAAACCAAAATCTTGTGAATGTAGACACAGGTTGCGGAAATTCTTATAGTTTTTATGTTGTCCTCCGCATCCATCACTAAAGTACTTTACATGCTTAACATGAGGCAGCATTTCTTTAAGGTATTTTACCACAACATTAATGAACGAATACACACTTACTGTGTCATGTTGCATACAATCACTGATTACACACAGAGATAAAGGCTTACACAGCATGCCGTCTTTGGAGTCATAAACAGCAAACGGATGCAACGTTGCTTGCTTGTTATCCCAATAAAATCCTTGAATGGAATCCTGAATTATAAAGGAGTAATTCTCTGTAAAGTCTAACAATACTAACATTGTATTATCATGTTCATGTAATGTCTCTTTGCAGCTAGAAAGGTATGTAGCTTGTGCTTTCGCAATGTAATGGTGGGTTGTCAGATTATCAAGTTGGTCACACAGCAGATTGATGAAGTCTGGCACACATTCCTGTCTAGTAACAATGGAAGTCCGATCAGTATGCCCCCACTGTTTAAAATTAATGACATCATCTTCATCCATTTTCATTTGATTGTGGATAAGCTCTGTTATATGTGTATTATCGTGCCCAAGAAATATTTGACTAAATTATAATATTGTTTATATTTAATGTAAACATAATTTTATCAAAAAAAACCCATTGTGTACAGTCTACACTGGTTTGAAGTCAGTGGCACTAAGCAGCTCATCAAGGAACAATAGCATATTTACAAGGACTTATTACCAGTTATTATTGAACTGTTTAATTGTTGAATAATCTGCTAGTTCTACAGACCACCAGCTACTATAAGTCATTAATTGACCCATTGTGTTTGAAGAAACATACAACCAGCACAGGAGAGTATTAACCCTTTGAGCCTTACGGCATACATATATGTATTGCAATTTATGATGTTATACTTATTCTGCTGAACATTTGGGAAATGATTTAATTGAAGGTTGTTGCTGCCAGAGGCAGCAAACATTTTCTGTTAAATTATTTGAAAAATATTCAATAGTTGCTTTGTATGAATGTTATAAAAAGTAAATACAATTAGTACAGCATTGGAATGAAAGGGTCAATCCTCATACTATGGATCTATTTTAAATATAGAGATTTAACCATTGTACTGCTGAACCCAGATATTAACAATTTATAATTCTAAAATGGAATCTGTATTGCTGGCAGACCAGTCTGCCTGCAATAATAATTTAATTCAGTAAATTCAGCATTACAATGGTTAAGTAGCTACATGAGGTTTAAGCCTGATATTATTAAGGATTGTATTTAATTGAATTTATTGCTGAAAATTCATGTTTTTACAAATTATTGAACAGACATGTTTGAATGGTGAAAGTTTGTTTGCCTGGAAACTAGTATGCTATATATGTGTGAAATTATTTTAAGAAGAAGTTGAGAGCTAGGAGAGCATGTCAGTGAGTAAGTTTGTAAATGCAGAGAGTTATGTAGAGTTTTGAATATATAAAGTTGCTAAGTTATTGAATTTGAATTTGAAAAACAAAGTACAAGTTAAGACTGCGTTGTTGTCGCTCTCTGGAATAATTATAGTCAACCTTCAGAATAGAGAAAATAACATCGGTCTATCCAGTAAATAGTCTAATAGACAATCAGTCTGTCCGTCTGTCACTCCATCCGACAGAAAGTATAGTCACAGGCTCGCCCCCAGAGTCAACAGCAATACAAACCCCGGTTAGAAGGAAATTATCGTGCCCAAGAAATATTTGACTAAATTATAATATTGTTTATATTTAATGTAAACATAATTTTATCAAAAAAAACCCATTGTGTACAGTCTACACTGGTTTGAAGTCAGTGGCACTAAGCAGCTCATCAAGGAACAATAGCATATTTACAAGGACTTATTACCAGTTATTATTGAACTGTTTAATTGTTGAATAATCTGCTAGTTCTACAGACCACCAGCTACTATAAGTCATTAATTGACCCATTGTGTTTGAAGAAACATACAACCAGCACAGGAGAGTATTAACCCTTTGAGCCTTACGGCATACATATATGTATTGCAATTTATGATGTTATACTTATTCTGCTGAACATTTGGGAAATGATTTAATTGAAGGTTGTTGCTGCCAGAGGCAGCAAACATTTTCTGTTAAATTATTTGAAAAATATTCAATAGTTGCTTTGTATGAATGTTATAAAAAGTAAATACAATTAGTACAGCATTGGAATGAAAGGGTCAATCCTCATACTATGGATCTATTTTAAATATAGAGATTTAACCATTGTACTGCTGAACCCAGATATTAACAATTTATAATTCTAAAATGGAATCTGTATTGCTGGCAGACCAGTCTGCCTGCAATAATAATTTAATTCAGTAAATTCAGCATTACAATGGTTAAGTAGCTACATGAGGTTTAAGCCTGATATTATTAAGGATTGTATTTAATTGAATTTATTGCTGAAAATTCATGTTTTTACAAATTATTGAACAGACATGTTTGAATGGTGAAAGTTTGTTTGCCTGGAAACTAGTATGCTATATATGTGTGAAATTATTTTAAAAAGAAGTTGAGAGCTAGGAGAGCATGTCAGTGAGTAAGTTTGTAAATGCAGAGTTATGTAGAATTTTGAATATATAAAGTTGCTATGTAAAGTTATTGAATTTGAATTTGAAAAACAAAGTACAAGTTAAGACTGCGTTGTTGTCGCTCTCTGGAATAATTATAGTCAACCTTCAGAATAGAGAAAATAACATCGGTCTATCCAGTAAATAGTCTAATAGACATTCATCAGTCTGTCTGTCTGTCACTCCATCCGACAGAACGTATAGTCAGAGGCTCGCCCCCAGAGCTACAATACAAACCCTGGTTACCTTAGTATGCAGGGCATCTTTTCCTGGGCACTGGCTACAGCGGTGTATCATACAGTCTCTGGAATGAATGTCACAAACAACAAGCGACATTAATGAAGTGTATTCCAGTTTTAGTTCACCAACTGCAGCTAACAAACGTTTCACGTTTTGGTGGATCTCACAGATGCACACAGAATGGGTGCCTCTGGCCCCAACTGTTATACACCATGGTGGGCGCAGTTCACAGAATTTGGAAAACCCTATTTTGCAGGATTCATACTTTTGTTTAAATGCTATGTACAGTTCATTCAAATTTGCTAAGAGCAGGCGCTTTTGTTTGTGTATACGATTTCCATCAATTTTTATTGAAAGGTAGTCCTTTTTTCCAGGGCACAAACGAGAGTATTCATCACTTTCATAAAACACGGTCACTTGTTTCTTGACATCTTCTGTTAATTCATTTCCCTTCTTGGTTGAGGGTTCCGCAAGAATGCCATGTTGTTTTTTTAACTCTCTGGCTTTCCTAACCACATACTTTGTCACATTAAATTCTGTAGCAGTCTTCTCAAGTGACCAGCTTGGAGGTGCCATTGTCAGTATTTGTATTTGCTTTTGTCTATTTGACACACTACATTTTTGCTTCATACATAAAATAAGTTCTTTAAGATCTGTACATTGCTGACAAACTGGTGTCTTCTTTACCAAATCATCTGGCTCTACTTTCAAATTTTTGGCAAGCTGATATTTCATGGCAGTCTCTGCTTGGGCTAGTTTGCGTTTACCATAACCAACCATATCTCTCTGGCTGACCTTTATTTTGAGGGGAGAGCATCCAAGTGAGGTTATGCTGGTATTTAGTTGACTTGCATGCTTGCCATCTCTCTGATCTGTGTCATATGAATCACTTTCTAAATTATCATCATCTGTAAGTTCTGCAACAGGTTTAGTATCCAATGAAAATTTTATCATACACTTTGGACATAACTTTTGACCGGGTTTAATGTTATTCCCTGTGGTTTTATTTAGTTTCTCAGTTGCAGTGGTATTCAAGGTACATAAGTTTCCTCTGACTGGCTGACCATGAACAGAATATGGATCACAGCACTTCTTTTCTAAGAATTCATATTTGTCTAGGTACAACTTTTTATGATGCAAGCATACTGTACTTTGTTGAGTTACTGTCATATTCTGTGGTAAGTCACAACGTTTAAACATAAGGTCTTTATCTTGAAGTGATAAATCACATATTTTCACAAAGCCTGTCTTTTTGCAGTAAGTCAGTTTATGACAGTCATCTTTGCAGTTCATGCCAATAGTACAGGCAGCCATCTTAGATGCCATAGTCACTCAATCTGAAAAACAAGCAAGAAAATATTAATGACCAGACAGTTAATAGTTTGATTTAAATTGAGTTTCCTTGGTAAGTGGGCTGCAGGTATGAAAATATAACACTGACACAAGAAAATTAGGTAAAATTTTATTTCTTGAAATTTTCTAGTCAGTAGATATGTACATAATTGCTAAGCTATATTATGTTCATATACACTGTGTGCGTATCTACATGTATTAAATATAAATATTAATGTAAAAATAAGATATATTAGCAACATGTCTCATTAGATATATCACCCTGTTTCTTAAACATTTTAAAGTAATATTTAAATTTTTTTTACAAAATTAAGTCTTAGGATGATAACCATTCGCGAATTGACAAAATAACCCTATTTTGTTAAATTAGTATCACACTGAAATAATCATAGGGGCAAGTTGTTCTAGGTATCAAATTAAAGCCTAGACCATATGCTTTCTTTTGATATATAACAATAGTGTGTGCCACCTGTCCCTCTTAATAATATTTGCAGCTCAAACTTGACATGCGTGAAGATTTTCTTGTGAAGAGTTATCCCCCTCCGATTCATTGCATATTTTTACACACACACCCCGGGTCTGGAAGACGAATGGATTGACTTAAAATTGTGTCCACATCATCAGTATCATGTGCATGTGCTTTTTTCACCACCGAAAAATTGTTTATTACATAGTTATCCCCCTTTAAATATCTTAAAGCCCATACATAAACTGCATTGCTAATCATTTCTTGTCAACGCAACTCCTACAGTTTAGGTGATATTTGTTTGAAACTTGGTAAGTGTTATCATTAACACGTGAAGGTGTGCATGTGCTATACGTATACCTGTACATCCATCCATCTGTCCAAAATGTATATATGTCCGTCTGTCAGTCCATCCATCTCTGACAATCATTTCTTGTCAATGCAACTCCTAGAGGTCTCAATGGATTAACTTAAAATTTCGTCCACATTATCAGTGTCATATGCAGATGTGCTTGTGCTTTTTTCACGGCCAAAAAATTATTCACTGCAGAGTTATCCCCCTTTAAATATCTTAAAGCCGATACATAAACTGCATTGCCAATCATTTCTTGTCAACACAACTCCTCCTACAGTTTAGCTCTGATTCTTTTGAAACATAGTAAGTGCTATTATTACCAGGTGACGGTGTGCATTTGCTATCCGTATACCCGTACGTCCATCTGTCTGGCCAAAATGTATGTATGTCCCTCTGTCGGTCCGTCCATCTCTAACAATTATTTCTTGTCAACAAACTCCTAGAGGTCTCAATGGATTAACTTAAAATTTTGTTGACAATATCAGTATCATGTGGCAAAAAATTATTCATTACAGAGTTATCAGCCTTTAAATATCTTAAAGCCGATACATAAACGGCATTACACTTAGTGACAAAGGAATTTAAGTTTTAGGAGGCGTTGCATATTTCATTGATTAGTTTTTCTGAAATATTGCCATTTACAATTAACGTTACATGTATACCCACTCGATGTATGTTTATCTGAAATATTTGGATTCGGGGTGGGGGGTGGAATATGCCATCTTTTGATGGCTCTTGTTTCTTTAAGCCCTTGTTTGATGTTAGTTTGACATGTTAGACTAAAAGACAGGGTGGCGTGCTAATATTTTCCAATCTGGTACAGATGCTGTATCTCATCATCATCATCATCATCATTATCTGTTGCGACGTTGGGGGCCCTAGTAAGGCCTATTGCCGATCTCAACTTAATTACGTATTGTTGCGCATACGCGGATAGTGGATGTACAATTTACATATGTTGGTAATTGGTAAAAACAGGTTGGTAGGGCATGACCACCTATTCAGGTTGGATGTACAGAGGTATATACAAGATTTACAGATGCTGGTGAGACATGTTCCTCTACCGTGGGTGCGCTTTGGCTATATACAAGTGTGCTAAACATTGGTGAGTCTGGTAGGATGCGCCCACCTGGCCTATGTAAGTTTTGCTGTGGGCCAGTGGTAAAGGGGTGGATAGTATTTGGATTGAGGTGGTGCAGTGATTGTATCTTCCTCTTGCTGACACTAGTTGGGTCTGGCTTTCTAAGTACGGCTGGGAGGTCAACTGTGTACACAGTGAGACCAGAACTTGTCGAGTCTGTTCTTGAAACTAGTGAGGGTGCTGTCACAACATTTTCGTTTGGAGAATTCCAGTTTTATTGACAACCCTGTTACTAAATGTGTGTGCACGTAGTGACTGGTTTGAATGGTGTCTCTTTAGCTTGTAGCTGTGGCCACATGTTTTGGTTGACGTTTCTAGTGCCAGACACTAGGTCCATGGTATATTTATTGTGAAGGAACTTGTGCGTTTCAATCATGTCACCACGGATACGTCTATATGTGAGTGTCGGGAGTTTTAGTATGCGGGGCCTTTCCTCATATGCCTTATCATACATTCCTGGTAGTAACTTGGTGGCCCGTTCTGGACGTTTTCTATATGGGTTATGTCCGTCTTGAGCCGTGTACTCCATATTGTGTTGGCATATTCGAGCAACGGTCTCACTCTTGACTTAAAAAGTAGTCTGAAGATTTCACCGGCAAGATAGTGGAAGGAGCGTCTGATTAGCCCGACTACTTGGTTAGCTTTGTTGACTGTCATCTGGACATGCTTATGGAATGTTAACTTGTCATCAAAGTGGACTGTTTTGCATGTTGTGATTTTCCGCCCTGCTTCGGACATTGTATAGGTGTAATCAGGGTGGCCAGTTCCAATACGCATTACTTTGCATTTCTGGGGGTGGAATTTTAAGAGCCAGCGTTCTGACCATAATTGTAAACTGTCTATATCGTTTTGGAGTATACTGCAGTCCTCTGCTGATACAATTTCGTGGTAGAGTTTGGTATCGTCGGCAAATAGCTTTATAAAGCTATGGACTACATTTGGTAGATCATTGATATAGATCAAGAACAGAATAGGGCCTAATACACTGCCTGGGGGACTCCACTAATGATATCGGCCCATGCGGAATATCCTTCATTTACACAGACTCGCTGGTGTCTATGTGAAAGGAAGGCTAAGATCCAGTTGGAGACCGTCCCTGAGATTCCGTAACTATAGAGCTTGCTAAGGAGTCTTGTGTGAAACGGTGTCGAATGCCTTTTGGAAATCGAAGTAGATAGTATCCATGCAGGATTGTTTTTCTAGCAGTTTGGTCCACGTTTCTATTACAGTTAGTAGTTGTGTGCATGAGCGTCCGGACCGGAATCCATGTTGTTGATCTGAGAATAGATTATTTGTGGTCATGTGATCAACTATGCTGTCTCTAACTATGGATTCCATCACTTTACAGCAAATTGAAGTTAGGCTGATGGGTCTGTAATTACCGACTGATCGCTGACTCCCTTTTTTAAATATAAGGGTTACATTGCTTAGCCGCCAGTGACAGTGTTTCGCTGAGCTCCTTGAGTACCCGTGGGTGTATGTTATCAGTGCCGGCTGATTTATTAGTGTTACGCTTACGTAATTTTTCAGCAATTTTGTCTACTGTTAGATTCAGCCCATGTAATTGTGATTCCACAGAGTGCTGGGTACTTTCAATGTTTACATTATCTTCCTTAGTGAAGACACTAACAAAGAACTTGTTACGTACTGCAGCCTTATCACTGTCGGCGGTCGCTGTGCCTCCATCGTGATTGAGGTCTGAGATGCCACCTCGTGTTTTTAGTTTGCTTTTTACATATTTGTTGAAGGCTTTTGGATTAAGCGTGGCTTCTTTAGCTATATTTTTCTCAAAATCTTTCATTGCCTGACGTGTGGCATGGCGGGCTTGGTTCCTCATCCTGCAGTAGTGAACATAATCTCCTTGGTCGCGACTCCGATAGAAGGTCCACCATGCCCGGTTCTTATCTTGGACCTTGGACAAGGCTTTAACGTTCATCCATTGATATGTGTTGGTTGAATGCGACAGTCTCCGCTGTCCCATTTGTACACTATTCTAGGTTTTGGGTTCTCAGGGTAGCTACAGCGGATTGTAAAGCAGATAGTGATATGATGTGATGCCCCAAACGGTGGATGAGTAGTTAGGTCTTCAATCATGTTCTCCTAGTTTGATAGCAAGAGATCAAGCGTATTTGGTGTGTTGTCGCCACACAAGTGTGTAGGGAATGTGATATGCTGAGTTAAGTATGAGTCTCGTATCAGTTCAAGGAATTTGGTGGAGACGCGGTTGTCACTGTTCATGGAGGTACCATCTTTCCAGTTGATACCTGGATGCTTAAAGTCTCCCATGATAACAATATGTGATGTTGAGACTTCCTTGATAAAGATTATCTAGGTAGTTGGTGTCTACACAACTAGTGGGAGATCTGTAGATGCAACCGACCAGGAGATTATCATTGTCATTCAGCTTGATTCTACACCAGGTTGAATCTTGGTAATGATTGGCTGATGGAAATGAGCGTTCTGAGGCTTTCAGATAGTGTTTTGTGTAGAAAGCAGTGCCACGACCATGGGAATCTATGGTAGGCCAGTTGTCATACCCTGGGATTTCGCATTCCATTTTTGTTATGTGGTGAGATGGAATTTTCTGCTTGAGTTCCGTGAAGCCGATGATGTCAGGGGAATTTTGCTCTATGTAGATTAACAGTTCTCTCTTGTTGTGGAATGTGTATAGATTTGAATACATGCATTTTAGAGCGTAAATGCTGGTTGTGCAAGATTTATGTACATTATTTACATGATTGTGTGTTACATTTATTGGTCCATCCTGCTCTCTCGCCTTCGCTTTACTTTGGTCAGTCGATGTGACTTGATTGCCCAAAAGTAGTCTGTTATTCCTTCTCGCTGCAGTGCACTGTTCCTTTCGTCCCGTTCTTGTCTGAGGTTCTGTTCTTCCTGTTGCTGTAGTGGGGTCATGTCTGGAGCAATATAAATCTGTCTTGTATCTTTTTCCTCCTGCCGGAGGAGTTTGCCGTTTTTTAATAACGATGTACGCTCCTTTAGTGGTCGGGCCTTTGTGTTGTCAGATTTGTATACCCCGATCCTACGGACAGCCATTTCTTCTTCATTTGTTAATACCAAGTCTGATACACTTGGCTGTGCTTTGATTCAGCCTGTTATTGCCTTGCTGACATGCTGGAATAAACATGTATCTTACTCCTTCAACCAATCTCAATTCATCACTTGTTTTAACATTCTAGCTTTCCCAGTTAATTCCTGGGTGGTTGAAATCACCCATCAACATGACATGGCTATGCCCTACTGTGTTTGTTTCCCTGAATAGGTCAAGAAATTTTGCATTATTAGCTTTTGTTCCATTTCCACTGCAGTATATAATCCTATCGACAGTCTTGTCTCCTTTTACTAAGTTGATTTCTACAAATACTGACTGTGAATCGTTTCTTAGACTTGTAAGGAACTGTCATCAATGACATGTGTATGTGCACAGCAACGCCCCTTCCAACCGTGTTGTCTATGTTGCTATGAAATGTCTCGTACTGATCCACACTGATCCTTCCACACCTCACATACTGCAATGCCATCTGGACTCGGCAAAACATCTTCAAAACACACACTTCTTAACCTCAGACATGGGATAGTCTCAGATGATGAACATTGTCAGAGCCTTTCATCACAAAATCCTACCTAATCTATAACCCACAGCTTTGCAAACAACAATTAAATCCACACATCCAACCCTAGGAACAAACCTTATCTCCACATTAGATACACACGAACAGACACAGGAAAACGTATAATTTCAATAGGTGCCATCAAAGCAAGGAATTACACAGATAAACGGACACGTGAAAAAATACTAACACTAAAATCATACAAAAACTAGTATACTCAATACATACTAGATATAGATAATGCGCTAAACAGCAGCTATCATTACATAATGACATGATAACCAATGATCACACACTTCCGGTATCATTGGCCATAGCTACTATTATAACCACTACTATTACTGCTACTACTGCTGCTACTACTACTACTACTACTACTACTACTACTACTACTACTACTACTACTACTACTACTACTACGAATCAAATAAATAATATTGAATCTTTAATCTCATATTCATCTATAGCAATCTCGGCTGTAGATATCTTATGTGAATTTTATTTTTCACCTCTGTCATTCGTACTATTTGTGGTTGAAGTGATTAAACGACTAAAGATGAATGATGTGAAGTTTTTATTGACACAGAAGAGAGGATGGGTCCGAAACGATATAATAATAAACATACATTAGAATAGATATAATAAAAAACAACATATCTATGTGCGTGTGTGTGTGTGTGTGTTGTGTTGTGTGTGTGTGCGATTTTTGATGTTTTTCATGTTCAGGTGGTTCTAATTACAGTTCAATCATAACATTCTCCCCATGCATTTGAAGCATTCATATGTCAAGCCTGTCAGATGCACACCTGTTGCGAGTCGAATGCCAAAGGTGTTGCTGAAAATGCTCAACTGAGGCTGGCGCTTCAGGAGTACTACTGGAGCGTGTCTCGCAATTCATACTGGAATGTGTTTCATCAGTGTGGTCCATACCACTCGGTTCTATAGTCACATCCTGTGGCACAGAATCAATGGAATTGGGCAGAGCATCATCTTTCAGTGAAGTATTACCGTGTAGTGGCATGTGCTTGATTGATACAGTAGGCTCCTGTTCATCGTCATAACGGATTTGTGCATATTGAGGATTGGCATGGATTAACTCAACTTCGTCTACACGTAGTTCGTCGTTGCTGTAGCGAACGTAACATTTTAGTAGCACTGGGTGAGGAATTGAAAGCCAAGCGGGCTCATAACTCCACGATGATGACCGCCGCTGAAAAGGCACACATGAGAAGTATGTTAGTAGCCATGGAGTGCAGGGCAGCTGGAAACAAATTCTGCCAATATAACACCAGTAGCCCTCGCGTCTTGATGACAGTAGTTATGGCCTTCCAGAATGTGTTCCATTGTATTTCTCCACCTGAGCATTACCTGCAGAAATCCATGACTCATAAATGAAGACCCTCTATCGGAGTGGATATGCGCCAGCATCCCAAAAACAGAGAATGGCTTGTATAAGCAGCTAATCACTGCTTGTGTACTAAGCTGCTTACATGGAAAAGTGAATGGGAATCTATCTTTTCATCAATTAAATTCAAGAAATATTGATTGCGATTGTTCGCTTTCGACGGGCCTTTGAAGTCTAGGTTTAGCAATTTAAATGGCTGTGTAGTCTTTATCAGATGAGCCTGGATTGGTTTGTGGAATCTGTGGTTTACACTCAGCGCATACCCTACAGTTTTTTGTCATCTGTCTCACTTCAATTAAATATGATCGATTACCAATCCACACAAAGTGATACATCCGTATTATACCAGGATGGCAGTGTGGGCTATGAAGTTTTGTAGCTAACTGAATGTTGGTCAGACATAAGAGTGAAGTTTCTACCAGTGAGATAATGTTTCCTCCTTTTCTACTGATGCAAGCCTAGTTTTGGGGCCATGGAGTATACGAGGGCAGAAAGCCAAAGGTCTGCCATTTTGGTTCAGGATGGCAGCAATGGCAAATCTGAAGTGTCAGTCTTTGCTTCAAATGGTATGTTCTCATCGATAACTAGCACTACAGATCATTTCATGTCCCTCTTAAGACCTTCAAAAATAGTTTTAGCCTCTGCCGATATAGGAAAGGTAGCAGTAATAGCTAATGAATCCATGAATCCATCTAGAATAGTACGAAGAGAACCGTAGAGTATGACCAAGACTTCATATTATTAGGATGAGGGAGTTGCTGGAGTGGGCGTAGACACTCTGCATCCAGTCTAATCTCCCCTTCTATGATGGAACCAAGAATTTACAACTTTTGGGTAAAGAATTCACACTTTTATTCGTAGTAGGTAATCTGCCAACATGAAGCAGGCACAAGGAATCATTAAAGATTGATGTCATGCACTTTTTTATCACTACCGCAAATTGTCACATTATCAAGGTACACAAAAGTGGCGTGCAAGGATTCTTCAGCAATGAGACATCCATTATCCTTTGAAAACGTGCAAATCCATTGGTCACCACAAAGGGTACACGAGTGAACTGATAGAGAGTGGTGCCTGCTTGGAGGGCAGTATACAGCTTATCAGAGTCCTTTATGTTGACCTAGTGGTAAGCTCTGCGTATTAATAGTGTCATCTATATGCGGTAGAGGATACACGTCAAGACGTGTAAATCTATTTCTAGTGTGTGAATAGTCAATTGCTCTTATGATTTTCCACATGCGTAACAACTACTTGAGCTTGCCACGGTGAATTATTGAGTTGTATTACTGCTTCCTTTAATCAACGTTTAACCTCACTGTCGATGAATTTTCTTTCGTCATTGCTGTATTTCCGAGATTTGGTAGCAATTGGATGACAATCTCAGGCAGGTTTGCGAAAAGTTCAGGCAGACCAACCTTTGGAGTACTAAGACCACAGATAACACGTGGTAATGCTTCCTCTGAAAATCTAAGTCAAGAATCATACCATCACACAAATTGGGAAGGATAGCGAAATGAAAGTCAGAATAGTTCCTATCCCAATTTTCTAGATTTGACACATATGAGCCAAGCGTTTCTTGCTGAAAGTGAAGCCTGTGCCATCGCAATATTTCTTTTAATCACATACTAGTAGAAATAGAGTTAACTAACTGGATGATGGGGAATAAAACTCTGTGGTGCCACAGTCTATAAAAGCATGAATGCTTACCTCATTGATCAGAATGTTGGAACTGGATTTTAGCAGCGCTAATCGTGTACAGGAAGTTATCATAGCTAATGTGAGAAATATAGCAGATGTTGTACTATGTCCAGATCTAATAGATTGGCTGCCAGCAGGATTGGATCTGTATACCTTGGTGAAGTCTCCTTTCTTTTGACACTTGCTGCACGTTGCCGCTTTATCTGGACACTTATCCTGAGGATGTTTATAGTAACTACATGTAAGGAAATAACTGATCAATGATTCAAAATGGACCAGCAATTCTAATGCAAAAAGGTCAAAATTCAAAATAAGGTATTTTAAAGCGGAAATTGAAACGAATTCCTAAAGGCAATGTTCTGGCTATCACATGATGTATCTGAGATTTCAAGTGAATGGCTGGACTACTAGCTGGAAAAGTAGAACAGGAGTAATATGACGGACACTTGTCGGACAGCCCCCAAGAGGTAATTTGCGTTATCCCTACCTGCCTAAGTTCTAGCAAGAACTTTACACAAGACACGGTTGAAGAATTATAGCAAAGTTTATTTATGCACAATACTGCAACCGACAACAGGCACAATCATGATTCATGTAAAAACATGTATATAGAGGAAATTCTTTTATCATTATATTCTACCTGATATATATATATATATATATATATATATATATATATATATATATATATATATATATATATATATATATTAGCAAGCCTATATATTTTTAATGGTGTATTAATATGGTCTCTGTAGACAGGTTCTTTCGCTGTAGTGCACCTGGTCACCAGGACAACAAATATGTAAATATATGTACATGTACATGTTGTATGCGTGTTGATAATAATAATAATAATAATAATAATAATAATAATAATAATAATAATAATAATAATAATAATAATAATAATAATAACTAGAACACATTTACTGAAATAACTGTAAATCTGCGATGACTGGGCATTGAGGAGTATTATAAGCCCTCTTCTCACATGATCATTGCACATGTCTGATGCTGATCTGATAAAAAGTGTTATCGTAATTCAAAGATCCATAGTTGAAATCCCCATAGTTTTACACAGGGGTTGGAAAAGCTGATTTCTAGAAAACCAATAGCCTTGACCCTAAAGTATAAACTAATGTGTCCTGATTTGCTGTAGTGAAATTTTTTACCAAAATCAAGGGAAAAGTCATTAAATGTCAAATAAAGGTGACATTAATGAATTAAAGAAACTGATCAATTTTAGTTTTTGGCATGAATTATCTCCCTTTACCTGTTGAAGTTGATTGAGTCAATAATTTCTCCTTCATTTAACATTTGATGGCCTTTCTCTTGATTTTGGGTCGGATGTGTGACTATGGATTCTGGAAGGATGTTAGGTTTTAACATGATCTGCAGAAACCTTAAGGGGAGTCACTATCAGAATATCACTGTCATACATTTCCTATGGGGCATTTTTGGCACGGAAAAGTGTATCACAAATTGTACTCAATGGACCAGAAAAATATGTAGGTGTCAGATGCGGGTTAACAGATGCTAGAAGTCTTAAGTTTCTCCATGATCTGCAAGAAACTCTAGGACCAGTTGCTGTCCGAATAGCACTCCCTTACATTTCCAATTTGACATTTTGGACAAGAAAACGTGGAATTCTCGGGAACCATAGACAAGATCCAATTTCTGTAGATGATCTATACATGCATACTAGAAATGTACCAAGTTTAGATATGACATTTCAAAAACTGGGTCATTTATCATCAAATCAATTTCCAATACATTCCCTATTGACATATTTGTCTACGATATAAGAATCTCAATATCTTATGAACCAGTCGGGATATCAGAGTTGTGTAAATGGTATCTGAGAGGCAATTCCGCCATGGATCAGGAGATCTAAATGCTGAAACAACCCGACCATAATTCCGTCATCTATCAGCATATCAAGGAAATATTGTTTAGTGTGCAGATTTGCAATAATAAAAATGATAATATGTTCACTAACGATTTTATTTTAGTAAGCAATAGTAGCCTCTGGTATCTAGGGATGTCAAAAACGTCAACCCTCTGTCAGGGACGGAAGTAAGAATTCTCATGATGTCAAATAATTGTTTTTATTCAGCATATTCTCAAAAACTGGTCACTGAACTGAAAAGATTTTTGGGTCATCTAGCGTGTCAACAGATCCTAGAAATATGTTAGGTTTCAAGATGATCTGGTAGAAATCCTAGGAGCAGTCGCTGACCGAATATTGCTCCCATACATTCCCTATGGGACATGTTGGGAATGGAAATGCAGCGTTCTGAAAGGTTAACATGTTCACTAGTGATTTTATTTTATTAATCAATAGTAGTCTAATGTATCCACGTATACGCCAAATATCAAGCATCTGACCAACATAGAAATATGAATTATTTTGATTCCAAAAAATTGGGCGTATGCCAGATTTTGTAAAAAAAACCGGATCACCGGACCCAAAAATTATTTTGTGTGGAGATGCGGATCAACACATGCTAGAAGTCTCTGAAGTTTCAGGATGATTGACGAAAAACTCTATGAGCAGTCAGTATCCGAATATTGCTCTCATACATTTCCTATGGGGACATGGTGGGCACGGCAATGCAGAGCTCTAAATGGTTAACATGATCTCTAACGATTTTCTTTTCTTAATCAATAGTAGTATAATACATCTACGTATATGCCAAATTTCAACCATCTGACCGCCCTAGAAATATGAAGTACCTTGATTCCAAAAGATATGGCTTATGTCGTGTTTTCTCCAAATTTGTTAACCGTATCCAAAAAATATTTTGGGTGGAGATGCGGATCAACACATGCTAGAAGTCCGTGAAGTTTCAAGATGATTGAGGAAAAACTCTAGGAGTAGTCCCTGTCCAAATATTGCTCCCATACATTTCCTATGAGACTTTTTGCCCGCGGAAATGTGGATATCTCTGAAACCATACACCCGATCGAGAAGAAAAGTAACAGTAAACTAGATCCCAAGGGGTAGTACAAGTTGACCAAGTTTGATGTTGATCAGATCAAAACTGTAGGAGAAGATAGGTTGCGAAAATCCTTGAGAAGAATAATAATAATAATAATAATAATAATAATAATAATAATAATAATAATAATAATCCTGAGAAAAAACAAAAATCTGCAATAGATCACAGATTAATAGTAATACATGATAGTAATAATGACAGTGATAATAATAATAATAATAAAAATAATATTAATACATGTAAATAATAGTAATGGTATTGTCGTTGTTATTTTTATTATTAAACATAATAATAATAATAATAATAATAATAATAATAATAATAATAATAATAATAATAGTGGTGACAACAATAATTACACATGATAATAATAATAATCATTATAAGGATAAGATTGATGATGATGATAATAATAATAATTATATAATAAGAATAATACATGTAAATAATAGTAATGGTGTTAATAATATTTTTGTTATTGTTGTCGAGCATAATGGTAATAACAATGCGACAATAGTAATAATAATAATAATAATAATAATAATAATACATGTAAATAATATTAATGGTGTTAATAGTGATATTATTGTTCAGCATTCGTATACATGTCATAATGATGAGAAACGTAACAGGAAAAATGAGTATAATAATCGTAATTTCACTGAATAGTAATAATACTTCGCAAGATGGTCACTTCACTCCCTACCCTCTCCCCCCACCCCCCTTGTCTAAAATGTTCTGTCATAAGTCATGTCTCTACACGTAATTTGTTTAAATGTAAACATAATTCATACGTGTATTGTATAGTACTCTATGTCATTTGTAATAAAAAATATCCACGTACATGTATATAAAAAACACAAATGCTAATCAACTATTGTGTGCCATTAAACAGCCTGAATTCATTATCACTACGAATGTTGTTGCAAAGGTGTTCTCTATTAGCCTTCCCTTTGCAGATTCATGCAGAAGGAGAACTCGGACTTGGCTGCAGCAGTTAACTTTGCAACAGATGTTGAGGACTCCATCAAGGCTATGAGAGCCGACTCAACAAAAGTGTTTGATGATCTTTATGTTAAAGCTGAGAAGACATGTGAAGAGCTTGGCATTACTATGCTTGTCCCACGTACTGCTAAAAGACAAACTAAGCGATGTAATGTTCAAACAGCTGATCCTGAAGAATACTTCCGCATCGCTGTATTTGTGCCATTCCTAGATCATTTTCTAAGCCAACTCCAGGACAGACTACTAGCTCACAAACAGCTTCTCAGCGGGTTTATGTGTCTTATCCCAGATGGAGGCGCGTCGAAACCTTCGATGGCTCAGCAAGCACAGATTAAGGAACTCCTTGAGAAATATGCCTTCGTCTTGAATTGTAATGACCTAACACTGCTGGACGAAATGGACCTATGGTATCGATGTGTAGCTACAATGAACAATCCTCCAGCGAACGCTCTAGATGCTCTAGCTAAGTGTAACGTTGACATGTTCCCAGCTGTACGGAAACTAATTAAGATCATGGCAACGTTGCCTGTGTCAACCAGTTCAAGTGAAAGGTATGAATTGTGTTGCGTACGAATGGATATTATAACAGTAGTAGTAGTAGTAGTAGTAGTAGTAGTAGTAGCAGTAGTAGTAGTAGTAGTAGTAGTAGTAGTAGTAGTAGCAGCAGCAGCAGTAGTAGAAGTAGCAGTAAGAGCAGCAGCATCAGCAGTAGTAGTAGTAGTAGTAGTAGTAGTAGTAGTAGTAGTAGTAGTAGCAGCAGCAGCAGCAGCAGCAGTAGTAGTAGTAGTAGTAGTAGTAGTAGTAGTAGTAGCAGTAGTAGCAGTAGTAGCAGCAGTAGCAGTAGTAGTAGCAGCAGCAGCAGTAGTAGTTATACCAGCAGCATAAGCAGCAGCAGCTATTTTGGTGAATGTAACTATCACGTTGAGTTATATTAATGGTATATAGCACTAAATCCATCTCTCAAGCAGCAGCAAAAAGGAACGTGTCAGCGAGGTCGGGGCAGCAGCAGCAGCGGTGGTGGTTGTGGTGGTGGCCATGCTGCTGTGCTGCTGGTGGGCTCGTGGAGGTGTTGTTGTTGTTGGTGGTGGTGGTAGATTGTGGGTGGTGATGGTGGGTGGTCGTAGCTGTTGTTTGAACTAATTAAATATCTTGCTGTTTGCAGGTCTTTCTCTACACTTCGCCGACTTAAAACCTATCTTCGGATTACCATTGGTCAAGATCGCCTCAATGGCTTGGCGCTGATGAACATACATCGAACCATTGAGGTCAATGCTGAAGACGTCTTGTCACACCGCGCAAGAAAACCACGACGCCTTAACTTTATCCTATGATAAAGATTACCAAATTATGAATAGCCCAATAGAGCATATATACGCGTGGGTAATGCGCCCATTATTAAACTGTATAAAGTTTTGCTTGAATAAATGACTTTTCGCTCGAGTCAGGTGGATCAACGTTCAACTTTGCTTTATGTGTTATATTTATGCCGAAGTTTTGAAACATTTAAGCATTTGACTTTTGAATTGCATACCAGTATTGCAGTTTAGCTATACTGAACGGAATTAGTAGATCTTTTCAGGGTATGATGCCTCGCAATGGTGCAGTGTATTTTGGTGCCATTGTCGGTGTCTATGTATATTCAAGGAGCTTAAGACGCATACTGCAATATGCAAACGTTCTGAATTATTATATAAGTGATGTAGCTGTTAGGTTTAGTGGGGTGTGATGGCAACGGGCAAGATTTTCAAACCAGGGAATGTTTTGTAGAAAGATATATTTGACCAGATTGATAGTCCAAGATTCTATCTACCTGAATGCAAGAAATTACTCCCAATACATCAAATTTATGAAAAGAATTCTGGAAATACTCATTTCAATACACTTGTATAGCAAATTACCAAAACTGGGGTACATTTTCTCCAAAAAGTATGTAATATCTCGGTAGAATCCAAGTTTGTTTTATCATTAAAATTGCTGGAAATGACGTCTCAGAGCATCTACTTTTCATAATTTTCTGGGGGAGGACCCCCAGACCCCCACGCTTTAGGGTCGTAACACCCCCCATGAATAGCCTGTAGCTACGCGACTGTGGCTTAGAATACACCTTCCATATCCTCTGCGTGTCGTACGAGGCGACTAAAGGAGGTATGGGTGAGGTAGCCCTGACAGAAGCCTCGAGTGCTGAAGACGGAGGTTCCAGGCCGTGCGGCGCACTCTAATAAACCAGGGATCCACGCACTTAACGCTTATGATCATGTCGATAGTCACTTACAGGACTGGCGGTATGATCAGCGAATGAAAAGAAGAAGAAGATAATTAGCACTAAATCATAGTTTTTGGGTTGTGGTGGTGGTGGTGGTGGTTTGTGTTGTTGATGGTGGTGGTGGTGGTGGTTGTGCATCTGATGGTGCGTGTGGTGGTGGTGGTCTTGATCTTGATCTTGATCTTGATTAGTTATGGCAAAACATCCAAAGGACATTATTTTCGCTGCGCATTCGTCAAGTAGCTGGCTTAGACATGTTTTTTTGCTTCTGATTAATTCGGTAAATTTATTTGTAGGATTTGTAAAGTTTTCTGAACAGCTTAGAAGATTCTGTGATAGTTTGTTCCAATCCCTTATCGTACTGGGAATAAAGCTGAATTAAAGACGTCAGTTCTTGCGTAAATTTGTTTTGAAGTGGCTGTTGTGGATGTTTTTGGTTTTCCGAATTGGAGTCTGTAGACTGTCTATTGATATCTTTGCTTGTTGCTGTAGACCTGTGTAGACAAAATAAGGCAGTTTTGTTTATTTGCGTCTAGTAACAGTGGAAGTTTTAGCGTTTCCATTATATTTGTCCTACTGCCTGGCTCGTAGCAATAGTTTGCGGTGATAAATCTAGCTGCACGTTTTTGCACATTTTCTAGTTTGTCGTGAAGAGTTATCTGATGAGGGTACCAAACTGTACCAGCATATTCCAGAACTGGTCTAATCAGCCCCATGTATGCTTGAAGTCCGATTTCTTGGGAACAGAATGATAAATTTCTCTGCAATAGTTCTAAGGTTCTGTATGATTTGGTGCAGATCTCCGTGATGGGTTTGTTCCAGCTTAGGTCATTGGTGATGCTGATGCTCAAGTACTTTACTGATGAAACAAAACTTAGACCGGTTCCTTTTAGTGTGTAGTCGAATTTGATTGTTGTTTATTTTCTGGGTATGCTCATCATTTTACTGGTTGGAAGCGCATTCCCCAAATGGTAGCCCAGTTACCTAACATGTTTATGTCTTGTTGGAGTGCCTCACAGTCCTTGGGGTCATCAATTTCCCGGTAGCATATGCAATCATCTGCGAATAGTCTGATCTCTGAGGAAATGTCCTGGACTGTATCATTTATGTGGACTGAAAACAGCAATAGGCCTAGAACGGTTCCTTGAGGTACTCCAGACACAATGCCAGCAATGTTTTATTTGGCACCATTGACTACTACACACTGTTTGCGACCTGTTAAGAATGGGTTAATCCAATTTAGCATGTTTTTTAACACACCATATTTGTGCAATTTAGATTTCAAAAGTTCATGTGGAACAGTATCAAAAGCCTTTTCAAAGTCTAGAATAAAAATGTCCACTTGCTTCCGTTTATCAATGAATGAAGCCCAATCATTGCTGGCATTAATTAATTAAATTTGACAACTGTGAAATTTTCAGAAGGCGTGTTGTTTGTGAGTTAGGATGTTATTTTGTTCGAAATGTCTCATTAAATTAGAACAGATGATGTGTTCCAGCATCTTACAACTAATGCATGTGAGGGAAACTAGTCTATAGTTACTTGGTAAGGACCAGTCGCTTTTTTATATAAAGGACAAATGTTTGCTGATTTCCATTCAGTTGGAATAACTCCTTTGTCTAAGGACTGTTGGAAAAAATGTGATAGTATGTCTGACAGTTTTGTTGACAGTTCTTTGAGCTTTTGTGGATGTATTTCGTCTGGCCCCATGGCCTTTGATGTTTTCAAACCATTTAATAATTTCTTAATTCCATTTGGGCTGATGGTGGTGTTTTCCATTTTACTTGTTTAGGAATTGAGTATGGTATTTCGCTATAGGTTGTTTCGGTGAACACGCTAGTAAATTGGCTGTTGAATGACTTGGCTTTGTTGAGGTCAGTATCTGCGAGAATTCTATTTGTTTTGAGTGGCAGGATTCCTTTGATGTCACCAAGCAAATTGTTGACAAAGTTGTTGGGGGAATCCAGAACTTTTTTCTTGATTTACTTTCGCAGAGCTTTCCAACTTTATTTTAGGCGTAGGCTGCCAGCCTTTGTAAACTGACTGTGTGTTTTGTGCTTGCACCTAAGCAATGCCCTTATCTTGTTGTTTATCCAGGGTAATGATTGTTGGGAGTGAGATAGCTTACTAGGTAAATTTTTTCGGGTGGTTTCATTTAGAAAATTCTTACTTAGTTGCCAATTGGTTTTGACATCGCGGCGATTTTCATGACCATTTCAGAACTTCATTCTTGCAAACTCCAATGTATCTTTACGCATAGTGCCATAGTCACTGTCTACAGGGTTTATTTTTGTCAGAGATGTCGCAGACGAGGGTGGCCATAACAGCATCGTGATCGCTGAATTTTTCTGGTGAGTGAAGGTTGCTTAATTGACCAGGTAATGTTGTTGCGATTAAATCTAGAGAGTTTCCTTCATGGGTTAGGAAGGATACTAACTGTTCCATGCTAAATTCATCAAAGATGTTAATTAAGGCTTGGCCATCTGAATCTGATAAAGAGACACCAAGTTCTGTGCTGAGTTTTGTTTCCAATCAATTTTTCTGTAGTTAAAGTCGCCGAGAATGTGCATATTTGGAAGGTGGTTCACTTTATGTTTTGACTTGATCACGAGTAGCTGATTTCTTAGTAGGATAATGTGATCTGATGGTGCATCTGGTTCCCTATACCAACTGCTGATGTAGTGATCTTTTCCATCTATTGACAATTTTGCCCATACTGATTCTCAATCACTTTCTAAGTCGCAAACTTGTGATGATTTTAAATTTTGCTCCACTAACAAAATAGTCCCTCCCCCACCCATCACTCTATCATTTCTGAATATATCATAGCTTAATTCCTGTAGAAATAGCTCATTTGATAATACTGATTTGTCTATTTTGTTTTCTTGAAAGGCTACAATGTCTGTATCGCATGTTGATAGATAATACTGTATTTCAAGTTTTTTCCCCTGATGCTATCTATGTTGATTGATACCATAGTGATTTGTTTTGCTTTTACTGTTTTATCTTTCTTGACAGATTTCAGCCATGGTGATTCACTAATTGCTTCAAATCGGTTACCAATTTCAAGGTCTGTCAAGGATGAATGATTAGATAGGCTGATGTTGTCATAGTTTGGACATATCCAGGCACAGTTTGTCGTTTGCATTACCTTGTAGTCTGCATCGGAGATTTGTATTTGCATTTGGTATGAAGCAATTTTTAATTAAATCACATTCTACTGCTGAGTCCGAGTTTGTTACATTCTCTGCACAAAGGCCACATGGTGCAGAACAGTTTGGGCAGTACCATTTGTCCTCCGTCCTCTGCAGAACCGTATATGCTTTGGTGTCAACACAGTCATCACACTGAATTGCTTTGTCCGATTTCTTTACTAGTTTATCGCATTTTCCACATCCTCTATTAATTGTGTCCAAGATTTTTTCAATGTCGCCAGCGAGGATCAATAATATGCAGAGATGCTTGGAACTACTTTTCAGATTTATGTTGTTCCCTATGCCAGTGTCACCTCGGACTTACCACAAAAGTATGGATGTGGAAAGCAGTGACGAATATAATCGGAACCGTTACCGAGGTCGATTTAGTTTGTTCTATGATGGGCTACTACCCGTTATTGTCACTTGATGCTACCACAAAGATGCTACGTGGAAAGTAGTGACCAATATAATCGAGATCGTTACCGAGATCGATTTAGCTTATGGGATAATGTGCGATGGATGTATCATCCCAATCAATCTGGATTGGGCCATGTAGGTTAAAAAGATGAAAAAATGAAAACTGGTGATACTGTGAGGAATCCATTTTATTCAATTAATTTAAGTTGTTTGTTTGTGTTTATGAGTAGTCTCGATGTTTTAATTAAGCGAGCGACAAAAATAATACAAATTATGTCTCAGGAGGGTTTTTAAAGCCTCTTACCACAACAAATTTGAACAATGTAAGAGTGATATAAATGAAACATGGAAAATAATTAAATCGTTTTTGAATAAAAACAATGGTAAAGCACAACAAACACAGTTTCTTTATAACAACAAAATAATAACCGAGGACTTTGAAATTGCAACAATTTTCAATGATTATTTTGTTAAAATAGGTCCAACACTTTCAGATAAAATCAAATCATCATCCTGCAGCAAATATAGTGATTACCTCAGAGGCAACTATCAATCCTTTTTTTTCGCTAACCCAGTCAGCCATGAAGAAATCTTTAACATTCTTAACAAACTAAACCCTGCAAAAAGTGCTGGTCTCGATGGATTTAAGTGGAGTATTTTCAAACACTGCACCTTAGACCTACTAATACCCCTCAACCACATTTGTAATCTATCTACCACGCATGGCATCTTTCCATCAAAACTAAAAGTTACACGAGTAACACCTATATACAAAGCAAAGGATTCATCTAACTTCACCAACTATTAACCTGTCTCAATACTTCCACTTTTCTCCAAATTAATGGAACGACATGTATAATCGGCTTATTAGCTATTTAGACAAAAAGGCAATCTTGTAGCCTCCCCACAATACGTGTTTCGTGAAAAATATTCAACAATGTTAGCACTAATTAAAATGACAGAAAAAACAATTGATTCAATTGAAAAGAAAAAGCACATAATAGGCATTTTCTTGGACCTTTCGAAAGCGTTTGACACGATCAACCACCCTATTTTACTAGAAAAACCTGCCTACTATGGAATCCGAGGAAGTGCACTCAACTGGTCTCAAGGCTACCTAAATGAGAGAACACAATGCAGGCAATTTACTCTGAAAATAGGAGACTAACATGCGATGTTCCTCAGGGGTCTATCCCTGGTCCTCTGCTGTTCCTCTTATATATGACGGATCTGCCCAATATATGCAAAAACATGTCACTAATTTTGTTCGCTGATGACACCAATGCCTTTTGGTCTGACGAAGATATAATTACTTTATACAAAAACGTAAATGAGGAAATGGAAGAAATTACTAACTGGTTTTCGTTAAATAAGTTATCATTAAATGTGGATAAAACAAACTATATGTTATTTTTCAAAAGCTAGAGAACATATAAATAAAGATATTCTGAAAATTTATATCAACAAAAAAGAAATTGAATAGGCCCCGTGTACACAGTTTCTAGGAGTATATTTGGATAAAAATCTGACCTGGGCCAAACAAATTGAGACAGTTTCTGCTAAAGCATAGCAAGAGGAATAGGTGTCATCCAACGATTAAAACCATATATGACACATGCCACAGTTAAAACACTGTACAACACCTTAATCCTTCCGCACCTCACATACTGCAATGCTGTTTGGACTAACACCTACAAAAACAAAATATCTAAAATTCAAAACCTCCTAAAAAGAGCATTAAATTATTTTGTCGACTAGCAAAGGGCCAAGTTATGTTTAAAGAAGAAAAACACTAGAAGCAGACACAAACTACATGAAAAATACACACGCACAGACATGGGAAAACATAGAATATCAATTACAGCCACTCAATTATGGAATAACACTAAACAGGAAGCCTGGGACAAAATACTGACAACAAAATCATTCAAGAAAACAATAAAGGATTACTTAATTAACACATTACTACTACTACTACTACTACTACTACTACTACTACTACTACTACTACTACTACTACTACTACTACTACTACTACCCTACTACTACTACTACTACCGCTACCGCTACCGCTACTGCTACTACTGCTACTACTACTGCTACTACTGCTACTACTGCTACTACTGCTACTACTGCCACTGCCACTGCCACTGCCACTGCCACTGCCACTGCCACTGCTACTACTACTACTACTACTACTACTACTACTACTACTACTACTACTACTACTACTACTACTACTACAACTACTCCTACTACTACTACTACTACTACTACTACTACTACTACTACTACTACTACTACCTACCTACCTACCTACCTACCTACCTACCTACCCAGATAACATGTAGACATTGGGCCAACGTTGGCAACAGGTTGGCAGATCACAGTTGGCATTACAACATTGGCCCAACATTGGTCCAACGTTGGCTGTATCACTTGTTTGCCAACATTGGGCCAACGTTGGACTAACATAGGAAATTTCACAGTAAATCAAACAAAATCAACATAATATTCACCTTTTAATTTTTAAATTATTAACTTATGCTTTCTGGTGTACTATTTTAAATGTCGTCATAGATTTAAGCCCATTGGCTCAACATTGGCCTAATAACGTATTGCAAACATTGGGCCGACGTTGCGCCGATGAGCAAAATAACATTGATCCAACACATTAACATAAGCTGATTGGTTGGTTTGTTGTTAAAATCCGGTGACATCACGGTTCTGACTACAAACCAACCAATCAGCTTTCTGACAAAGGTGCCCACAGATGAAGTTTTTATACCTTGTGTATATTATATATAGTAGGTGGGGTGGGGTGGGGGGGGGGTTATGTGGTAGAGGGATGGATGGACGAAAATTCAAAGGCCTGTGGTTCAATTGACCAAAGAAACATAAGTTATTCGCTTGCCATTGCTCTAACATGTATGTGTAATAATAAGAAACTCGAAATGCAGGAAATCGAGTCACGAACGAGCCTGTACCTTTCAATGTTTTTCCTCGTATATATATAGTAGGGGGATATGTACTAGTGCGTAGGATGGACGAAAATTCAAAGGCCTGTGATTGAACTTATTCCCAATTCACTATGTGAGAGCGGGCTGGCGTGTTGTTGTGTCAGATGCACACGTTGAGTAAAGAATAGGTCATCCAAGACAAATCTAACAATCATGTTGAACATGTGAACAAGGTTTGTTCAGCTCTTGCCTTATATGAAGACCATGAAGTTTCCTGAGTTTCATTTCAAGCAGTTTCACACACGGTCTTTAAATGTAGTTTTAAAAAAATAGTGCAAAATCCAAGATGGCCACCAATAAAATCGATCAAGAAGCTTTTCGAGACCAGGCATGGATCTGCCCCTATGGATCCTTCCTGCCCAGCAGTTCTTAAGGACTCGCTTAACGAATACGATGAACATATGCTGGATGAATAGACAGATAGGGTAGCAACACAATTATGTCAAATAAGTAACAATCTATTCAACAGCTAGTATGTATGGAATAAGTAATTAAAATTATGATTTTGCAGCCTCATACTTAGCCATATTCGCGTGTGGGTGTCAGAGGTACATTTGGCCCGGGGCTATTCAACGGAGGACTTCAAATGTCTGATTTTGTTTACATGTGGATGGTGGCCTAATCCTTTATGGTTAGAACTCAAAGTGCTAGACATGGCTAAACATGTGTATCATGACCGTACAAGTTGGTAGGGGGAGGGGGGGAGGCGCGGGCTCATAGGCCTACTCATATAAATAGCACAGTATTAAAAAGGATGATATTTATTGATATTTTTTTTAGAGACGTAGGAGATATAGAAGATGGCTTCTTGGCGCATCCATTTTTTACATACTTTCGATGGCGGCCCCAGTCACACACTCCTGCCATTCTATATATACTGAACCAAAAAAGTTTAGCAACATTGAGAATATTACTGTATAAATGTTATTTAGCAAACACAATAAATTGATTCAAACATATTATTTAATTGATAGGTCATTTTCCAATTTGAACAACAGTCTCTTGTTACTGTAATGCTAGCATCGTGCCTTTAACACGGCATCATTCAACGGAATGGTTCAATTTAAATAATGCCACTGAGCTGTCAATACCGGTTGTGACCTCTGCGCGCATTAACCACCGCCGTACATCACTTTCTCATGCTTCGAATTAAGCACCTGATGTCACGAAGAGGAATTGCATCCCATTCCTGGAGCAGTGCAGCTTCCAGCTCCCACACGTTGTGAAGATGTGGATGGTTCTCACGCACCATACAGCCATATACAACATGTGTTCGATAGGAGACAGGTCCGGTGATCGCGCTGGCCAGTCCAACACCGGAACGTCGTTAGCATCAGGGAAATCACTGGTGACCCTAGCTGAATGAGGACGGGCGTTGTCTTGCTGGAACATAAAGTCTGCATGATGCTGCATAAAAGGGATGACAACAGGGGCGACAACTTCATCACAGTAACGTTAAGCCGTTAAATTTCCGTGAATCACAATAAGATCTGTTTTACCATTTTCATGGATTCCAGCCCACATCATGACACTGCCGCCACCGAATCTGTCGTGCTGAATGATGTTGGCATCATACCATTCTCCTAAACGTCGCCAAACCCGTTGCCTACCATCCGCCACATCCACACAAAGCCTCGACTCATCACTGAACAAAACGTGGCTCCATTGTTGAGCATGCCATCACTGATGAGTTCTTGCCTATGCAAACCGATTCTCGATGTGACGTTCTGTAAGTGGAACAGCAACAAGGGGACGACATTAGCATGCCCAGTTTCCTGCTCACGTTGGCAGAGACGGGAAATGGTTCAGGCATGAACACTGAAATGTCGAGCAACAGCGTGAATGCTCTGCCCAGCAGCGAGTCTTCCCATTTCTTCACAGCGCTGATTTTCGGGTAGCCCTGGGTGGCGGGCCATGTTAGGTAGGGTAAACTTTTAAGGTTTTCTGTTAACGTTCGTTATGTGCTTTTGCAATGTGGTGAATTTTTGCCTTCGCTACCCGCCAATGTGGGCCAGTGCATGGAAAATGCATTTTCACATTCAGTAAGCGTGCGGCCGAGAAATGCAAGAAATGATTTGCATTTCTTCATGATCAGCGAGACATTACATTGACGAAACATGCCTGCAAATTTGGTTATAAATGGATGCATAGTTTTAATACAACAAACCAAACTTCACTGTTGCTTTTGCGTGTGTGTGCGTGCGTGCGTGCGTGCGTGCGTGCGTGCGTGCGTGCGTGCGTGCGTGCGGGCGGGCGGGTGTGTGTGTGTGGTGGGGGGGGGGGGCAACATATCTTAGACACATTCCTCAAATACACCCACTGACATTGCACTTCGGCCATGTGTATAGTATACAAATTATTCTATCTTTGCATCTGCTTCACACGTCAATTAAAATTTGAGTTTGAGAGTTACTGTTAATTCTAATATCCCTTAGTCTTTACACATTACCGCACCCAGCCGACCATCATTGCACGTATGTTCTATTCTACCCACTAGTATCAATTCAAAAATTCAAGTGGTATATGACTATGTATCTTACCTTTACTTGCAAATATAGATACAACGTTTACAGATAAAAAGTCAATATGTCACATGTAACTGCCACTAGGTAAATAGCGTTTACATTTATGATTTGATTCGGCCTAGAAGCACTTCCATATTACTTTATGGAATTGTGTTAATGTCAAATCAACCGAACTTTAATGCAACTGCTCAGTTTGTTCTAAATAATCTAAAAATATTGTTTAAAGTTCTAAAGTAAAGTGTACTCATTTTTCGCATAGAAACTGTTAATGGGCACAGCTGCCCCACTGCCCCCACCCCCTGCCCAAAGGGCAATGGGAGAAGCCGCCCCCACTGCCCCTGTGCTTCCGGTGCCCCTGATTCTAGGTTGTTTGAATGTGTTTAATGTTGGAGCGTTAATGGCTTCTGTTGGTAGAGAATTCCATACATTAACAACTCTATTTGTGAAGAAATGCTTGCGTAGATCAGGTCGACAGGGTTGTTTGTAAAGTTTAAGTGCATGTCCCCTAGTGTGTGTAATAGCCGTTGTGAAGAATTCATTTGGCTGGGTAGAAAATCTTTTGCAGACTTCTATCATGTCAGCTCGAATTCTCTCGGTTTTCAATGTTGTAAGATTTAGTTTCTGGAGACGTGTTTCATAACGTATACTTGTTAGATCTGGGAACATGCGTGTCATCCTGTGTTGTACCCGCTCCAGTAAGTCTATGTCTTTTTGTAGGTGTAGGCACCGGAATGGAATACAGTAGTCTAAGTAAAGTCTTACAAGGCATGTGTAAAGCTGGAGAATAACAGGTGGGGATTTATATTTTATTGTACGATATATCAGGCTTAGGGATTGGTTTGCTTTTCTTGATGCTACTTCACATTGTCTTGACACTTTCATTGATTGCTGAAATCGTTATTCCCAAATCCTTTTCTTCAATGCTTTTTATTAGTGTGTTGCTTCCCATTTTATAGCTGTAGCACACGTTATTGTGTCCTAAATGTAAAACACTACATTTATCTAAGTTAAAGCGCATCTGCCATTCTTGAGACAGGCTAAAAATTTTGTGGAGATCTGCTTGGAGTTTAAGTGTACTTTCTTTGTTCAGAACTTCTTTACCTAATTTAATATCATCTGCAAATTTACCAATTTGGCTTGTAATGTTTTCTTCTATGTCGTTTATATAGATCAGAAATAAAATTGGCCCAAGGACCGATCCCTGGGGCAACTCCACTCTTTCCGCTTGTCCAATTAGATTTCTGTCCATTCATTACGACACACTGTTTCCTATCTGATAACCAATTTGTAATCCATTGTAGTATCTCCCCGTCTATCCGGTGAGATTTTATTTTCTTGCACAACCTCTGATGCGGGACTTTGTCAAATGCCTTTGTAAAGTCTAAGTATATTATGTCAACTGGGTGTGCATTGTCTAATTGGCTATTAACTTTATCAAAAAAGCAGAGTAGGTTTATTAGTGCAGACAGGCCTTTCCTAAACCCTTGTTGTGATTGGTTTTATTAAGTAGCTGTTCTTTAGGTGGGCAAAGATTTGATTTCTGAGTAATGTTTCTAAAAAAATTTCCCTATACATGAGGTGAGACTGATCGGCCTGAAGTTACTTGGCTGGTTCTTCCCCCTTTTTTAAAGATTGGCTTGATGCTGGCTAGTCTCCAATCCACAGGCGCTTTACCAGATCTAATCGATTTGATCATAATCTTGGATATAGGGTCAGCAATTTCTTTTGAGCCTTTTCTCAATACCCTAGGGTGTATAGTGTCTGGTCCAGCTCCCTTATCCGGCCTTAAGTTAGCAAGGGCTTCCTCGACAATGATGGCTGGTATTTCTATGTTACACAGTCTGGGTTGTATATTGGTTTGCTTTCAAGTTGGGATGCTGCCTAAGTCTTCAGTCGTAAATACAGATGAAAAAAGGATGTTTCCTTCATTATCTTTTAGTGGTCCTACCCTATGTTTTGTTTTTTGCTTTTTCCTTACATGAAGCATAAATACTATTACTGTCTTGTTTAATTTTGTCTGATAGTTTCCTTTCAAATTTTCTTTTTGCATTTCAGCATGCTAGCTGTTGTTGCCTCGATGAGGGCCTTTCTGTATATCTGATAAGTTATTGGCCACCTGTTGTTTGAAAATTGTTTCCACTTTTTGTATTTTGTACATACCTTTTTCAGTGCCAGGTGGTCTATCCATTGAGGTTTGTTTGATTTTTTCGGAGTTTTTGTAGGTCTATGTTTTGTAACTAGTTTTAAAAATTTCCCAACATTCCTCGGAATGTTTATTCTGGAATAAATCATCCCATGGGAATAGGATTAGTTTGATTTTAAGTGATTGGTAGTCCCCTTTGTTATAATCTATAAAAGTCTTGATTTTCTTCTCGATTGTAGTCTTTGTCACCAAGTCCCACATTATAATGTGGTGATGGTGGTGGTGGTGGTTGTGGTAGCTTGGGTGGTGGTGATCGTGGTGGTGGTCCTGTTTGTGCTTTGTCATTACTGGTGGTAGTATGATATGATATGATATTGTTTTCAGCTCAAGTATATTAGGCATGTTGAAGCCTCCCAGCTGGTCCTAGCATTCATAACTTAAAACTAATCTCCATTAACGTATAGTATATGTTTGGGTCATCACTCATTCCGGAATTTAGAGATAACCCAGAGAAGTATTTACAGAACTTGCTTATAGATGAGCCGGTGTGCTATTAACATACAATAAATGGCAATACAAGTGCAATTTTAACATGGACTGATGTGGTTCCACACCCGGTTCATGTTCCGTCAAGTTTATGAACTGGCATGGATTACCATACCCAGTTCCTATCCCTATAATTTACTAGACATTGATACATTTACAAATGGACTCGCTATATGGACTGGTGTGTTTCCACATTTGGTCCACACTCGCTCATGTAGGTGAACTGGCCTGGATTACCATACCCAGTTCCTACCTTATAGGTTGATATGTACAATGATTTACAATGTAACTGTATTATGGACATGTAGATACTACAAATTATAAATAAACAAATTAATTAACAATATGGACTGTTGCTTTGTTTCTAGCAATTTTGTAAAGCATCTAATCTGTGCTTTTCTTTGTTTCATTATACCTTTTGCTTAAGATGTCTGGGTGTAGTGATATTTGTAGAACATCATGGCCACTCTTACCTAGTGGAGGTAGGTGGGTTATTTTGTGGATGATGTTTTGGTTGTTTGTTAAAACTAGATCCAAAAGATTTGAAGTCTGGTTTATTCTATGTCATGTTGCATTAGTAGCCAGTTGCTGTAGGAAAATATCGCTGGTTGTATTGAGAAATGCATCTTCTTCTAAATTTGCCGAGAGTCCAGTGCTCCAGTTAATAGATGAGAAGTTGAAATCTCCAACTATAAGAATATGATCTGCAATTTCTCTCTGAGCATGGTTTAGTAGATTTATCAGGCTATTATTATTTGGGCCGCCTGTAAATGCATCCAACAAAAATCTTTTCCTTTTGCTCTGTCATCCATGTACTCCATACTGATTCATTAAACACGTGCTCATTTAGGGTGTCACAGTTTTGAGCATTCAATGATTCATGGGTATAGATGATGACTCCTCTTGAAGGATTACTATTTAGCGAGAGATTGTAGTTATAGATCTGCAATTCGCTAATGCTTATATTTGTGTTTTTGGTAACACCTCTGTGATTAGTATGATGGCAGACGAATCTTGTGTTCTAGTGCTAAACGCTCAGCTTTTTAAAAATATTAATTAGACTATCTGCATTTGTGCATATGCATGTATCAGTTACTGTTTTAGAAGTTGTATTGTTCGCTATTTGAGAGTGCTTTGGTGTTGTTGAACTTGTGTTGATTTCTGCACACTCGCCAGTTAGTGTTTTTACTTGTTTTTTTACATCTGACTTCTTTGTGTTTTTGTTTTGTTATTTCCTGCCTTCCTTGTTCCAAAGCTGTTGTTGTTATTGTGTTTTCATTGTAGCACATAGTGTACTGAGATGCCTCATTTAATTGTATGTACATCTAAAATTTCGTCATTTAGTACTGAGAATTGGTTTGAGAGTTGTGTTAGTATTGTGTGATGGTTGAGCTGGTTTGTAGCTGGGTTTATCTTCTCCATGGTGTAGCATGGACATGACAAACATCCTACGAGTCTGAGGTGGTGCTCATCACAGAGTGAAGGTGCTAACTGATGTCTAATTCCGGCAATAGGCAAGGGCCTTCATGGTCAGGGTGAACGCCATCCCAAAATAGGTTGTAGTGTGGTTCACCATTGAGGTCGCCGAATATCTTTGTATCATTTATAAAACTGGCCTTGTGCCTATTTAGAAGGGACCACAACATTCCATTGAAGACATCTACAAGGTTGTTGTCACATATGCTGTCTAGTCGTGGTAGAATGACATAATGACATGTATTGTGCCAATTCCTTGTCAAGTCCTTATTTGAAGCTATTTAGTGTTGGACCTGTTACGACGTGATCAGGTAGAGCATTCCATGATTCTACTATCCTTGAGGAGAAAAACTGATGACGAAGCGCTGTCCTACAGTAGTGTTTCTTAAGTTTATAAGGATGACCTCGCGTCAATATAATAGAATTATTAACTTAAGCAAGATAAGCGCACATCCCTCTGTCATGTCTTTCCCTGTAAAAATGTAAATTGTCATACGTCTATTAACTGTTGGACTGCTGGAAGCCAGCGGACAATAATTCCAATTGGCAATGACTCTGGACTGGCTGAGTATTTCAGAAAAAATTTGACTGAAAGTTGCTTGTGGCTTAGCCACCGACAACATTCGGTCAAATTGTTTTAGAGGTACTCAGCATACCCTGAGTTAGGCTCCATGGAAAATGTAGACTGCAGAGGCTTGGCAGCGAGACAGTTAACTATATGTATATATAGCATTATAACATGTTAACCTTATGTATTCAGTATTCTCATGTCCTATATTGTTGTTATATGTTATATGTAGGGGTCCACCGCCACATAGGCTCTGCCTTTGGTGGACTACCTGCTGTGAAACTGTAAATGTATATATCAAAATAAATAATCTTGAACTTGAACATGAACTTACTGTGTTTGAGTCAAGCTCTGCGAGTTTACTATCAATTGTAGTGGTGATAGTTTGACTGGTGGAGGTGGCTAGACATGTTTTTCGGCTGGATTCTTATATATTCGTTAAAGAAACGTTGGACCACTGGCTGGAAATATCTAAATTTACCCCTGTTACTTGTTACTTGTCTTGTAGATACCGCCTCTCCAATTCTAAGCGAACCATCAGCCATGAACTGGACTGATGTGACGACTGTAAATTTACTAGTCAGAATTTTCGTTACCTAATCACTACACATATGCCTTTTGTTGTTGGTTGTTTTTTGGGCTTTTCCTCGTCTTTGTACGGTGTATTGAGATATTCCGCTAAGTTTTGATGATCGAGTGTGGTGTAACTTGAAACAGAGGTCTAGTGATATTTGTTCCAGGAGAATTCTCAGTGGATTGTTAAGTGGAATGAAATGTGAAGCGTCAAGTATCAGTCTAGTGGCATCCTCCTCCGTCAGCTCGCACAGCCTTGGTACATCAGCAGTCTGAAGGATGTCATCTATTCTACGAAGATATGTGACACGAACACCTTCTAAGCTCGGGCACAGCAGGATAAAGTGGGTGATTGTTTCAGCGGCCGACTTGCACATTGGGCAGATAGTGCTTTGAGATCGGTCTCGCGTAGATCCGCCAAACAGGTTATATCGCTGTGTGATTAATTTAACTTTCACTGCTGCTTTTAGGACTGTTAGTGTGTCTGTATTAGTCAGTTCCCAAATAGGATGACATCTATTCATGGTGCATGAGTTCAGGTTGATGAATGATAGTGTTACTTTAGAGGTAGCTTCACTAATTAGATGGTCTCTCCAATAAGCATTGACACTCTGCTTCAATAGATTTTTCCACATGCACTTTGACGGCTGGGTTTTCACAAGTTGAAACGCCGACGGGAGCTGATACTGAGAGAGTAGTTGTCTAGCCATTATCACCCAACTGTGTGAACCGGAGTCCTTAACGGCAAGTTGACGTCGGATAACCTGGGCCTCGATGGAATCTCATCTGCGGACCATGTTTATAAATAGAGTCAAGATTCTCTTGTGCAGTTGGCCTTCTATTGGGATGATAGCGAGAAGAAGATATGTGGCAGCATTAGCAGTTGAAGCTGGAAGATGCTGTATCTCTTTCATGGATCCTCTATATTAGTCTTCTAGAAGCTGGGTCTCTGTCTTGGAGAGTACCAGAGCTTCCAAACCATGCAGGAGAACTGGTATGACATATATGTCCCATATTTTCCTAGATGTCTTGGGGTTAATTCCGTTAAGGCCATGCATACCTGCTCCCATTAATGAGTATGCCGTACGTCGTGCTGTTTGTATGCGCGAACTGACTGTAAGCAGGCTTCTGGTATCTGTAGTTCAATGGACTCAAAGATGGATTTCATCATCTGATTGTTCCAGTGGATTGCATTCAGCTTGAAGAAGAGCTCAGGGTATGGGTAACCAGGGGCTGTTTTCCGAATCAATGCCTTAGTCTTCGTTGAGCTGAACAGATACCTTTCATTTGTGGCATCAATCTCAGTGATGGTGAGTAGCTGTTGCATAGCACTTGAATTGCTGGTTATAACTGCCAGGTCATCGGCACACATCACTGCGCCTGCAGGAATGGATCATATGTGGAATGCTCCCGGATGGGCAACCAGCTTGTTAAGTAATGGGTTGCTGCGCAGCTTAAACAGATCTGGTGAAGTATAGGCACCCTGTCTTATGCCCAGTTCCTCAATAATTGGTCTAGACACTCCGCCGAGCCACTTAATTTCTGAAGTAATCCCTGAGTACATACTGTTGAATAGTTCCCATAGCTGCCCATCCACGCCTTGGGAGAAAGCAGAATTTAACATGCTCTTGTGGCATACAATGTCGAAGGCTTTTGATGCATCTAAGAAGGTTATGTATAATGGGGACTTCACGTCCTTGGCTTCTGCAATGCATTCTGTGAGTAAAAATACTACATACACGGAGGAGCATCAGTGATAGCTCTTGTTCTCTTTAGCAGTTCTTTTTCTAGGACTTTTCCCAATAGGGAGGTAACTGTAATTCGTCTATAGCTGTCTGGGTTACTACCCGGTTTTCCTTTCTTTAATATGGGTGTCACTAGACCTTTCTTCATACTATCAGGAATTTTGCCCTGTTGGAATATATTATTGATGAGTAGCGTGACTATAGCAATGATTTCCTCTGAAGCATATATTACATGCTCCCTCAGTCAATCCTTCTGGGTCTGCTGCTTTCCCCTTCCTCATTGAATTAATAAGGCCTCTCGGTTTCTTGTTCAGTAATAGGGGGGAAAGCACCAGCTTTCACTGATAAGGTACTGAGTAGTGCATGGATAACTGTAGCAGAGTTTAATGCTTCCTGACTGAAACTAGGGTGATGTTTGAACGTGGCAAGATCTTCAAAATAATCTGCCCAGCCATCAATTTCTGATTGGTATGATGGTGGCTTGAAGATAACTGTAGTGGCTTTTGTAGACTGGCTTCCAGCCCGCTGTTTGCGTATTAGTTTGAACATAGACTGCTGATTATGTTTTGACGTGTGCATAATTTCACTATGTAATTGGTTCCGAGAATCCGCAGTTAACTGGCGCTGTGCACGTCGAAGGTTCAATCTAGCTGCCTCTCTAGCAATGAACAGTTTGTGGGATTTTTCCATTGGACGTCCAGCTTTTTTCCATGCCCAATTAGCTGCCTTGACTTTTGCCACTAATGGCTTCAGGATGGATGCCCATCTTAGCCTGGTTTTACGTCTAGTTTTTGTCCGGGATGTAGGATCATCTTGAATTGCAACTTTCCGTAGCACACTATTGATATCTCTGAGTAACAGTTCATTATCTGTCTCCGAAGTGACATTTTCCAATATTTTCCTTAGCTCAATTCCAGTTAGATGTTTATATCTCTCCATATCCACTTTTGACTACTTTATTTTCGGAAAGAGTTCTTTATTTTTCTGTTCCGCCTTTCCAGGACCAGCTGTCAGACTCAGTGTTGCAACTATTGCATCATGGGAGCTGTGATTAAGGATATTCCTTGTGTCACCCGAAATGGCAGTAGTGATAGGGGACTGATCTTTCACCTCCATGAAATAGTCAATCTGAGATGTAATATCCCCAACAAAGTGATAATATGTAGCGATGTCTGGTGTTTTTTCCGCCACTCTGAAGCCTGCTGAGTCACAGAATTTACTAAAGAGGACATCGTTCTTAGAAGGCTTCTCTCTGGTCAATGAGGCATCGATATCTCCTGCCCATAGGATGTAATTATTCTCCTTGTACTTCTCAGTGATTTCAAACACTTCATCTAAGACACTCTGATAGTTTGCAGTTTTGTCTAAGGTGCCTAGTGATGGCATGTATGTATTTATCAGGATGAGTGGGACTTCATTTGTAGAAATCTGCACTGCTAGGACATGATTGCTGCCATCCGGAAGTACTTCTACATGTTCTGACATATCTTTATGCCAGATTATTGCCACTCCTGCACTGCCTCTAGGTCTAAACAGTGGAGGTAAGGGAATGTCATCATCAGAACATTTTATGGCAGCAGCATGTGCCGGGAAGGTAGTACCGATAAAATCTGCCTGAAAATTATAAAGCCAGTGCTCTTGCAGACATAAGATTGTGTGTTTGTCTTGGAGTAGTTCATGCGCGTAGATAAAATTACTGACCAAGTTTTCAATATTACATGAAGCGATTTTGAGAAAACCTTCGCTCAGAGAGGGGCTCATTGGCCTACTTTCATGCTGGGAGGAGGGTCCTCGGCCCTCAGAGGAAGCTCTAAAAAAGAGTCACTAGATTCTGTTTCAGGTACAGACACATGCCCTGACGCGCTGGTGACGGGCTGCTTGGTCTCGCTTGGAACAAACTGCTGGTTACCGCTGGAAGCCAGCTGATGGTTACCACTGGAGACAGGCTGCTTGTTAGTGCTGGGAACAGGCTGCTGGTTGTCACTGAAAACAAGCCGCTGGCTACTGCTGGAAACAGGGTCCCGGCCACCGCTAAAAACAGGCTGCTGGTTGGCGCTCATAACTGGGTGTGGATTATCGCACGAAACTGACTGAAGGTTACCGCTGAAAACAGGTTGCGGGCCACCGCTGAAAACAGGCCGCTGGTTACTACTGAGAACAGGCTGCTGGCTACCACTGAAAACAGGCTGCTAGCTACCGCTAAAACAGGCCGCTGGTTACTACTGAAAACAGGCTGCTGGCTACCGCTGAAAACAGGATGCTGGCTACCACTGAAAACCGGCTGCTGGCTACCGCTGAAAACAGGCTGCTGGTTACGATTGAAAACAGGCTGCTGGTCACCGCTGAAAACAGGCTGCTGGTTACTACTTGAAACAGGCTGCTGGTCACCGCTGAAAACAGGCTGCTGGCTACCGCTGAAAACAGGCTGCTGGCTACTACTGGAAACAGGCTGCTAGCTACCGCTAGGAACAGGCTGCTGGTTACTGCTGAAAGCAGGCTGATGGTTATCACTGAGACCAGGTTGCTGGTTACTGCTGAAAACAGGTTGTTGGTTACCATTGGAAACCGTACTCAGTGGTACAGAGCGCTGATTTTGTGGGTCATATTTCCTAGATTTTTGCTGGTAATAGCTACGTTTGTAACCGCTATTGTTGGGCCTATTTACATTGTTGTTGGTATTATTAGTAACATTTACTAGCAAGGCTGTTGTCAATGCAGTCATTGAAGTAAGTAATGTGTCGCGATGCCTTGTGTCTGGTTGCGGATGATACTGATGCGATGATGGTTGTCCATGGAAACCCATAGGAGGGTGACACGCATTCATATATGGGTTCCAGAATGGTGGTACCGATGGTGGTGGTGAGAATGGCCATGGTTCCTGTGGTGGGTATGACCACGGCGGATGCATCTGGCTTTGTGCAGACTGAGGCTGTGGCAATGAAGAGGAGGCGTTAGTCGTGGAGTTAGTATTGTCATGAGAGAGCATTTTAAGCTTCAGCAGTCTGTTTTCTTCAGACAGCATATTTACTTTTGACTCGAGGCTACTAACTAATGATGTTAGTTCTTCAATTCTATGAGTTTGAACACCCAACTCGTCTTGCTGTCTGGTAAGCATGCTTTGCTTGGATTTCAGAGTTCTCTCCTTTGCTCTGAGCTGTTTCTCCTTTGCTTCAAGAGATAGTGCTTTCTTTACTGTATCTGAGGTGTTATCACAGTTCATATGGTCATGAATATTAGCCCTGGGTGATGCACTTAACGATGTACTGTTGTCTACATGTCCAGGGATAGACGCTATGTGGACACTTGTTCTATTTTGGTCTGGCTGGTAAATGTTTGAGGTGGAGAGGAGCTATGTACTTCATCCGACCTTGTCTCATCAAGTAGCATAGAGCAAGATACACACGTATACGCCGAATCATCTTGTTCCAGACGCTCTATGGCTTTTGTATTAAGCCCTTCACATGTATAATGTATCAATTTCTCACAGGTTTCACTGAGCACTGCATCAGCTTGAACATGTTGGTTACAGTGCAGGCAAATTGCAGGATCATCGCTGACAGTTTCGTGAGTGCTTTGATTCAAATAGCCATGAGCAGACATTAAACTGTGTCGAGATGAATTCATTGGAGGTGTTTCAACATCGGACTGTAATGAAGTCATTGTAGGCACTGTACCGAGCAAAGGAGTGGTCATTGCAGGAGCTGTGCCGGACCGAGTTTGAGACACAGCAGGAGCTTTTGTTGCATCGGAATGAGATAAAGTCATCGTAGGAGCTGTTGTTGCGTCTGACTGAGACCGAGTAATTACAGCAGCTGATGCTTCATCGGACCGAGATGAACTCATTGTGATCAATGCCTGAGCTGTGCCAGGCCGAGATGAGGTCACTGTAGGAGCTGTTGCTGCATCGGACCGAGACGAGTTCATCGCAGGAGCTGTTGCTACGCCGGGACAAGATGAAATCATTACAGGAGCTGTTGCTGCATCAGACCAAGATGGAGTCACTGAAGGAGATGTAGCTACATCGAATCGAGATGAAATGATTGCAGGAGCTGTTGTTGCACTTGACCGAGATGAAGTCATTCCAGGAGCTACTATTGCACTGGACCGAGATAAGGTCATTGCAGGAGCTATTGCTGCATTGGGTCGAGATACGGTCATTTCAGGAGCTATTGCTGCATTAGGCCGAGATATATTTGCTAGCATTTCTGACTGAGATGGGGAGCTCAAAGCGCGCCTCTGGTCATTTCTGGTAGGTGGACATTTTTTTAGCTGCTCTTTTGATTTTTGTGTTTTTCCACTTTGACCTGCATTATTCTTTAGGAATTCTTGGCACAACTGTGAAATTGTCTCATTTACTCGATCGAGATGTGGAGCACTGGTGACCATTGCTACTATATGAGGAAGATCTAGAAAGATGAATTGGTCCAGGTTGGACCCGTTTACAGTGACTCTACTCGATGTATGGTACAGATTGATCCTGAACAGCTGACGACCTCCCCATATAGGCTTCACTGAGATAGATTCCTCTACAGTCAGGCCGCTTCGGTCTTTCTTGAAAATTGATAAACAGGAGTATTTATTGTTACCATTGAAATAATCACTTGTAACAGCTCTATATTCTTCGTATGCTGCTGCTGATAGATGGAGAACCAGGTTCTTAGGTTTATGCTCAATTTCAATGGGACATTCTCTTTTAGCTGCACCCAGTTTCTTTTTCACTGCCCTGGATTTGCCAAGCACATAGTCCACTATTAAGTTGGGTCTCCTATCCCCATTAGCTTTTGCTGGGATGTATTGCTGCGGAGGGCGGCGTACCCTTTCTAGTCGGACATTTTGTATTGTACCTCCAGGATCTGTAGCAGTTTCCCGGGGATTTCCTTGGTAATAGTAACAGATTTGAGCTATATTAGATCAGATCCTACCTTGAGTCTTGTAGTTGATGTTGGACACTTCCCGTTCCAGTAGAGCTTCATCCGTCGAGGTTACCTGCTGCTGGAAGGTGCTTTTCTTAGGATTGAGTTTTCTTGTGTGCTCGCAACATTCCAATCCAGGGTTCTGATAAGATCAGGACTATGTCAGGAGTATTGGAAACGGATCGATTCTGAAGCCAACAGCTGTCGCGTTGGTTAAACTGTAGCTTATCTCAGACTATCAAGGTGTGGAGGTTGTAAATAGTATCACAGACAATATTCTGGTTTGATATGACAAGCTTAGAGGTATCAAAGGCGATGTTCAGTTTTGATATCACAGTTTCAGTGTATCACAAATGCGCGAATGACAGGCTGGCTAGATGTTATTTAATTTCATTAAAATCAGGATAAGAATGATTGTTCGGTTTTAATTTCAGACTTCATTTGAAAACAGGATCGGAAAGTTTGTTCAATTTCATTGAGGTCAGGATTAGGCATAAATTCATTAAAATCATGCAGAATTAGACATTAAAATCAGGATTTAGGCGTAATCTTCCAAATTCATTAAAACATATTTGATGTGGATGCACGTTAATTAAAACTGTTCAACAAACTGCTAAAAACTGTCAAGATTCGGTTAAATTTAAAAAGCTGGTTAGCAATAGCTCTGTCGTGCTGGATTCTAGCCTATGATCGATTCTGTCCTAGCCAATGGTGGCAATGTTGTCGTTAAGAATCAGAAGGAAGCGTTCAGAGGTGTGGACTCGCCATCACTTCTGTAGTCGTACTCACTCGTATGATATTAGACTTTTAATAAGTTCGAATGTTGATTTTCAATCTTCACAATGGCATCGCACGTGAAGTCCATTTGATGGGTAAGGCATGTATGTAGATGATTAAAATACCGGAAATTATTAAGAGCAACAAAAAATAGATAAAACAAAAGTCTTCCGTAGTTATTAAATTGACATTTTAACACGTCAAAGACTGTGGAGTTTCAACAAATAAGGCGATTAACATAGATTTAACACAGATTTAACGGAGCTAGACATTTTCCGCTTTTATTCAGGCGTACTATATGCCTGAAGGTCTCATTTCAGATTTAGATTTCACTGGCTGCCGCATCCGTTGCTTCCTTTTCTCCAAGGACGCTGGTTTTGTTTTTGTTGTTTACTTTAGTCTTATCCTGGCTAAAACTGTTCCACCTTACAGGTAATATTGTGCACATAATGATGTATTCCAATGTATTCGCTAAACAACCGTTGCGCTTCAGGGAATCGGTAAAATTTTAACATCGTCTTGCGTATTCGGGATTTCTCAGACGGTCGGAGTCTACACACAAAGATATGTCATTCTAAGTAATCTAGGTAGGGGAGAGGAGGTAGTTTTCAATCGCTTAAGGAATCGTGTTATTTCTCCTTGTTCAAAGAATATTTTCAGTGCAAAATTACGTCAAATGGAAGGTCATAATATTGTCAAATACTGTTACTGTAAATTCAAGATTCTTTATTTCCATATCATGATATCGGTAAATAGTTCAACAATTCAATACACAGGCATCCACCAAATGTAAGGCCTATGATGCGGTGTCTGGGTCCACCTTAGTCCGAGTCTGCTTTGACTCAACTCGCACTGTGACAGATATTTGGACAGACTGAAGGGCGGAGAAAGTCAGAGCAATTTGTGTGCTCAAAAGTTTGAGAACTCCGCCACCGCTTGGTAGCATGCCACTTAATCGACCTTAGCTACAATATTTGACACAAATCCCAGTTATTGCTTCGTATATAATTCACATATCCATTCGCTCGCACCTTAAAGCCTTTGTCAAGAAATAACTTCTATTTCAGTGAAATAGTATATACATTAAAAGTTTTTTAATTCCTCCAAATAAATTTACTGTGTGTATATACACATTATCAGTTATCGGAGGGGTTTTGTGTACCTAGGTACCAGTTTCTAACAGGGATGTAAATTTGTTATTTATATAGCGACAAGATGGTGATATGATATCACTGTCTATGATATGACAACAGGAGAGTTTGTCAGCAAAAATAATGATACAAACGCCACTAAAAAACAAGCACAAATTAAGTTATTTTGGTAAATCTAGAACTGGTCAAATTCCATTTTTCATGATATCCCGTATACATAGACAGCAGGAACACCATTTTCAAAATCAAAATTCTGTATCCTTGCTTTGCAAAGTAGTAAATCAGGTGTTTAAAATGAAAATAAGGATTGTTATACATACCATAAAACATTAAAATTATTTTATTTTGTATCATATATAGAAACTATGGTCGTGTTTAGATTGAGCATGAGCGTGAAAAAAAATCAATCTAGATTGAAAACAGTATAAGTACCCATGCGCCTTCGGGGCTTCCATAGAAAATAATTATTATTATGTTGGTGAAATCAACATAGTATGTTTGATAGCAACTGGCATATGTCGTCTGATGCGAAAACTGGACCAGTTTGCTTCATTTCTTTACGAGTTATGAACATTTCTATGGACCCTAAAAAATGTAATAGTGAAAACACATGTTTTTCACACGTCAAATAAAAAGATAGGTAAACTAATTACTTATTTCTGCTACATCTTGATCAAATCTTCAAATGGTATGTAAAACTAATGTATCTATTGAAATAAACATGTTTTGATGATGTCATCAAAACAACGAGTACAAGAGATCACAAAAAGGAACAATGGTTAGAAATAGAACCCTGTTAGAAACAGGTACCCTGATCATACCCATATCCATGTATGGGAGTTCTCAGGAGGGGGTGGGTGGTTGCGGTTGGCTCTGGATGATTGTCGTGAGGTTCATCGGGAAGGCCATCTAGATACTAGTGGTCTTAAAGCTGTTACATACGCAACAGACTATTTGACATCTTAGATACCCGCGATGCAACCTCGCCATAGCATCTCATTTTTCACGCCTCCACATTCACACGCCCACTTGTGCCTTTGAGAAATTGTTGGCTCGCTTTGGCTTTCTCAGTGTGACACAGGGTTCGGAGCTTCAGAACATGGTGGTACGCTTCATCACTGACCTGTTCATCCTCGAGAGCTTTGCTGACAGACTCGTCGATAGTCTGTAGTGTGCTCTGTGCTAGTGTCACATGCTGAGTACGCTTCTCGAGCTTCCTGGTGACCTGACACTGACCAACTCCTAGGACGGCGGCTAGAACAGTGACAGCGAGGTCGACTATCGCACCCACCCCTGTAGCAATGGTGGCGACGGCTGCCACCCACACACTGGCTATAATCACACGCAGCGCCGGTTGTGCGAATGAGAATGTTGTAGGCAGCTTTATACCGCTTGCCCGTCCTGCTGTACTTTTCAGCCTCGTGGCCGAGATTCTAACTGATAGTTCCAATATTCTGCAGACACCAATTGCAAAGTCATCAGGTGTCAGGGGGAATGCAAATCAGGTTGCTTTTGCCACTATGATTTAGCCATGGTATACTTGGGGCTTAAATGCGCTAGCACTGCATCACCTGTAGGATCTGCCGATGAGTCATTGTGGAATTCATTTTGAAGAGTTTGCTGAACCGTGTGAGCTTTTAGCTGTGGAGACTGATTTCTCTTAGACACCGGTCATCCAGCTTCTACTCTGGTGCTAGTAACTTTTGAAGCTGTGCCATCTGGAACATTGTGTCCCTATGATAGTACTCCTGACATTGTTTGGCTTTTTTGCATTTACGCTCCTGTAGGGCTGCACGGTTTGGCTTACAGCCATATCGGTTTCGATATGACTTTTCATATCGGTTTTAACCGAATATCGGTTTTATGGACATGAAACAAAAAATTTAAATGATAAAAATTAGCACGAAAACAGAACGTATTTTCACGCCCTGATACATTCGTACCGTTTTACGCCTTTAAAGCTTAATATACCTTATAATATCCATCATCGCGGGAGTGAAATTATTAATTAGACCGCCTAAATATTAAGCACAGTTAAATAAACATCGTTTATTTTGTCAAAATTAATCATAAATCAGCAAAACAGGTTGCGAAAAGACGTAAATCACGCGATTGTAATTAATTATGATGTAATTATCTCCCTTTCTGCTTTCATTTCCAATTCGGCCTGAGGACGAAATCATGCCTTGAAGAAAATATTAACTGTAATATTGCGATCGCGAATTTCATAAGTTTATATGATATTGTGTATAGAAGATACCGTTTTAAAAACGGTTTGAGTAATAATTTTATTTAAAATTATATCCTAATAAGCAAAATGTATTCGGCATTATATTTATTGGCGAGATTTTGATGCATTCGGGCGATTTAGTGTTGGGACGACTTTGCATTATGTTAATTAGCCGGTGACGTTGTTTAGAAATGTTTTCCCCGATACAAATTTTAATGACAAATTCCCACATTAGTATTGTGTTTTATATTGCAAATTTATCTGAGACTACCAGAGAAAAGACGAGTGGATATTTATTTAATTAATTCACTGCTTAATTTCTCTCGGCGTACAGCGAGTTACATGGAGTTACACAATATGCGCAATTGGGGCCACGTTCAATTATTAGTTGCCCCGAACATAGCTTAATGGAAAGTATGGCCATTATTATTCATTACGATTTTCATGCTCGTTAGTATCTTTTAGTTTTAACAATCCTGATACGAAAAACCGAAAATATGTTCATATTCGGTTTTTCGATATTTATTTTTTTATAATCGGTTAGGAAACCGTCAGTGCAGGATATCGGTTTTAAATATGGTATCGGTATATCGCGCAGCCCTACGCTCCTGCACCATATCCTTTTTCATGTGTATTTCTTCTGGCTCATCATCCGAGAGTTCTGTATTCTTTATTCCCTTTGCCAGTATCTACGTGAAGCTCGGGTATGTCTGATGTGATATCATATTGATAGGCCAATGAGCAGCTGCAGCGTAAACTCTAAATGACCATGAGACAGGCCATCTGTGCTGATTTGTGATTGGCACTGCCCGGAGGTGAATGTAACACATTGGCATGTATGTAGGTTGGCGGATCAGAGAGCTTCCTTGAAGAGGACTGATTCTACCCGGTACTGTACCACAGTATTATATCCTCGCGTTTAAACCCTCCTTGTATAGGATGGAGCCGATATTTGCCCACTCAAGAGGTCTTGCAGATCTAGTGGATGCAGGGTTTCTCATGCGATCTAAATTTTGAAAGTCCCAGAGACCCAAACCCCTTAAATTGGGGGTGGGGGGGGGGGGCGTAGCCCCAGCTGAAATTTGCTGGTCCCAAACTGAAATGTGGTATTCCCAAGCAGTATTTCTCATCCATGCAAAATTTGGAAGGGACTGTTGACTCACAACTATGAAGTATAGTGTTCCCATGATAGATTTTGTAGGTACATCTGTATTTTTGTGAAAAAACCTAAAATTACTTATTATTTAACAAATGTACAAGATTTTCAGGGGTCCCCCATGGGACCCACTGCCACTAGTTTTTGGGGTCCAATCAACATTTGGTGGTATATACGCTCAAATGGACCCTTATGAGAATCCCTGAGTGGATGTATATGATATTGATGCCATCAAGGTTAAGGAAAGTGATACCCCGAAAATTATGAAGGTCAATAAGGTATGATTGGCTTGCCATTAGCCCTGATTATGTGAAATTTATTCTTTCATCCATCCATCTGCCCATCTTTCCATTTATTTGTCCACACACCCATCCATCCATCCAGCAATGCATCCATCCGTCCATGACCATCCACTGGCCCATCCACACATCTGTCTGTTCCTTCATCCACCCGCACATCCCACACATCCATACATCAATCAATGTATCCATCCATCGGACCTTTCTTCCAGTTATCTATCAATCCATCTATCTATCCATCCAACTGTCCATCAATCCATTCATCTTCAGATCAATCAATCAATCAATCAGTGAACTAATTGTCAACTTTTCAATCAATCACTCTTTCAAGCAAACAAGAAAACCATCCAGCACTTGTTCAATGATCCACCTACCCAATCACACACCCGAACACCACCCCAAATACACACACAAACCCTCATGTACCCAATTATCGTTCACCCACATAATCAGTCACCACACACACATACAGCTGTACCCACAATCAATCACAAACCCACTCCCCAAATTAACAGCCCAATCACCCACACATTCAGCCAATCAATTAGGTTGATTAATGGACTGGTTGGTTGGTGGGTTGGTTATCAACTGATTGATTGATTGATGGGAGTGGTTGGTATCCCTCTGCTTTTGCGAAAGCGAGTGGATTATATTTTCGCTTCCATCCATCTGTGCATACGTACATCCATTCATCACACATAGGTTTGCATTCCATAGCTACTTTTGTTTAGAGTATTGAGACGAAATTTTGTGGGAATATTGTCTATGGTAGTAGGAAAATGTACCTTATGCCAGGTCTATCCATTCATCCATCCATCTCTTCCTGACCATATGTCCGTGCGCCTGTGTAAGTTTTGGGTTTTCGTTTAACAACTGTACTTTTGCTTGGTGTATCTTGATGAACCTTCTTTGGAAGTACTATGGTAGTTAAGGGCGATGCACAGTATTTTGTGGGTCAGTCTGCCCAACCGTCCATCAATTTATTTGTCTTTCTTACCATGTACATGTATATATCCATCTGTGCAAATTTTGGGTTTTCGTTTGATAACTTTACTTTTGCTTGGCATATGTGATGAAAATTTATGAACGGTTGACTACAGTACTAGGGAAATGCATACTATGTTGTGGTTCAGTCAGTCTGTCAATCAATCCATGACTATCTTTCTGACTGTGCCCGTCCGTCGATAAGTTTATTTCTGCTTGGAGTATTGTGATGAAAGTTCATGGGAGGTTTGACTCTGGTAGTAGGGAAATGCGCATTATTTGGTGGGACAGTCTATCTGTCTTTCTATCCATCTGCCTTTCTGGGTTTTCATTTGATAGCTTTTACTTGGAGTATCGTGATGAACCTTCATGAGAAGGTTGGCTATGGTAGTAGGGAAGTGCACATTATTTTGGGGGTCAGTCAATCTATCCATCTGACTATTCATATGTCGTTCTGACCATATGTCAATCCGTCCATTCAAATTTTGGCCTTTGTTCGATAACTTTACTTTTGCTTGGAATATCGTGACGTCACTTCATGGGAAGGTTGGCTGTGGTAATATGGAAATGCACATTAATGATTATCCTCTTTCGGATAGGTGGACGCAAAGTGTCATGATTTCGCAATGGCGAGATCCATCCATACTTGCCATGGAATTATTTACCTGGAAAGGCTTAAAATTCATCAAAAACGCATGTATTATGCGCTGTTGTGCTCTTGTTACAAGGTATGAAGTCTAATTCCCATTCATGTACCTGATAGTACATTTAATATAATGCTTAACGCGATAGTCGCTTACTAATTCCGACATTCTGTCCCAGGATGACCAAGTATTTTGCAATTAGCTGACTAACTGACTAGTACTGTAGACCATCACCTTGGCTCTAAGCATAGTCCTAACAGACCAAGTTATAATTATTAGAGGTGTTTTCTAGGAGGTTGGTAATGATCTGACAACCAGTAATAGAGGCCCTCATAGCATCAGTATTTCTCATGGCGCACCAATCTTAGATTCTCTCTCATCCTATCACATTGTCTGATCAAACAATTTAATAACAGCCTTATTCTAAGCCACCAACAACTTTAACTGAAATCGTTTTCAAAATATTTAGCAGGTCAAGAGTGTTTGCTCATTAAAATTGTTGTCTGGTGGCTTGCATTAGCGAGCCAGTGAATTGATGTACTTTGACAGTGAAATTGTCAAAATATTGATTTAGGGGTTTACTGAATATGAAAGTGAAATATTTGAAACCTTTTCATTGGTAAATGTCACGCTATCCGCCACAATTTTTCAAAAATAGTAAAATCTACATGTAATGGAATCTCTGAAATTGTAGGAACTAATTGCGGGCACAATTTGATGTCAGTAACCAAAGAATTTCAAATAACTATCGCAGGATGTATAATAAATCTTTAGTGAGAGAGACTCAGGCCTTGGTCAAAATAAGCTGATCAGTCGGCAATACTTTTGCTGTTATATATACAGTGAATTAGCGGAGAATTAGACATTTACATCTACATATAAGCCATGGGCTTTTTACACGCTGTACCATACATGTATTTCAGTTTAGGCAAATGTTCTAGCTGAACTAGCCTTGTACATGTAGTACCCTAAGTAAACACCTATGCATTGAGCATATTATTTTGAGCCAAATATTAGCAAACTAAGAGACAGAGGTGAGTGAAAACATGTTTACATAAGAGAAATCACTGTTTAACCCTTTAATGATCACAATCTGTCAAGATAATTGAAAGTTGTTCAGCGTGAGTATCCATTTGCAAGTCAAGAGATTTGAAAGATTATCACTGGAATGACTGGCTCAGATAATCGAACCATTCATTCCAATACTAGAAATAGCCTTCTCTCAAGTGGTCTGCAAAAGAAAGTTTCTCAAGACCAATGTATGGAAAAGTTGTGTTTGGCTTGCTTAGCCATTTAACCCTTGAATTTGTTTTAGAAAATTTCAATTTTCTCATAGAAAATGTCCATTTGCAGACCAAGAGAAGACTATTTTTGAAGATTTATGACAGGAATGACTGGCTCGTTTATCGAGCCAGTCATTCCAGTAGTAAATATTCAAAAATAGTCTTCTCTTGGTCTGCAAATGGTCATTTCTCAAGACCATTACAAAAGCCGTTTTTGGCTGATATGAGTATTAAAGGGTTAAGGGTTTTAACAAATTCACAATTAACCCTTTTCACTGATAAATTCGCCGTGTCTCAATCTCAAGGCAAACAGACAGGAAAGCTGTTGAATGTTTTGAAATTAATCAGGTAAATTTATACCAAGAAATGACTATTGCAAAATGGACATTCCTCAAGAGGAAAACAGAGGCCGGTTTTGGCCGGTTTCGGCGTGAAAGCGTTAAGCGATGAACTGTTTTAACTCATTGAAATGTCAGTATCCAAATTACTTATATTTATGAAAGTTGTTGAATATCGTGAAAATAATTTTACTGGAAACTGCAGCAATATAGCATAGGCGGCAACAGCTTCCAGTCAAATTACTTTCAAAACGTTCAACAGTGTATTGCATACTCATGAAGGATTTATCGCAGTTAAGTTTGTCGTGTTGAAAGGGTTAAAAGATAAAATTATTATTTTAAAATTATTGCAAAATGAACCCGTAGAAAATTAAATCCGTCGGACATGTTAGAGTTTATAAATCCTTGCATATCTGAAACTTGAGTACACGTAATATATCTGAATTTAAAACACCATGACTAGGGAGGCAGCAGTGGCTTCCAGTCATATTAATGTCAGTACATGGTAAAGAATCTATTTTTCAGGAATTTGTCGTTGAAAGGGTTTAATCAGTAAATGGTTTGCATTTTGTGTCATGTGACCTGATACCTAGCTCAGCTCAGTCACTTGCTAAGTAAGTTTATAAAATATTCTTCCCTTAACCCTTTAACACTCATATCAGCCAAAAATGGCTTCAACAGTGGTATTGAAAAATGTCCATTTGCACACCATAAGAAGACTATTTTTGAAAATGTACCACTGGAATGACTGGCTCGATAATCGAGCTAGTCATTCCAGTGATAAATAAAAAAAAAAAGTCTTCTCTTAGTCTGCAAATTTTCAATGAGAAAATTTGATTTTTTCAACAAACTCGAGGGTTAAAGGGTTAACCAGTGAATGGTCAAGCTGTCCGAAACCAGCTTCTACAGTGATCTTGAGGAATGGCCATTAGAGTCCAAGAAAAAGTTGTTTTTGAAAATTCATCTTTGGATTGACTGCTTCGATAACTAAGCCAGTCATTTTGGTGATAAATTTCTTAAAATAGTCTTATTTAGATCTATAAATGAACATGTATTCACTAAGCAATTTCTTTAGAAATCTTTGCTACTATGGTATTAATGGTCAACAAATGGACATTTCTTTATTGACCAGAAAATTGAAATTTGTTCATCGTGAATATTTATTCCTGGAGACCAGGAGAAATTATCAACGGAATGACTTGCTCGGTGATCGAGTCTTTCAATCAAATTCTGAATAGAAAATCTTAGCGTGGTAGATGCAAATGAATATTTCTCAAGACCATTGCATGCAAAAGCCATATTTGGCCGGCTTGACCATTAACAGTGTTGAAAAACTGATCAAAACACAATTAAATCAGAAAATGTGTTACATATTGTATCATGTGACCGTTATACCGACTGCAGCTCAGTCACTTGGTATTAATTTTTCTAAAATAGTCTTCTCTTAATGGTCAACAAATGAACATTTCTTTATTGACCAGTAAAGAATTAACTTGTGTTTGTTACATAAACATCCATTTATAAATTTGATTGTATTCTAATATAGAGGTGCACACTATTGACAATTGACATTATATCGGTGTGACCATTTGCCAATGCATTGATGATAGGGTATACAAATACTAACGGTATTCAATAAATTTGCTAACACATATTTGTGGCAGACATATAATCATAAACAGGTGCACGGTTCACCGATGTCAATAATAATTGCTTTATTCAGCATGTAAATACACGGCTCATTATGTTAGTACTGCTTGCCAAACATGTCCTTACTAGCCTGTATAGGTACCGTAATAGGATATATTGATCAGAGTTCTTGTACTTGACTTGTACAATTACATGGCCTACTGAACATATGGCTTTCTCAGATTGACATCAAATATGTATTACGCCAAGATTAAAGCATGTGCTATTTGGCTGTGGGCCATCTGCCAGGTATGGCAGAAATATTTGAAGACCAATAACTGGATCAGTCTATGGCTTATAATTTTCTTATGAGATTTTCTTGTATGTCAATAAAGGGATTTGCAATTCACTGCTAATGCAGGGAGAGATAGGCCTATATTTATACATGATAGAATATTTAGTACAGGTATTAGTGTGTCTATGCACATATTATACTTTGATTATCCGGAAATGTAGTGTTTCGAAAGGTGTATTCAAACAATGTGTTTAAGGTGAGGATGATAAAATGAGGCATGACCAGGTTAGATTTAACCCTTTCACTGACAAATCCCTGAAAAAGTAAATTCTTTACTATCTAAAACTTATTCTGTTGAATTTATTGAAATTAATTTGACTGGAAGACATTGATGCCTGTGGCAGCAAAGGCTTCCAGTCAAATTAATTTCAGACTATTCAACAGGTTCCCTGTATTGTTGTCTTGAAAATGAGATATAGGGAATTCATCAGTGAAAAGCTTAATATGGTCGAGATTTGTTAGGAAATTAACATTTTTGTTTAGTGAACGTCTATTTGCAAGTCAAGAGAATGATATTTCGAAAATTTATCACAGGAATGACTGGCTCAATTATCAAGCCTGAGTCAATCCAGGGGTAAAATTTAACAAATAATCTTTGGCCAGCAAATGGACATTTCTCAAGACCACTGCGTAGGCCGTCTTTAGTCAGCTTAATTGGTCAGCTTGACCATTAAGCGATTAACTATTTTAACTCATTGAAATGTCAATTTCTAAATTACTTTTATATGAAAGTTGTTGAATATCTAGAAAATAATGTTATAGGAAACTGCTGCTATCACAGGGAGCAACAGCTTCCAGTCAAATTACTTTTAAAAATATTCAGCAGAATATTGCATACTCATGAAGGATTCATCACAGTTAAGTTTGTCGTGTTGAAAGGGTTGAAAGATAATATGACTAACAGAGCCAGTAATTTGTTACTTTTAAAACTCTTGCAAAATAAACCTGTAGAAAATTAAATCCTTCAGACATGTTAGAGTTTATAAATCCTTGCATATCTGAAACTTGAGTACATAATTTATATCTCAATTTCAAACCCCCACCAAAGGCAAATGATACATGTACATGTAAGGTGTTAAATATTTTTTAAACTAATTTTCTCTTGATAAATTCAAATGAACATATGAAATTTATTCTGGCAGTCAGTCAACGATTTCATCTGTGTATCTGTCTAGATTTGATTTCAGAGATATGGTGAAGGGTTATGGTTGTAGGTTAAAGGCTAAATGATTATCCATGACAAGTTCTTACTTGTAGTTGGTGTTGAAATTGTGTTTTATTGAAATTTGACAGATATATCTTTTCTGAGAAAGTAAAATTTGCCACAAATTTGATTTCTGTATAATAGTTTGGTCTGTGAATATACAACATAACATCATCACACTGGATTCTGTTTCAATGAGACTAGCAATATACATATATGCCCCAAAATCTGAACAATTTGGGCAATCTAAAAATTGGTTACCTGATTTTTACCCCAGGTAACTGTTCATAGAGATTACCATTTCACTGGTGAAATGCAGTACTCAGGGCTTTAGATTTACCTCATTTGGAAAAACCTTCTATCTGCTCTGGGATCCATAAATGCTCCTAGAAACTAGAGAATTTTGAAATCTGAGAGACTGATTTTTTAGGCATTTTAGTTTTGAATAGCTCTATAAAACCTCTGAATGGTAATAAAATGCCACAGCTCCCATCTCTAAGTATTTTATTGACTGTAAATTAGTTAAATAGTTGTCATAGCAGCCAGTAGGATTTTAATTTGGGCTCATGAATATGGGTGGATTTCATTTGGGCATGACTTGTAAATTCATAGCTAAGGGCTAATCTAAAGCCCTGGTACTTGTATCTCAGTTCACCTTTCCAGTTGATCTATCGATCATCTGACATATGATGTCATAATTAACTAAGCGACGTGTATGATGATGTCATAATCATTACATCATGAATGATTCGATATAGTCCATCTAGGCACGTTGTACGAGTTGTATGTCTTTACTATTTAATAAACATTCTGTTGACTATTTAGAAACTAATTTGACTGGGTGTTGTTGCTGCCATTAGTTAAAAAATATCCAACAGCTTACATGTATAGTTTTCTGGAAATTGAGTTCAGAGATCGATCGATCCCAACACGGATATGGTGTGGGTGGGGCTTGAATTGAGATGGGCGGGGCATAGCTAAAAGTGGAAAGGTCCATTTCAGGCCAATCTTACGTGTTATATGGGAAAAATGAACTGGACATTTAAAGAAGAATTTGTCTGGAAGGCATTGCATTTTCAAAATATTAAATAGAATAGTCTAGCTGCTTGTCAGAAAAATTTCTAAATACATCTGGTCATTACCGTGAAAAAGCTTAATTTAAGTCTATGAATTATCACAAGACTATGGAAGCATCCGGTTTTAGCTATGCCCCGCCCATCTCTAGATAAGCTCCACCCATTCTTTATCCGTATTGGAATCGATCGATCCCTGCACTCCCTGAATCTCAATTTCCAGAAACCTATACACTAGGTAGGCTGTTGAAGATTTTGCAGCTAGTCTATGTTGTAACTAATTTGACTGGGTGCTCTTGCTGCTTGGGAAAAGCGAATGTTTATCAAATGGTAAAGACATACACATCGTATGACATGACAGACTATTAAGCGTTTAACACGGACTAAATCGAGTCATTCATGATGTGATTGATGTGAGGTAGTTGATTATGACATCATATGATTGGCTGAGAAACTGGATTCCTCAATATATTGTCATAAGACTTGAGATAGCGATGCCTCTGCCAGTGTCTGATGCTAGCTCAATAACTCATGTATTACTGAAGGGATCTGCACCAAACTTGGTCGGAATATTGCCTCCAGGGTTTCCAAACAAGTGTAACATGGGTGGGAGTCTTTTAGCACCAATGGGTAAATCATGTACATACATGTTATTACGATGTATGAAATATTCTGTTGAACGTTCTGAAATTAAATCGTCTGTGAGCTACATGTATTCCTGCTTAGGTGCCTTGAAATTGAGACAGTCTTTGAGAAAGACAGGATGGTGGGTGGGTGAGTTGGGTGTTATAGATCTATTGCCTATATTATGTGTACCTTGACGTCAGAAATCAGACATAACCATTTAATCCTCAAGCCAGATAATACCAACTTCTGCAACACATGAAGAGTATTTTTGAAAATTTATCAGTGGAATGCCTAACGCTATGACCGAGCTAGTTATTCGAGTGATAAATTGTCAGAATCATCTTCTTTTGGCCCACAAATGGGCATTCAGACACTCACTCAGCAAAAATTACAATTTTCTTGACCATTAAAGCCATCGTTAATTGCTTAATCTAATTGCTAAACCCGTTAACACTCATATCAGCCAAAAACAGCCTCTGCAGTGGTTTTAAGAAATGCCCATTTGCAGACCAAGAGAAGACTATTTTTGAAAATGTATCACTGGAATGACTGGCTCGATAATCGAGCCAGTCATTCCAGTGATAAATTTTCAAAAATAATCTCTTAGTCCGGAAATGGACATTTTCTATGAGAAAATTAAAATTTTCTTGAAAAAGTTCAAGTGTTAAAGGGCTAAAGAAAGGATAATAGTGTGATAGTTAATCACCTATGTTAGTGTACCAGTAATTTACTTGTAATTAAGGATTAGTCCTATTGGTTAGTAGTTAACCCATGTTAATTTCCAGACAGCTCTGTGAGACTTGATATTATAGACACTCGGGCAAAGCAGCTAATCATCATCATGATCATTATTATCTCATCGAATCAATACTAAGATAGCAATCCATGTATGGAATGACTGTGTGTCTTTGCGCTTGATTGGCTACACTACAAGATTTATTATGAATTATTAAGTTGGCCATCTGTTTGAAAAATGCTTATTTCCTCTTTAGCGATATATGTATACATTGTATATATTTATAGATCTGTTCTTGGTTTCATGTAGGATTTATATATAATATCTGAGATAGTTATGTGAATGATCTTACTTTATAGGGCGAATTTCATCGATAGATCCATGAAACAGTGTCTGCCGTATAATAGGAGTGGATTGTAACTGTAACCTGCTGACCATTGTGGCACAAAAAATTATGACAAGCAAAACATCGTTATTTCGGACTTGAAGTTGCTTTTAATTCAACTTTCTAAATTTTCTGAGTATCATGCAAATTGACAAATGTATTTCATAATTAGGTAGTATAATATATATTACAAAATTTAAATCAACAGCAATGTATTCCGTCATGTTTACATATTCGCTGCCGTCATCGCTAGGAAACATTTGCGGTGTCACAGGGCATGTGGGATTATTATGCATTATCTAATCAATGAATATATTTCTTATACATTATCTAACCAATGAAAACCTTTCGTTAAATATTAGACGTGTGTTCATATCGATAAATATTAACCCTGTTATACACTCTGATGTCAACATTCTATCTTTTTGCGGTGCCAGTAGGAAAGAAACTGGTGTACATTTTAAAACAATTTTGGTGGACTATGTTGCTGGCTACGACAGCACCATCTTCCACCAAATTTGTTTAAAAATGAACACAAGTTCATCTTTTAGTTTAATTTGGAAATTTAAACTTTTTGACATCAGCGTGCTAAAAGTTAAATGGGTTGAAAGCCGTGTTTATAGGATAATTTATTCCCCTTATGTGTGTGTCACCAGGAAGGGTTAACATGATTTTCTGGGACTGAATTAACGTTTTAATGATCAAATTTTGGTCAAGAAAATTAATGTTTTCTCATGGAAAATTTCTACTGCAGACCGGGAGAAGAATACAATTGAACGTTTACCACTGGAATAACTGGCTCTGTTAAATTGAGGCCATCATTCCAATAGTAATCTTAAAAAGAAAGATTTGTCTCTTGGTATGCAAATGGACATTTCTGAGGACCACTGGAATAAGGTCAGTTTGAGACTACTTGGCCATTAATGTGTTAATTATGGACATTTTAATGATATTTATAATAATATGACCTACTTCACTGATTATATGTTTCAGTTGAAAATGATTTGATTTGACAAATTGATATTGATACATCTGTGTTCAGACATCTGAGGCATGATGACCCTGTTTTCAATAACACCCTTGACTCAGGTATGTACATACTCCCTGCATTATTGTCACTTAGGTGTGTATAGTGAAGAGAATTATAGAGATAATAGTCTGCAATAGCTAATTTGTATTCTATGTGAAGCGCTTATCATAATCAACTACTTAACGTGTAGGATGATGTCAATCAATGACGTTATGAATGATGTAGCTAAGTTGATCGCAAATGCTTAATTGACTATGGACTCAGCGTTGTTGTACAAATTGTATGTCTTTGGTATTTAACATACATGCTGTTGAATATTTTGAAACTAATTTGACTGGATGCTGTCGCTGCCATATAGGCAGCAACAACACCCAGTCCAATTAGCTTCAAAATTTTCAACAGTTTATTTGTATAGTTTTCTGGAAATCGATAGTCAAAGAGTTCAGCGAGTGATCGATCCCAACATGGGCAAGGTGTGGGTGGATCTTAGCTAGCGATGGGTGGGGCATAGCTAAACCTGTATTCCTCCATTCATGATCTAGCCCTGTAATCTAGTCTTCTAGATACCACAGATGATGGCGCATCTTCGAATTCATTAACCCTTTGACTTTAAATTTGCTTAAAGAAAATCCTAATTTTTCTCATAGAAAATGTCCATTTGCAAACTAAGAGAAGTTTATTTTTTGAAAATCTATCGCTGGAATGACTGACTCGGTTATCGAGCCAGTCATTCCTGTAGTAAAATTGTCTATTGGTCAAGACACCCAATAATGTCTTCTACAGCTGTCTTGAGAAATGTCCATTTTCATGCCAAAAGAACATGTTTTAAAAAAAATTTGATTACTGGAATATCCAGCTCTATTACCAAGCCAGTCTTTCCAGGGTTAAATTTGTAATAATCGTCTCTAAATGGACATTTGGCACTAAGAAGGAATCTTGATTTTCTTAACCCTTAAATTTGTTTTTGAAAGTTTCAATTTTCTCATAGAAAATGCCCATTTACAAAGCAAGAGATTGTTTTGTTATTTATTGAGCCAGTCATTTCAGCGGCAAATCGTCAAAAATAGTCTTCTCTTGGTCGACAAATGGACATTTTCTTACAGACGCCGTTTTTGGCCATCTTGGTTGTTAAAGGTTTAATCAATCTTGACCATTAAAGAGTTAAAATAAGATTTCATTTTGATTGAAAATTAGTCAGTTAAATCTCTTTGATCAGCAAATTGTTTTTATTAAACTTTCCACTAGCTAGGCTTTCTATAATTTACACCATTTACTTATCTAGAAATAAGTTTCCTGCATATCCAAGCTGAACAGAATTAAAAAAATATTGTTATTACCAGAAAATACTAAATATATATCCTGTGAAATACCATCCCAATACACATCAACCCACGCTCAACACTCTCCCCTAATCACCTCCCCTCCACCCAGTCCCTACACCCAGTCCCTACACATGCAAGCCAGACATATTATCAAGGGAGGCAACTCTTTCATCATAAATATATAACAGAATAAGGGAAGGGAACTGTACATGTACAAATTGTGACAAGGGAGATAACTCTTCAACGGGCTAATCATAAGAAACACAAAAATAGGATCTGATACAACAATCATAATTTCTCAACTGTTCGGGGAAGCACCTCAAGATAGAGTCATGGCTCAAATACACGAAAGTGTAAGCAGCCAATAAAACCAACTGAATTAACTAACAATCATAGAGTATATATCAACTGATCAATGCTCAGGTGAGCACTGTATTAATTATATAGCCAGTATCCACATACAGACTGCTATATCTGTTAGCATTATTATTCTGTCTTCTGTAGGCTCTTAAAGTGTGGGTTGGTGAATTGGTATAGTCACAATGGATCAAACTCCTAGCTAATGAAGGATGGAAGGAATGAATGAATGAATGGAGTTTGTCTATCAATCATATGACGTTATACTCAACTATGTCATGGGTAGGCTCACATTATGATCAATTATGTCATGTGTGACGTGATTTAGTCCGTCATGAACGCTTAATAGTCCGTCAAGTTGTACGAAATGTATATCTTTACTATTTATAAGCATTTTGTTGAATATTTTGAAACTAAATTGACTGGGCATTGTTGCTGCCATATGCAGCAACAGCACCCATGCAAAATAATTTCAAAATATTTAACAGCTTGCCTGTATAATTTTCTGGAAATTGAGATTCTGAAAGTCTTGATTAATCCTAACACGGGCAAAATGTGGGTGGAGTTTAGCTAGAGATAGGAGGGGCATAAATTATTTACTAACATTATGAGTTGCCAATTAGTTGCAAATTATTAGGCTAACAGAAGAATATTTTTAGCTCGACTTTACGAAGTCAAACGAGCTATTTTGATACCCCGCATGTCCTCCAGTGGTGGCGGTGGCTGAAGCGGTGGTGGCGGCGCCGTTGTTGTCGTCCAATTTGCGTTTAGCTCAACTTTTCTCTTTATATTTTATGTTTGGTTAAACATAGTGAACCCAAACTTGGACACATGCTTCCTTATAATGACACAGCATCACACAATGACGTTGGGCTCAAAAGGTCAATGATCAAGGTCACTGTGACCTTGTTAGAAAACATGTTTCTTCAACATTAACATTTTCCGGTTAGCTCAACTTAGCGGTTTGTCTCATCTTTGGTTAATTATACTGGGCCCAAACTTGAACACATGCTTCTTTATAATGACACAGCATCACACAATGACCTTGGCTCAAAATGTCAAAGGGCAAGATCATTGTAACCATGGTAAAATCTTTGTTTTTTTCAACATTAACATTTTCTGTTTGGTTCAACGTAGCAGTTCATATCTCAACTTTTAATCATACTGGACCCAAACTTAGATACATGCTTCTGTATAATGAGAGGGCATTCACATAATAATGTTGTGACCAAAGGGTCAAGGTCATTGTGCTATTGGTAAAAACTTTGCTATTTAAATATTACCATTTTGCGTTTAGCTCAACTTAGCGGTTCATATCTCATCTTTGGTTAAGTATACTGAACCCAACCTTAAAGAGATACTTCCTTATAAGTGTAGGGCATCACACAATTCACCTTTCCAGAGTATCCATCCATCGTCAGACCTTGTATGACATCATAATCAGCTCTGCGTGTGTATGATGACGTCATAATCATTACCCCACAAAGGGTTCCATATAGACCGTCACCAAATCTCAAATGGTCCGACACGTTGTATGAATTGTATGTCTTTGTAATTCTTTGCTATTTAATAAACATGCTTAGGCAGCAACAGCACCCAGTCAAATTAGTTTCAAAATATTCAACAGCTTACCTGTGTAGTTTTTTGGAAATTAATAGTCAGGGTGTTCAGAGATCGATCGATCCAAACATGAGCGAGGTGTGGGTGGAGCTTAGCTAGAGATGGGTGGGGCATAGCTAAAACCGGAAAGGTCCATAATGTTGAGGTTAATCAGGCTACGGTCAAGGTTATTGTGACATTGGTAAAAACTTGTTTCAACATTAACATTTTGTGTTTGGCCCAACGTAACAGTTCATATCTCAACTTTTAATCATACTGGACCCGAACTTAGATACATGCTTCTGTATAATGAGAGGGCATTACATAATAATGTTGTGACCAAAGGGTCAAGGTCATTGTGCTATTGGTAAAAACTTTGCTATTTAAATATTACCATTTTGCGTTTAGCTCAACTTAGCGGTTCATATCTCATCTTTGGTTAAGTATACTGAACCCAACCTTAAAGAGATACTTCCTTATAAGTGTAGGGAATCACACAATTCACCTTTCCAGAGTATCCATCCATCGTCAGACCTTGTATGACGTCATAATCAGCTCTGCGTGTGTATGATGATGTCATAATCATTACCCCACAAAGGGTTCCATATAGACCGTCACCAAATCTCAAATGGTCCGACACGTTGTATGAATTGTATGTCTTTGTAATTCTTTGCTATTTAATAAACATGCTTAGGCAGCAACAGCACCCGGTCAAATTAGTTTCAAAATATTCAACAGCTTACCTGTGTAGTTTTTTGGAAATTAATAGTCAGGGTGTTCAGAGATCGATCGATCCAAACATGAGCGAGGTGTGGGTGGAGCTTAGCTAGAGATGGGTGGGGCATAGCTAAAACCGGAAAGCTCCATAATGTTGGGGTTAATCAGGCCACGGTCAAGGTTATTGTGACATTGGTAAAAACTTGTTTCAACATTAACATTTTGTGTTTGTCCCAACTCAGCAGTTTATATCTCATGTTTGCTTAATCTTTCTGGACCCAAACTTGTACACCTACTTCCTTATAAGGAGAGGGCACGACTCAATGACCTTTGGGCTGAAAGGTCAAAAGGAAATATTATTGTGATATTATATTAATGTGATATTGGTAAATGACTCTATTTTTAAGCCTTATAGTTCATTGCAAAGTCGTAAAGTCGAGCTTCGTGGTTCTTCATGTTTGCACTGCAACCACATTTCTGGTTATAAAGTTACATGTACCACTAGAATTTACCAAAATAACTTTCTGGATATTTCTCAAGACCGCTGCAAAGGCTGTTTTGTCCAGCTTGATCATTAAAAGGTCAATGGTCAAGAAAATCCAAATTTTTGTTTAATCAGTGTCCATTTGCTGGTCAAGGTAAGACTTTTTTGAAAATTTACCACTGAAAGCTATGGTAAATTATTAAAAATAGCTTGCTAATCAACATTGCTCATGACCACTGCTGAGGCTGGTTTAGCCCGCTTGACCATTAAAGAGGTAAGTTGATACAAGAAGAGTTAATAGCTAGGTTAATGTGTTTGATTTCTGTTTTCAGGTGATGTAGTGACATGGCAAGAACATGAGTGAAACAGTAGAGCAAAGTGACACAATGAATGGTATGGTGTTATTGTCTATATATATCCTGTACCAATCATAACTTTTGTGTACAAAATTATATTATATAAGATTCTTGATGTCTCGTAATCAAGTTATTTATATCTTGAAGTATTTAAAGTAATTTTTGACAAGGTATTTTTCTGATGATTTAAATAATATACAGTCAAACCTGCTATAAAGACCACCTGTATTAAGGGACCACATACCTTTTAGAGACTGCTCAGTATTCAAATCCCAAACAAAATTAAACAATACATTTGAACCTCTGTTAAAAGACCACCTGTGTTAAGAGACCATGCACGTGCACATGCACACAAACTTATTGACCTGGCAGGATAAGAATGTCATGTACACATAGCCATTTCTGAATAATGAACAAAGTTATTGATATTGAAATTTTTGTTCATGTAATGTACTGTATAACCTGACATTATGATATTAATTGTATATAATTTGTTTTCGATCACCTAGTTATAATCAATAATCGATCGTCTGGTCAAATTCATTTGACAATGGTTACCACCTTAGGTAGGCGACCCCTATTCATAATCATTAATAGATAATTGATCTAACAACATGGCTGCCATTACTATTTACTTTGTTGTTAGTGAAGGTCACGCAACCTAATTTCTAACAGGAGAGGACAGAATAGAATGGATCAGTCAAAGCAAATAGCATCGATATTACATAAGTATTCAATGCTATCTAGTTCTATGGTATAGAGAAATTGTGTTCAGGAATGGACCTTTCCAGTTTTAGCTATGCCCCGCCCATCACTAGCTAAGCTCCACCCACACCTTGTTCTGACTATCAATTTCCAGAAAACTATACAGCTAAGCTGTTAAATATTTTGAAACTAATTTGACTGGGCGCTGTTGCTGCCATAGGCAGCAGCAGTGTCCAGTCAAATTAGTTTTAAAATATTCAACAGAATATTTATAAAATAGTAAAGACACAATTCATACAACAACGCATAGTTCTTCGACTTCGAATAATACTTACCAGATGTACTATTATGATAATGTCTATTATCTAGTCTAGCTCAAAATAAACAATTAAAACTCCGCACTCTCCTGGTCCTGCCCATACTGTGTCCGGGAATACCATAGCCCCAGGTACCGGGTCAATTCCCAATCACAGCCAGATTCGTCTATTTTGCTCTCACATGCTAGTCGTGTTTTTTGTAGCTCTTAAAATTTGCGATCTTTTTACGGAATTAGCGGTTGGTTGCTGAATTCATTGCTGGAAGGATGGAGGATAAAGGAAAATCATCACAGGGGCAGGCTGTATCAATCTAGAATTTATACATTCGTGCCGTAATGACTGTTTGAAATTTCCTTAAATTGGCATATTATTTTTAAATGGTGGACATTGTCGGAGTTGCCCGGTACCCGTTAACTTTTTAATCTTATCCGGGTACTCGATTAATTTCTCTTGCGACTCTGTTCCTTCCAAGATGGATGCACCCTTAGCTAAGATGGCGGCGCCCATGATTAATGTTTCGCTTTGGCTTGGAGTGTCTATGCACTCTGTTTATGCCGATTTTTATCTCTCGCTTCATTGTCGCGGGTGTTTGTAGCGATCAGCGTTTATTTCTTGGCTGTATTAATGTTAGTTAACTTCCAAGTTGTGTTTATTAATTTTCACTCACAAAAGTTTCAAATATTTCCTGCCTAAAGGCTTGATTATCATTAATTTAAGAGAAAGTTAATGTTTCTAAGTAATTCTATTTTACAATCAAGTCAATTGTGCGTATTGCGCGTCATCATTTGTCATGTGCAGCGTTTTAATTCTTCTCTGTGTTCGCAGAAGGCCAAGAAGCAGGACACGTTGTGCCACAAATGCAACAGGTTCATGAAGCGCAAGTACTCCGGCCATCATTGTGTGGCTTGCGCGAAGTGCAAGGTGGGAAGTCCGTGTGATGTGTGCGCCAAGTGGTCGTCGGAAATGGTGGCTGAATTCGATCGTGATCGTCGTGCACACTTGGAGAGAATCGCGAGGGACAAGGTGGCCAAGCTGGATCAGGCGTCGATGAGAGGACTGCAAGGTCGTCTGAACGAGCGTATGGATTCAGCATTGGGCGTATGGGCGGCCAAGTTCAAGGCAATGTTTGAGTCCTTGCAGTTCACGATCCCGACGACGCAGGCTGGTGCAGGGCAACCTTTAGGTGGCCCGGCTAGTTCTGCGGAGGGACAAGCACCTGTCCCTTCTTCGACCTTGGCTCAAGAGCCGACGGCGGAGGAGGAAGATCTTTTTCTAATGGAAGATTCCGGCATGCCAGATATTTTGCTGACGGCTAGGCCTAGTACATCCCAGGGATCTCCCTCGGGATTTGTACGGGTTTGCCAAGCGGGTGGTGAATGGGTGCAGGTCCTTGGCTGGATGTCTGACCGTCTCGGGTTGGCATCGGATCAAGGATCTCAGCGTGATCCGGCGATGGAACAGAGCGAGCGGCTAGCGCTCTGTCAAGTGGCTCTTCAGCCATGCCGACACTCGCTTTGGACACACAGACTTCCGACATGTTGGAGGTTGCGGCATATCATCTGGTTCAGCCAGAGTATGCGTTGCCCAAAGCCCCGAAGGGGATAAGGAGTAGGGTCCGTTTTCGGAGCTGACCTATCATCAGTATGCCCGGATTCCATGGCTTTCCGTCGGGGAGCAAGAGGCCCTGAATAGGCCGTTGGCTGGAGAATCGAAGGGGCGTTCTTGTCCCTTAGTTTCCCAAGCCAATAAAGATGCGTTTAATGAACTGACGCTCATTGAAGATGCGTTGAGGGCAGCCATGGCTGCGCTCTCGCATGGATGTACCGTCCTGCAGGGTATGCTGGCCTGCGCGGCAGAAGGTGGACAAGTGCCAGAGGCTGCTCCCGGAGTTGTTCGGGACACCATGCGCTTGTCCCAGGATTGCCTGGCCAGGGTGATCACCAGATCATTGGCGGAGCGAAGGAGAATGGTTCTTGATTGTGTAGAACCAGGACCTGAGATGAGGGCTGCGTTATCTTCTGTGCCTTTCATTGGTCCAGGCTTATTCGGTGGCTCGGCACGGCAAGCCTTATCCAAGGTCACGTCAATGGTTGCTGAGCAGGAAGTAGTTGGCAAGTCGTGGAAGTCGACTAGGAGGACACAGCCGCAGCAGTCCTACAAACAGCATCGGCACAAGCAGCAAAGGCAGCACCAAAGATCGCCCTTCCGTCCTTCTGGCCGTGATGTCCATCGGGCATCCGGATCACCCTGGCCATTCGCCCTCATACAAGTCCTCTAATAAGAGGCCGTATGAGGACGACAGGAAGGGTGGCAGTTCGGGCTGCGGCGGTTATCGTAAGGATAGCCGTGGCGGCGGTTCCGGGCCGTCATATTCCAAGAAGCCGCGGGGCGGCCGTGGAGGCTGGTCCTGACGGGTTTCAGGTGGAATCAGTTCCGGTGACGTCAGGAACGAAGGGAGTCGAGAATCTTCACCCAAGCGATTTAGCGTCTTATCGCGCAAACTCGACCGCCAGCTGTGTGCAGATTCCTACCGTTGGAGACAGACTTCAACTGTTCTCAAGCCAATGGGAACAGGCCGTGCGAGATTGTTTAGTCTGTCAGTGGTTAAGAAACAGCTACAAACCGGACTGGCTCATCCGTCAATCGTTAGTTCCGTTAACATCGACTCCAGTGTGGACTCCCGTTCCATGGGAATCCGATCGTCTAGATGCCATATGCTCAGAAATAGAATCTCTTCAGCAGAAGAACGCGATTCATCTAGTCCGCAATCAGTCCTCCCTAGGCTTCTATTTGATGATGTTCCTTGTTCCGAAACGTACCGGAGGATGGAGACCAATTCTAAATCTCAAACCAAAATTTCAGATGGAGACTGTAGCAGCGGTGATGACAGGGCTGAGAAAAGGCATGTGGGCAGTGTTGATAGATCTGAAGGATGCATATTTTCATATTCCAATGTCAATTCCTTTTCAGAAATACCTTCGCTTTGCATTCCAAGACTGTTTGGGAATTCAATGCGCTTCCATTCGGCCTGACCACAGCACCGAGGGTCTTCACCAAAGTGGTTCTCGCCATGACTTCTTATCTTCACAGGAGAAACATAGCTGTTCATACTTACATAGACGACTGGCTGCTGAAGGTGGGCAATCCAGTCACTCTGCGCAACAATCTACAGGTAGTCCTAGGTTTACTAAAGGATCTAGGATGGATTGTGAATCTAGAGAAATCAGAATTGACTCCATCCCAGGAGTTTGTTTATCTGGAAATATTTTTCAACCTCAGGGACGGCGTAGCTTTTCTGGCGGAGAGCAGAGTCAAGAGTTTGATTGCAGTACTGCAGTCAGTTTCTCTAGGAGCTTTTCTGATGGCGCGCCAATTTCTCAGGCTACTGGGTTTACTAGTGTCTCTGGAGAAAGTGGTTCAGGCGCAGGCCGATTCAGATGTATCTAATGTCATTCTAGTCTCAGAGAACGGATCCGTTATCTCTGAAAATACCAGTAAAAGAGCCATTGATATTCCACCTTCGGTGGTGGTTATCAGAACAGAATCTCCTGCGAGGTGTTCCTCTACAACCTCCTCAACCACAGATCTCCATCTTCACAGAGGCATCGACAGGGGTTGGGGAGTGGTATTGGACGATCAGTCAGGGTCAGGGGAATGGGATCGGATCAATGCTCTGAAACATATCAATGTTCTCAAATTATTAGCAGTGACATTACAACTTCAAAAATTCGAGAGCTTAATCCGAGACAAGATTGTCCTAGTAAGGACAGACAACTCAACAGTGGTGTCTTATTTAAACTGCCAATGCGGGACAAGATCACCGGAGTTGTGTATGATGAATTGGAACCTTCTGCTGTGGTGCCAAGAGGGGAACGTTATTCTTCGGGCAGCGCACATTCCAGGAAGACTGAACATCTTAGCGGATGCTCTCAGTCGAAGGACAGTTTGTCGTCCGACGGAATGGCAGCTCAACCAATCGGTAGTGGAGGCTCTATTCAAACATTGGGGCAAGCCAAATGTGGACCTGTTTGCGATGAAACAAAATGCAAAGATGGTATCATACGTGTCACCGATCCCGGACCCACTAGCTCTAGCGATAGACGCACTGGCAATAAGTTGGAAGGGAATGTACGCGTATGCGTATCCTCCAATGATTCTCATCCCAAAAGTTCTGGCAAAGATAAGAGAGGGTATGTGCCAAGTACTACTGATCGCCCCTTATTGGCCAGGCCGATCATGGTTTACGGATCTGCTGGACCTTCTGGTCTGCAATCCAATCCCTCTTCCAGACAGAAGAGATCTAATCTTTCAGAACAAGGGTCTGTATCTCCATGACAGACCGGAAATGTTCAAATTGACTGCATGGATGTTATCAAGCAGCGTGCAATATACATGTAAGTCTGCATTAGCTTCAGTCATTCCCAGTCTGGCCATTGAAGGAGTGGAAAATGACACTTTAAATGAAGTTATTAAAGGAATGAGCAATCTGCGACCTAGACAGCCAATTCCTATCCCAGCATGGAATCTATCGCTTGTTCTTCAGGTTTTAGGGCATGCTCCCTTTGAACCGATTAGATCTATAGACATTAAACTGTTAACTATTAAACAGTTTTCTTGGTTGCAGCAGCGTCGGCGAGAAGGAGAAGCGAAATTCATCCGCTTTCTGCCGAACAAGACCGTTTTGTCGTCACGGGTGAAGGTTTAAGACTACTTCCACGTCTTTGTTTCCTGGCAAAGAATCAGTCACTTAAATATCCAGGACAGCCGATCAATTTGCCAATTTTAACTAGACATGACCCAATCTCTTCTGCTTGGTGTCCTGTCAGATGTCTGAAAATGTATAAAAAACGTACTGAGGAGTGGAGAGATGACCCAAAATCTCGGTGGTTATGTCTCAAAGCTCCTCATTTGCGCGCCTCGAAAGATACCATTTTTCGTTGGATAGTAGATGCTATTCAGATGTGACACAAAATCGCTACAGGAAAGCACAATGGCATGCCGAGTCGTCATTTACTGATTTCTACCTTCGCGACATCTCCAGCGCACTTAATCCGGTAGTCATCGCCAATTTATCGAATCTGAACTAAGCCACATCCGACCACTATTTTGCACACATCACAAGTTCTTCCACTTGCACTGAACAATGGCTCTGCATATAGCCTGAGAACGACCGTGGATTGGGCCGATCTCCTGTGATGAACTAAAAGACCAAGCACTCAAAATGGTGAGTGTTTACATTAATTAAGTGGCTATAAATTATTTACTTACAGTCGAAATACCAGACTGCTTAGGTAAATAGTCTGGTGTAAGAGTATACTTATCCTCTCAAACAGACATTAGACTCATTCCAATTTGAAAACTTAATCGATATACTGATATTTTTTCAAAATTAGAAGTTGTAGTAGCTTCTTTGCACTCTACTGGACTGGCCTAGCTGAGACTTGGGGCTGAAACGGGTCTGGTGGGTGTTGCATCCCCTTTTCGACAGCCCTCTGGATTTTGTACGGACAAAAGAGGGGGGGGGGGGGAACGCGGTCTAGACCATGGAAGTTTAGCACTCTATGAGTCAGATGGCAGAACCCAAGCATATGCCAGGGTTCTAGTCTCTTCACAGCCTTCTCTGTCGGATAGTAGATGAGTGCTGGTTCGAGCCTCACCTCCTCCCACCGGTATTTCTTGGCTGTTGAAATCCGGAGTTTATCATAATAGTACATCTGGTAAGTATTATTCGAAGTAGAATCAAATTGTATAAAATAATATGGCGAGATCTGTTTATGAAGACACTTTAATCCTGAATGACATGACATTTTGCAGATATATTCATGGAAAAGTCAGTAAACTTTGCAATCTAAAAAAAGTTATGAATCATATAGCTTACAGTACAGCACAGAAATAACTTTAAATGTTTCCAGAATAAAATTCTGTTGAACTATTGAATATTTTGAACTTAATTTGATTGGAAGTCATACCACTTATGGCTGGTAATCATGATAGCCGATGCCCAAACAGCATTATTTTACTATGGAATCAGATACAACGCATTTTAAGCAGTTTGTATGAAGAACTAATTTCATAATATTGTTGAAGTCATACATCATTGGAAAGCTAAGCCAATTTTCTAGACATTTCTGTATTAGTTTTTATAGTATTGTAAAATTTAATACGGTTGATTGCAATTTTAAAATAGTCCCTACTGTCTACTTGATTTAATTAATCTAGGTATAATGGTGTATTTTATATACGCACATAACTCAGTGAAAATTTTACAAAAATATAAAAAATAATGCATTGATTTTTAGGCAATTGAATGTGCTTTCCAATGATGTATGACTTAAATAATATAGTGATTTTAGTTTATCATAAGAATGGTTTAAATTGCAGTCCATTTTAGTGCAATAGTAACTCAATATGGGTCACCTGCATGTTGGCGGCGTTACCAGCCAGCAGTTGTGCTCTGAATGTTTATTTAGTGGAATCCCGGCGTAATGATGTCAATGTGGGAAAGATGTATTAACATGTTTCTTTTTATGCTTGGAAACATATTATCTTACTTATGAGCTTGCTGTATTTCACTGTGGTCATGTGATCAGTAAATACTTATCGAATGTGTATTTCAGGTTCAGATGAGATGATGTCGGGACAGGATAATATTAACAGCACAGTGATTGAAACACATGCACCTAAAGGAATATCCAGTCTCTCAGGAAGGTCGTATCGGTCATGTATTTCTATAGGTGGTCCTCGCTACCGAAGGGCTCCAGATCCACGAGTAAGTTTTCACTCCATTGAGCTAACCAGGCAAGAATCACTCACAGATCTCAGTGAGCTGCGTAAAGCTGCACCGCATGCCTCTAGCACTTTTCTCCCTCCTGTAGCACATAGACAGAGTAGTAGAATCTTAACAATAGATGGCACTCAACAGAGCCAAAGTAGTACAGAACTAGAAATAGAGCATGACTATGATAATGTAAACAAAGCTGCAAGTGATTGTGAATTGTTCAATGGCCGATCTCAAGCATCATTTTCTAGAAGTTCTTTTCAATATCTTCCACATAGTAGGCATGGGCTAAGAGCCGCTGATAGCAGAACTATGCCAATGACACATTACGAGAGTGAGGAGGAGAGCACTCAGAGCAGTGACTATGATGATGATGTTCTTGTTCATAGCAGCACTGGTATACACGGTGAAGGATTTAATACTGAGGATAATTTTCAAAGAATAGAACCTTCATTAATTACCAACCATGTTGTAGATGCAGGTATGCTTCTCAGTTTAGATAGTGGCACCTGCATTGATGATTCTGGTAAACCTGAGCAACAGGAATCGAAAGAATGTTATGTCGATTCGGATGAGCTCCTTCAGCAAGATAACAAACAATTAGGACAAAAATCTGCAGCTGAACGAGAAAGTCTAAGACAAAGTTTTATCCAGAAAGATGGAAATTTGCACACTTTTCAACCAACTGAATTTGACTCCAAAGCTACACAACTTTCTCAGGCTAGAGGGAATAGGAGTGATGACTTTGATTCATGGCGTGGTTCATTGGACGCATCAGTTTTGCCACCCGTTTCAACTTCATCTCCATCTGAAGCTATTCCTTCCTTGGCTTCTGCAAACAAAGCATATACATTTGATGGTGGTGCTAAACATGCTGCATATGAGGACCATTTTAATACTAGTAGTTACAGTCATTGGTTGTCTGATAATCGGCGAGATACTGGTATCTATTCACCTGATCATTCTTCAGTATCCAGTATGGAGGGCGTTAAGAAGAAGGATTCCAAGGTGCACTTCAATGACAATGTCAGAGTGGAGACATTCCGCAAGGGAAGTCCAAGTTTGGTGTTACATGACAAACTGGAACAAAGAAAAGCAGATAGTACCAAGCAAAAGTTGAATGCAAGCACAGAAGTGGCAGTGAATCAGTTCATGGCAAAGACAGATGGATCAGAAATTTATCATGATTTTACACCAAAAGAAGCAGCTGCTCTGTCAAAATCAGGACAAAGGACGCTAAAAGAGATACCACTGAAATCCCCATCTCAAACTGTGAAAGGTTACTTAATAGATGTACAAAAACAGAGAGAAATTGAATCTAATCAAATTCTGAAAACTCTACCATATGAAATCTATAATGAGACAGTTGCAGCCTATCCTGTTCATCCTGAGTCAACAACAAGAGATACATATTTACGAGACAGTGCCATCTCAGACATGTCAGAACTTCCAAAGCAGCAGGAGCACATGGATCCAAAATCCTCAGTTTCTCCAACTGGGACGCATAACAATGTGACACCATCATCACAGCTAACTCAAGCATACAGTAGAAAACAAATGAAGGCAAAGACACGATGCCCTCCAATGACCACTACATCAAATATGAGCCAGAGACAGCGTTCAGAGATATTAGACGGAATTCATGAAGAGATTCCAGTGGAGAGTAGTATACAATCCACATCTGTTGATACAGGGGATGATAATGAATCAGTTCCAGAAGCCGGTGATGAGATGACATATTCAACTCCTTCTGAGTTACTTTGGGAATGCCTAAGACGTGAGAGAGATCGCGCTATAAAACCTGCAACATCTGATCATCTACCATCTGTCTCTGGTGTGGACACTGGATCTCCTTCACGCAGTGACCACAGGAATAATTATGAGTTGATCAATGTTAAGCATCTTATATCAAGTCCTGTTCGGGGACATACAACACAAATTTCCAAGTACAGTTCATTTGAAAATATTGTCACCTCAAATTCAGCCCAGTCTGATGTTCTCGATACCCCAAGCCCATCAAAATTGCTTGAAACCTACACGAAACATTGGAGTGATGGGAAACTCAGATCTCCTACCACATCTGGCACAAGTCCATCTGGTGTTTCAAAAGTATGTCATGATTACAGTAAAGAAAGCAAATTTGCATCTTTCAAAGATACTGATATTCCATTGCCATCTGAGACATTAGTCAAAGCTGCCAGCTCAGGTTTGTTACATGGACCAACTCCATCTGAACTTCTTAGTCTTTATGAAAAGTGGCAGGCAGAAAGGTTAGTTAAACCCGCAAGCTCTGATATATTACATGGCCCAACTGCATCAGAACTTTTTATTCTGTATGAGAAGTGTAAGAAGGAAAGTTTAGTGAGCCCTGCAACCTCTGATATATTATATAGTCCAAGACCATCACAGCTTCTGACATTATATGAAAACCAGAACAGGTCATGGGAAGTAGACACTGTTGATTCACATGTGTTAAAAAGACCATCACCTTCACCAGTTCGAGAAAACTATGCAAAACATGTGAAGGAAGACGCCATTAAATCTATTGACTCAATGATCTATAATAGTTATGCAAAGAATAATACAACAGCTATGGCGAACAGAGGGTTGTCTTCTGAAAGTATATACCCTGCATCTTCTATGACTACATATCAACGTACATCAGAGGACATTCTTTCTGAAATAGAGGCTGATCGAGGCTTATCAGTATTAAGCGGCCAAGCCACAGCATCACAATCAGAGAATGATGATAAATATTTAAAGACTGACCCAGTTGTCCAGGCTAAACCTGTACATGACAAATCACCATCAATACAGCTAAAGAGAGCTGCTTTATCTGAAGAATTCCTACAAAGAGTTTTAGCATCTCTCGAGGAGGTAGCTGAAAAGGGGAACACTTCTGTGTACAGCGGTATCCTAGATTGCTTTCTAGATCCTGAGCTTGCTTTGAAGGTTCAAAGTTGCCACACTAGTTTGAGTGATCCAGGTTTAGCCTCAGTTGCAAATGAAAGTGATGCTTATCTTGTTGATCAAGGAAGTACTAGTAGTGCAGAAAAAGAAAGTACATTTGGCACATTTGACCGCAGGCCTTCAGAAAAACATACTACAAGTAACAAGCATGTTGTGTCACACGGGAACCGAGAGCTGAGCGGATCCAATGTTATCAATAGCCAGGTACCACAGATATCCAGTGGAAATGACAGCATTGAAAAACAAGACACAGGAAGAGCAGCTCCTTTAGGAACATCGAGACGGCAACATCACCCTCTTGCTTATTCTACTTTGACATCTGTGTTACAGCCAGAGGAAGAACTTCTGATGTTCATCAATTTATACAATAAAAATCTAGGGAATCCAAGTGAAAGTAACCAATCTACCAGTCTTGAACAGCAGAATGTAGAGAATCCAGATCAAGAGGAGTTATTATTTTATACAGATCTTCTTAAGAAGACATTGTGGAATAACAGGGAAAAGAAAATTCCCACAAGCATTGCAGACCCAACACGTATGCATGATTTCAGCCATGATAAAAGCTGTAAACATTTGGAAGAAGACAATGATGTTGTCTCAGATCATCTACTGAACATGAAAACAAACCAGTCAAATGGAGAAATGAATCCATGTTTAGAACAAACTCGGGCATTAGATACACTACCCAAACATGGCATGGATAAATCTGAAATTCTTAAGCAACCCTCCTATGGGAGGGATGTCACCTTGTTACAGAATCTCCACACACAGGAGTTAGCAGAAGCCGTTTCACAGCAATTGGGTTCCCTTTTCAGAGAGCCACAGTCGTACAGTGAATGTAGTGATATTGAACAGACAGTTAACAGACCAGTCGTAGATGAAGCCAAGAAGCCTCATAAAAAATTTATGGAAAATTTAACAACGACAATGAATCCAGCTTATTCTGATGAGTCACAGATAGACTCCTTAGAGGACTGTAGTAAGTTAAGTCAAGGTGTAGAGAAGTCTGTCATTATTGGCGTATCTGCTTGCAGTGACTACCAATCTTCTCGGCGCATTAACCGTCTCTCTCCACAACGCATTGACCACTTATCTCCTCAACGCAGTGACCATCCTCATTGCATTGACCGTCCATCTCCTCAACGCATTAACCTTGCACCTCTTCAACGGAGTGACCAATCATCTGAACGCAGTGACCATCCTCATCACATTAACCATCCATCTCAACGCATTGACCGTCCTTCTCCTCAACGTATTGACCGTGTACCTCTTCAGTGCAGTGACTATTCAGCTCCTCAGCAGATTGGCAATCCTCATCACATTGACCATCCTCCTCATCGCATTGACCATCCTTCTCCTCATCGCATTGACCATCCTTCTCCTCATCGCATTGACCATCCTTCTCAATGCATTGAGTGTCCAGCTCCTCAACGCATTGACCATGCACCTCTTCAGTGCAATGACCATGAATTTCCTAAAGAGAGTGACCATGAATCTCCTGAACGTATTAAACGTCCATCTCCTCAACGCATTGACCGTGCACCACTTCAACACAGTGATGGCACATCTCATCAAGATAGTGAGCGTACATTTCAACGAAGTGATCATGCACCATTACTCCATCCATCACAAGAACCTGACCATGCACCTCACGGCAGTGTTCAATTAGACCAAGGCGCATTTAATGATTTCTTCTTGTCAGTGTATCAGTCACAGCCTGACTTACTTACAAAGGTCATCCAGTCTAATCTACCAGCTCCTGGTGCTGCGACAAGTGAGATAAGCAGTGTAACGGAGCAGTACTCACAGGTAGCAATTGCTGCTTAATATTTTATCTTTTTTTAGGTTTTGCATTACCCGGTATTTGTTTTCGATAGCTTGAGAGAAATTCTAACTTACAGTTAGATCTAAAACACTAGCTATCCTTTTCAGTCTGCTATCCATATGTATGTAAATTTTGAAATCTTATGTTTAGGAAGGTTGATATTTCATTGATATTCATGAAATTAATTTTATCAAAATTGATCTTTCTACCATATTACTAAGAAATTTATCAGCAGCAATGTCTGGCTTTTGCAAATTATTAGATGTTTTGTTTACCCGATTCTATTTAGCCAATGTTTTGCAGCGATTGCAGTCATCACCAGCTAATATTTCAACTACACAGTACATATAAGAATATGTTGTGTATTTCTGAAACTTATTTGTCTAAAATTCTTTTGAAATTTGTTTAATCAACTAGCAGATAAATTATCAATTAGTTTTATATAAGGTCAAACCTTTGGAAAGATTTGAGATATTTAACAAAAATGCCCTCTGTCATCAATATTAAGTAGAGAGTGGTTTTATAATTCTTGTAAATATCTAGTGTATCTGTACCACCAGAGAAGGTGGGTGTGGTATGTGTCATTAAAGGTTGTGAGGTTAACAAAGAATTGTTAGAGATTGTACACAGTGCCCTAACTCTGAACAGTCATTAGCTCTGTTATGGAAAAGATTTGTCAGGAAAATTGCAATTTCTGCATAGTACATGGCTATTTTTGAAACTGTACAACTTGAATAACTGACCCCATTATGAAGCCATGTACGTGTATTTAGGTTATTAGTTTTAAAAAGAAGAATTCTCTTGACCTGCAGATTAACATTTTAAAAGTCCATTGCATATGCATTTTTGGCTGCCTCGACCATTGAATGAGTTAATAATACTGGTTATGCTATATAAGATAGATAATGTTAGCATTGGTTTTAGACTCCACTTGTAGCTTAGCTCCAGTTGATGATTCCTCCATTTTACCACATCAGAGTTATGCAGTGCGACCTTATTGTAGATTAAAAATTTTAATTTTAATACAGTTAAATTGTCTACATTTATGCACCAGAATGCAAGACACCTAGTACATAGACTGTCTCTTGTTGTAATCTCTCTCACAGCTTTAGTAATATCTTTCACAGCTTTGTTCTGCATGTATTTTCTTCTTGTACTGTTTTCATTTATTTGCATTGCAATGTGTTATTATTTTGACTCTTTCACAAACTAACAATAACAAGCCCTATCTGATGAACATGTAAATGCATACATGTGTGTGTGTGTGTGTGTGTGTGTGTGTGTGTGTGTGTGTGTGTGTGTGTGTGTGTTTGTGTGCATGCGTGCATGCGTGCATGCGTGCATGCGTGCATGCATGCATGTGTGTGCTGAATGCATCCATGAGCATGCATGCACACACATGCATGAGTGTAGATAAGCGGATGTGTAAGTAAGTGGGTGTGTATGTATGTGAATATCCGCGCTTTAGCTCGACTTTACGAAGTAAAACGAGCTATTGTGATACCCTGCATGTCGTCCAGCGGCAGAGTTGGAGGCGGTGGTGGTGGCGTATCGCATATCCATATGTCACGTTGTGTTAACCATGCTGCACCCAAACTTGAATACTTGCTAATGCGACCAGATGAGACAATTACTTTGGGGTGAAAAGGTCAAAGGTCATGGTCATTGATAATTTCACTTCAAGAGTATACTTACCTCCCTAATACTTTTGATATTGCTAAATATCGGTGTTCACTCAATAAACACTCAGAATAAAAACAGTTAGGTGCCCCTACTGGGCAGGTAGACAGAGGGTAGTCCGGCGGATGCCAGCCCCACCACCGCGCATGCGCCGACTACTACTTCCTCTTTGCTAATTTATTGGCAGAGAGAACACATGTTTTTGTTGTTTTTTCACTTTCACTTGTTCAAACGCATTTTAAGTCTATATATTGGAAGGATTATCGCCTGGATCATGTCGGAAAGAGTGGCTTCGCCGGAGGACGGCACAGGATCCTTATATCAGGTGATTTCTAATATATTCTAGCGAATTTTTCCTGCTGTAATGTGTTTCCGGGACGCACGTTTACCGTGATAAGCGCCTGTTTTAGTTGTTTTATTTCAACATGGTGCTATATAAGACTAATCTCTCTTTGTGTTTATGTCCACAAGTATCTGTTAGGATAGGTAATGGACATCACAGCATCTGAGAGTTTGTTTCTCTCCACCAAGGTTCCATTTCCTACTAATACTGTTAGGTTATCTAACCAAGAATTCTTTGTCCAGTGAGTCGGAGGCCTAGTATAAAGGTCTTCTCACTTTGCCCTCTTGATCCAATTCCTTCCCCTAAGGTCGAGAGAGTTGAGAGGCGTACGGTTGGTGGAGTGCCCCAGTTCATCATGTTGGATGGTTTGTCTATACAAAGTGTCAGGTATCTAAGTAATGATATGAGGTGAGGTTAATTCGTTAAGAAAATTAACTATTATTGCCATTGTTATCGTTGTGTATCTGATGGTTGTGTAGTCTGAATAACCGTTCGGAAGATGTTCTGGTTATGCATACAATTCGTCCGCACATCTGGTGTTGATACGGATCGATTAATTTCTGTCATGGGATCATGATGTCATAATCAGCCTTGCTATTTATTAACAATTGAAGTTTTGTCCAACGCTGGTTTTCAGATGATTATTGATCTTTATGGTCATTTCCCTCTCTTTTGATTTGGTTTTGAGTTTTCTAACCGTAACAAATTTACTCATTGTCCTCGTCCTTTGTCCTGTTTCAGAGACCTGGTTGTTCGTCCTGTGGACGGTTCCTTAAGGATAGGTTCATTCCTCACCTGTGCTTTAGTTGTAGTCCCTGTGGGCCATTGCTCAAGTGTGAGGTATGCAAGCAGTGGGGGGCGGGGGGGGTGAGTTAATGTCTGAGTTTCTGTGTTTGCAGGCGAAGGACAGGGTAGTGGAGGAGGAGAGGAAGCAGAAGAGAGAGGATAAGAAGGGTAAGAGGAAGGCCTCGTCCGCGGTGGACATGGAGGCCTTCCAGAGTGAGATGTTGGGAGAGATGAAGAGGACGATAAAGGATTTGGTTCCAGAGTTGCTTCGTGGCATGCTTCCTGGACCAGATCCTTTGTCGTCCTCGGCGTCTGCTTCAGAGCAGGTAATCCCCACCTCTGAATCACCTTTCCGTAGGCCGGTTCCGTTGTTCGAAGATTCAGAGGTGGCCCCATTAGTGGGGGCGTTCCACGACCCTGGCAGCAGGCTTGGTGCCGCGCCGAGGGGTCGTGGACGGCTGTCGCTGGAACCCGCGGGCTGCTTATCAGTCCAGGGGTATCCGCACGCCGTGGGTGCCAGTACCTCCTATGGCACCTTTCCTGGCCAGTCCGGGTTAGCTCTCTTTGCTGACCCGGAGTCTAATCTGTCTGGCCACGAGGAAGAGGATTACCTGTTATGGTCGCCATCTGAGGACGTGACCATGGATTATGATGTCTGTGCACCCCTCGCGGGGAATGTAGGCGACATATTCCATGGCTCTACTCACGCAGGAGTAGAGTTCACGGCTCAGAAGGTGGCCCTGGCCGGTGCTGATGGCCAGCTATACCGCATACCTCGGCTTGCCGAGAGTATCGCTGGTGCTGGCTGGGGCCGTGGTGGGGCGGTATCTGCCCCGCGCTCTACCACGGCGCCTGCTCCTGGTCAGGCCAGTCAGATTAGCATGCCTGTTCTTTCGGGCCCGCATGCTTTCCCTGGCTTGCCAGGGGTATCAGCTTATCCGCCGTCAAGCTCTGCTGCTTGCGCTCAGGAGGAAGACGAAGGCCCCCGTCTTGTAGAGCGCTCGCAGCTAGCCATGGAAGAGGATTGGTCGGACGCTTGCCAGTGGCTGGTGAGTGTTAGGCCAGATCTGCCCGTCGAGCAGTCGGCTAGCCAGCATGATCACAGGCCGTGGTTAGTTGGTAAGGCTACTGCTAGCGCGATGCCATCTCTGCCGCTGGCAGAGCATGTCGTTGACATGTTCGAGGCGGCGGAGACGTCCATCAAGGCGAATGGGCGTCTCGCGAAGGCCCCTCGCGAGGTGGCCAGGCGTTGCCGCATCGTGCTCCTGGATTACCAGAGGTACGGTGTTGTACCCAAGCCGAGCGTGGATGACCGCGCGGCTTTGGGTGAAGATACGCGGCCAGGCTCCCGTTCTGACACGGGGGTTCTGTGTTCGAACGCGTTGCGTTCGGCCAATGCCGCGTTGCGTGATGCGGAGGAGAGTGGGAGGGCTTCGATTGCCGCTCTGTCCCACGTCTCCCAGCTGTTACAGGGGGTAGTAACAGCATCCGCATCGCGCCAGCTGAGCTCGGTCACAGTCCAGAGAGCCATCCAGGATGGTATCAACCTGGCTCTGGACTGCATGACTCGGGCGGTGACCAGGAGTGTCCGGGCGAGGCGCACGTTTGCCTTGGACAATCTGTGCCGGTCCAAGGACCTGTACAATAGGCTACTGCGTACGCCTATGTCAGGTACTGGTCTCTTTGGAGGTGAGGGATGTAGGCACCTCCAAGAGACGGTTACTCTGGTCAATAACCAGAGGGCGCTGCGTGAGCAATTTGAAGTGCTCCGTAGAGAGCGCGTTCGCGCCGCACCCCCTGCGTATCGTCCCCTACAGGGTGGAGGTGGCCAGGTCAGAGGCCACCCACCATCGCAGCGTCGGCCTAGGCCGCGTGCGATTTGGCCAGCAGTGAGGGGGGCGCAGGCTCCTCAGGCGCAGTCAGCCACCCGCGCACTGAGGTGCGCGCGGTACTTGGCGTGGCGCGCGAGGATCTGGTCGTGGTAATCGTGCCTGATGGGCCGGTTACCGCGGTGAGAACCACTCCGGTGTTTCTGGCGAAGGAGACAGTGCCACTCTTGCGCTCCTTAGGTCCACCTCTCTCCCTACATGCAAGAGTGGGAACGGTTGACTCAGGACCATTTAGTCTTGCGATGGCTTTCAGTCGGGTATCATCCCGATTGGATGACAGGCCCGCCATCGCGTCTGTCTCTAGTGCCAATCTGGACTCCAAATCCGAGAGATCCAGATCAAAGGTTGTGTATCGAGGAGGAGATAAATTCCCTCATATTAAAAGGAGCTATTCAGCCGGCACAGAAGTGTCCGGGCTTCTGTTCAACCGTGTTCTTAGTAACAAAAAACACCGGAGGGTGGAGACCAATTCTCAACCTCAAGCCGTTGAACAAGTTCATAGAGATGCCCAGTTTCAAGATGGAGACTGTGCGCTCGGTGTTGGCGGGGTTAGAGAAGGGAATGTGGACAGCTTCAATAGATTTGAAGGATGCTTATTTCCACATTCCCATAGCGAGGAGTTTCCGTCGCTTCCTGAGATTTGCATTCCAGGGCAGACAGTGGGAATTCAGGGTGTTACCCTTCGGAATTTCCACCGCTCCTCGGGTTTTCACCTGTGTGGTTCTTGCGATTACAGCATACCTCCGCAGGAGAAGCATAGCAGTCCACACGTACATAGACGACTGGCTGTTAAAAGCACACACCCAGGAAAGTTTATCGACCAATCTGGAGATTGTTTTGAAAACTCACGGATTTAGGCTGGATGATAAATTTTCAAAAATCAGAGCTGACTCCATCCCAGAAGTTTGTTTACCTGGGGATGTTCTTCGATCTAGAGACAGGATATGTTTATCCTACGCAGGAGAGAGTTCAGAGACTCATCTCAGTAATTCAGTCAGTGTGCGACAGTCGTCATGTCCTGGCACGGGTTTACTTGAGAATGCTGGGGTTGATGGTTTCATTGGAACCGGTCATTCCTCAGGCCGCCTTACGCAGGCGGCCGATCCAGTTATTTCTCATGACACAATGGACCCAGAGTACAGGTTCACTGGACTCGAAGGTGTCAGTGTTGGAGCCTCTAGTTCACCACCTGCAATGGTGGTTGAAGACAGAGAATCTCCTGGTGGGGGTGATGCTAACCCCTCCTCACCCTCAGGTAACTGTCTACACAGATGCCTCGATGGAGGGGTGGGGAGTTTGCCTGGAAGAATCCACGATATCAAGGCTGTGAACAGTCGAAGGAACATATAAATCTACTGGAATTAAGAGCAGTAGTCCTGGGCCTGGAACATTTCTTACAGAAAGTTCAGGGCAACATTGTTTTTATTCGTTCAGACAACTCAACAGTAGTGACTTACATAAACCGCCAGGGCGGAACGAAGTCGCCCAGTCTCTGTATGATGACATGGAAGCTGCTTTGCTGGTGCCTGGATCACAGGATTACCTTGAAAGCAGTTCATATTCTGGGAAGGTTAAATTGCTAGCAGACTCATTGAGCCGAAGGATGAGTGTTTTACCGACGGAATGGCAACTAAATCAATGTGTGGCGGATCGTCTGTTCGACCATTGGGGGAAGCCCAACATCGATTTGTTCGCAACGAAGAGGAATGCGAAGATGACGACGTACGTCTTTCCGATTCCAGATCCAAGCGCTTTCGCAACAGATGCGTTAGCTATCAGCTGGGCGGGAATGTATGCATACGCATTCCCTCCAGCAATCCTGATTCCAAAAATTCTTCAGAAGATCAGACTGGAGGAGTGCCAAGTGCTTCTGATCGCCCCAAATTGGCCAAGCCGATCATGGTATACGGATCTGCTTGACCTTCTGGTCTGCAATCCGGTTCCTCTGCCTATGATGGACGACATTGTCTTCCAGGGCAAGGCCCTTCACAACAATCCGTCAATGTTCCGATTGACTGCGTGGATGTTGTCAAGGAATCTAGACTTAAGGAGGGCTTTTCTGAGCAAGCGGCCATGTTTATGGCCAAAGCCAGGAGGGGGTCAACCTCCAGAGCATATAATTATAAAATCAACAGATTTGCAGAGTGGTGCTCAAAAAGATATATTGATCCAATGGATTCATCTATTCAGGTAGTAGCTGATTTCCTCTGTCACCTGTATGATGCCTATAGCCTCAAGCCTAACTCTATTGCTGGTTATAAGTCAGCTTTAATGACTGTTATCCCTTGCTTGGCTAAGAGGGGAAGTGATGAAGTAAGTACATTAAATGTATTAATTAAAGGCATGGCCAATCTAAGACCAAGGAATCCCCCAGTGATTCCGTCTTGGAGTTTATCTCTAGTGCTTCAGGTACTAGGTGATAAGCCTTTTGAACCACTTAGTTCCATTTCTATGAAAATGTTAACTCTTAAAACTGTATTTTTAATTGCTGCGGCCTCGGCTAGGCGTAGGAGTGAAATTCATGCCTTATCAGCCGAGGACGACCGTTTTGTGGTTACAGGGGAAGGCCTTAAGCTTCTACCTAGGATTAATTTCTTGGCTAAGAATCAGTCTTTGAAATATCCAGGTCAACCTATTTTTTTGCCTGCTTTAACTAGATATGATCCTATTTCTAAAGCATGGTGTCCCGTTCGGGCGCTGCTTCGGTACAAACAGCGTACTTCGGAGTGGCGCACCAATCAGTCAGCGTTATGGTTGTCATATATTGAACCCCATGGCAGGGCGTCTAAGGACACCATTTCCAGGTGGATTGTAGAGTGTATCCAATTTTGTCATAAATCCGCCACTGGTAAGCAGGTTGACATGGCCAAGGCTCACAGTGTCCGCGGCGTGGTGACTTCCACTGCCCTATTTGATGGGGTCCCTGTGGATGACATTATGTCCGTTGCTCAGTGGCACTGTGAGTCAAGTTTTACAGACCATTATCTCCGTGACACCTCGAATCCTCTCGCCTTGTCGATTTTGAAAAAATAATCGCTTGTATGATTTTTGAGGAGGGTTTCCTCATTGCTTATATACTTCACAATTAATTAATGGAAACAACCACTTTTTGGGACTGCATCAGTCTTCACCACTGGGAAGATGATGACAGCTGCCAAGTTCAACAAGGTCAGTCTTGTTCATGTGTTGTTCATTATTGATGGTATTGTCACGTTACTTTTTGTTATTAATATGGTGATGGTTTGTGTTTTGATGTGATTCATCATTGAGAGTATACGAAAATGAAGCCTTTTCGTCTCTGTCCTATAGTACATGGCACTGGTACGTAGAGAGCGTATGGGACATTGAGGTCATTCTAGTCTTCCTCCCAGGAAGGGGGGGTGGTGGGAGCGCATATGACATTCGGGTATCTCATCCATCGGTTGGTGTTAGCTGATGTTTATCAAATCCTGACTGTGTTTTCACACAGTTTCAGAAGTTTATGTGCTTTGAACGCGGAAAAGCGTATAGGGAAGAGCTGGTCTTTTGACCTCGCCTCCCTCCCGCCGAATTCCCTGTCGAATTCTGGCAATATCAAAAGTATTAGGGAGGTAAGTATACTCTTGAAGGGAAATAAAAGAAATCTAGGATTTCTTTTTTCACGAAAGAGTTGATACTTACCTCCATAGATACGGACCCGGCCTCTCCACCCCACAGAGGCTCGGTCTTCAAGCTCTTAATAGTTGCATGTGTCTCAGGCAATAAATTAGTCAGAGGAAGTAGTAGTCGGCGCATGTGCGGTGGTGGGGCTGGCATCCGCCGGACTACCCTCTGTCTACCTGCCCAGTAGGGGCACCTAACTGTTTTTATTCTGACTGTTTATTGAATGAACGCCGATATTTAGCAATATCAAAAGTATTAGGGAGGTAAGTATCAACTCTCTCGTGAAAAAAGAAATCCTAGATTTCGTTTAGTATGTTGATAAGCCTTCTATATATGTATTTTATGTTTGAAGTCAAGCTTCATAGTTCATTGAAGAGTCGTAAGGTCTAGCTTCGCAACCACATTTGTGGGTAAAAAATGGGACCACAACCATAGATTGACAATCAAAGTTGTTATTACACCACAAAACCATCTATACCGTTCAATCACTACTTGCTAAATCAACTACTCTGCATTTAGCCACTAGAATAAGATTTTTATGCTTGCTTACATACCCCCATATGCCTATTCCATTTCAATATACGCTCAACCAGGCTACTGGTAGGGTACACCCCAGCATATGCCCTGATAGAGACTGGCACGAGTCTGTACTCCTTGGTGACACCTGTCACTAAGCATGTCCACGCATGCGCAGTGGAGCCCAAATAGGAAACATATTCACTTCAAATATTCTGCAAGCAGTACAGTCTGCCAATATTCCAGCTTAAGTTTTTTATATTTTGCGCTGTGTTCAGCTTATGTTTTTGAGAGTTCTTCTATTCAGGATTATGCCTAACATCCTCCCCAAGTTATTTTTATTGCGTATTTTGTGGTGTTATTACTCTTTTATGACTGTGTTACCAGTTTTCGTGGTAGTAAACCATTTTTGTGGTAGTCAATCATGCCTAAAGTCATCATCATCATTTGAAATCCCTCAATTACTTATCCATTATATTCACTTATATCTACATGTTTTAGTACCATGGCTATGAGGATTTCGACAGCCATTCGCATGGATAAGGCGGAGTCATCCGAGTCAGATGATAACTGGAAGGTTATTAGGGGAAACCGACTTCCCTCATGTCCAGACTAGAGGTTCGGTCCCCGAAACCAAAACCCAAAGACTCTAAGGAAAAGTCCATAAAGGTTGTTTCGTGTAAGTCACCGAGCAAAACCCACCTAAGCCTTGAGGAGGGGCATTATCCTCAAGCAGTGGTGTCGGCTACGGAAGTCCCTGATTCAGCTGCCTATGCCAAAGTTCAATTTTCCGTGATTCCGGTAGCCAGAAATGTCAAGAGATTGCCTGTTCCTTTCTTTGTTCAGTCAGAAAGCTCGGTAGCTTCTGGTTTGACAAGCACTTCCGGTAGGTGCTTGGTAGATTCGGGTCGGCAAGACCCTGGGCTACTTCCGGTTTCCATTTCCGGTCCTGCCTCTTCCGGTATGACTTCCGGTTTTGCCGGATATCTGGGTCATCAGGATGCTATTTCCTATTCTACTTCCAGTTTTTTACCGTACGTCCGGGTCTGTATGATCCTGTTCAGTTTCTGGTTTTCTTCTTTCAGTTTGCGTATTAGCCGTATTTCCGGTTCCTATTCTACTTCTGTTTTTTTACTGTATATCCGGGTCTGTAGGATCCTGTTCAGTTTCCGGTTTGCGCATTTCCTTTTCCTATTCTACTTCCTGTTCACGTATTGCCGGTTAAAAAAATTTTCCTCTTCTGGATTTCGTACATCCCGAGGATAGGGTCATTTCTGGTTTTCATGGGTCTTTCTGGTGTTCCAGGATTAACTTCTCATCCGGTCTTCCTGTTTTGGATTCCCGGTGATAGAGAACTTCCTGGGGTTCCAGGTTTGTTCTTCAGGCCCGGTTTACATGTTCGCTTTCCTAGGATCTTGTCATCATCTTGCCTAAGAGTTAGTCTTATTTCCGTAATTGCTTTTTTTTAAATCGGAATGTTTAATGGCTGAAAATCTTCATACCGAGTCATTGTCAGTCTTGAAAGCTCTCTTGAAATTATATAGATATTCAGCATTTATTCTTTTATCAGTGACAGTATTTCAACATAATTAAAGACTCTTCCGACTGGTTGCCATATGGGTTTTTTGTTGCAGCTTATTTCATATGCGCATATCATTGCTTAATTTCGAATGGTCTCACTCAGCTGATAAGTGAGTGTATTCTACGCATTATCTCTAGATACAAAAGTTTTCCTTTCATCCAACTTTAGATGGTCAGTTGCCTTCTGGCCATTCAGCCTTTTCTCTCGCTCTTTTCCACTTATGTCGGCAGGTTGAGATATTTATTTTAACCAAAGGGAGTTAATTTGTTGCCCTGATTCTAGCATAATTCTTATTCTAAATCTCGGCTTTTATTCCTTCTTCCTTTTCCCTATTTGGGTTATTTCTCCTGTCTTAGTGTCTTTTTATTCTTGTGGTCATTATTCTTGGTGCCATTCTCTTCCCTATGTGTCCTCTTTTGATTCTATTTCCTTTCAGTGAATGTCAGTTTTCTTCTCTGTCGTCATGGTTTCAGCGAGTCATTTCGCCCTGATTTCATATCGCCTCTTTGTCTTTTCAGCATTTTTCTTACTTTTTCTCTATTATTTTTCATCTTTTTGGCTCGCTTCTAGTTTTATCCTTTTACTTCAAAGCTTGTTCTTTCCTTACATCGCGCCATCAGTTTTCTCGACTAGTAAATTTTTTAAATTTTGTTGTTTTCCTTTTACTTCCGGGAGCTGTCGATCGTTGTCTTATCTGTCAGTTTGATCCTTCCTTTCCTTTTTCTAGCATAATCTTTTACTCTAAATCTCAAATTTTATTTCAATTTGGAATTTCATTCTATGGGTATGATTAGGTATGAAGTCTCTGTGCGTGATTCAACCCAGGAGTGTGTATTTCGCTTTATTTCATCATAAATGCGTATTTATGACATCTTCATTTGTTGTTAATCAAAAATCAGTGTTTTGTGTATTTAACATTCGAGCTGATCCTGTAGATTCATTATCAATCAATCAATCAATCAATCAATGCTTTTATTGACATATCTAACGCAGTGACATACGCCATTTAACTACATTTTACAAAGATGAAAACATAGGTTCTAAAACAATAAATATAAAAAATAAATAAATAAATAAAAAATGTACAGGTTTAATGTGTAGGGCTATGATTTAAGTTTACTGCCACTAGGCATAAATATCGGATTGTTTGGGATATCTAATTAAACAATATATCAAATACAGTAAGGTATGGTGAATTTACCAGGACTCATGAAGTTGGCTAGTTTCCCAATGAAATTGATATGGACGTTTATTAAAATATAGGACACAGTTATGCAATCATTATATGAACCTGCCTCATGTACTGAAAGACGATCTGACAAATTGTGTGATTGCATAGGATTTAAAGTACAAGCTCGAGCAGCTAGACAAACGTTGATGTAATCAATAACAATTTTTATTAGATCACTATCTCCATTATTATATGACATTAACAATTTTAATGCCTACTATCAAGTGAGAAAAAATTAATAAACTCATTAAGCTTTTTAAAGAGTGATTGTCTCGCCTGATCGTAATGTGGACATTCCATTATAAAGTGTTTTTCATCCTCAATTAGGTTCTGGTTGCAAAGCCTACAGAATTGTAGATCTTCCTCAATTTGTAAGGCATGTGCACTTATCCTGAGTTTTGTAAAGTTTCTACGTTTTGTGAAATTCTTTTCAAAATGAAGATAATTTTCAATGGCAAAGCTTTGTTTATATTTTGAACCCTGGTTATGCCAGACACCAAGACAGTCAAAGGATTGCCATAGTTCACTTAACAGGCCCATATCATGCATTCATTTCATAGAATCGTGATGATGTCATCACAATTAAATTTCCCTTAGTTCCCCAGAGCGACGCCATTTCTGGAAGGACTAATTTAACATTTCGAGCAGTGGTTTGGGAAACCCTAAATACATTTTTTCTTACTATCTTGCTAAATTCAGTCACGAGTTGATGTTTTCGAATACCAGGCGGGATTATTGCAGATGCTCAGGTACAGGATTTGTTCATTTCTTGATTCTAACCCCTCCCATAGGCTTACTATGGGTTTTCGGTTTGTCACAAAATCTGGTTAAATCACTATAAATAAAATTGTCTATAATGTTTTCAGGGTCTTCAGCATTTTAATAAGTAAGGCTATACTTCTATAATACTTTTTTCTCCATTCAAAGAAAGCGGTAAAATTAAAATAACCAAAATAAACATGAGTTACCACTTTTCGTGAGGGTTAAGAATAAGGATATAGCCCGGGATTTTATGGTTTGAGCATCATGGCATATGTAAATTATGTGTTTCTATGAGCAGTCCTCTTTAGCATGTGTAAGTTTGCCCACTTTAAGGGTGGTTCTTATCAAAAGGGCCGGATGTTCTTCTTGGATCTCTTCGCCTAAATGGTCTTCTGTTCCATCCAATCAGAAGCTATTAGCATTAGAGGGGGTGCTGGTTTTCTATGATTGTCAAGGAGACTATAGAAGAGGCCTACCTTGGAAAGTAGACCCAGGCTTTTGTTCAACGATTTTCATAGTCTCCAATTCTTAAAAGGCTGGCATCCTTTTATCTTCCTGAAGAAGTTATATCTTCTTTCTTTATCTCCTAAATTCAGGATGGAGTCTTTTCACTTCAAGAGTATACTTACCTCCCTAATACTCTTTGATATTGCTAAATATCGGCTTTCACTTAATAAAACACTCAGATTTAAAAAGAAAGGTGCCCCTTTTGGGCAGGTAGTCAGAAGTCAGTCAGGCGGATGCCAGCCCCACCACCGCGCATGCGCCGACTGGTACTTCCTCTTTGCTAATTTATTGGCAGAGGGGGTCACACATGTTTCGTGCTTAAGGCTTTTCTGAGCTGTTTAATCATTTAATTAATATATTAGAAGTGTTTTATTAACCTGGAGTGATGGCAGATCGGATTATTTCGCTGGAGGAGCGCCCAGGACCTAGCCATCAGGTGACTTCTAGATTATTTTAGTGAGTTTATCCCGTTGTAATGTGTTTCCGGGACTCGTGTTTATCATGATAAGCGCCTAAAATAATTGGTTTATTTCAATATGGCGCTATGAAATGCTAATCTCTCTTTGTGTTTATGGCCACGGGTAGCTACCTTCGGTTGTTTAGGACATCACATTATCAGAGAATTGGTTTTTTTCTCCACCAAGGTTCCATTTCCTACTAACATTGTTAGGTTTTCTAACCAAAAATTATGCCCAGTGAGTTGGAGGCCTCGGATGAAGGTCTTCTCACTTTGTACTCTTGGTCCGCTTCTTTCCCCCTAAGGTGGAGAGAGTTAAGAGGTCATTGTCTTGGTGGAGTGTTCCAGTTCATCAGATTGGATGGTTTGTCTATGCTAAAGACTAAAGATATTTGAAAATATTTATAAAATCTTACTGCCATTTATCACTGTTTTTCTGATGTTTGTATAGTCTGTATAAACTATCCTGTCTAGTTAGGATGTTCTGGATATGATTACAATTCATCCTTACACCTGGAGGTTTTGTTTCGGATCGATTTAACTTCTTCTTCGTGAAGTTATGACATCATAATCAGCCTTGCGCCTTTCTGTCAGTTATAAGTTTTGTCCAACGCTGATTTATTATTATTAGCTTGGGTCTTTATGGCCCCTTCCTCCTTGTTTATTTTGTGTTGAGTTTTAATTCAATATCTGTAATACTCATTGTCTTCGTCCTCTGGTGTGTTTCAGAGGCCTGGTTGTCCTTCATGTGGTAGGATGGATAAGTTCTTCCCTCATTTATGCTTCCAGTGCAGCCCATGTGGGCCATTGCTTAAATGTGAGATCTGTAAAAAGTGGGGGGTGTAGCTAATGTCTGAATTTCTATCATTGCAGACCATGGAGAAGGCTCCAGAGGAGGAGAGGAAACTTAAGAAAGAGGCTTCTGGTAAGAATGGTAAGAGGAAGGCCTCGTCCGCTATGGATATGGGGGCCTTCCGTATTGATATGATGGGAGAGATGAAGAGGACAATTAAAGATTTGGTCCCAGAGTTCCTTCGTGGCATGCTTCCTGGTTCAAATCTTTCGTTGTCCTCTTCATCTGCTCCGGAGCAGATAATCCCTGCCTCTGAATTGGTACTATTTAGGGACCTATCAGTTTTCAACCATGATTCAGAGGTGGCCCTAATAGAGGGTGAAATCCACGGTAAGAGCACTGGCAGCAGGCTTGCCGCGCCGGTTGTTCGTGGTCAGGTGTCGCTGGAACCTGCCTGCTTATCACGTCAGGATTATCCGCACCCTGCACGTACCAGTTCCTCCTATGGTACCTCTCCTGGCCAGTCCGGGTTAGCATTCTTTGCTAACCTGGAGTCTAATCTTTCTGGCCAGGAAGAAGAGGATTATCTGCTGGGTTTTCCTTCTGGCACCGTGGCCGTGGACATTGACGTACGTGCACCCCTCACGGGGAACACGGGCGACATTGTCCACGGTACTACTCATGCAGGAGTAGCGTTCATGGTGCAGAAGGTAGCCCGGGCTGGTTCTGATGGCCAGATTTACCGCATACCTCGGCTTGCTGATGGTGTAGCAGGTGCTGGCCAGGGCCGTGGTGTGGCAAAATTTTCCCCACGCAATACCACGGCGCCTGCTCCTGGTCAAGCCAGTCAGTTTGGCATGCCTGTTCTTTCAGGCCCGCATGCTTTCGCTGGCTTGCCAGGCGTATCAGTTCCACCAGCCACATACACACCTGTGATTGCTCAGGAGGATGACGAAGGCCCTCGTCTTGTAGAGCATTCACAGGTGGCCACGGAGGAAGACTGGTCTGATGCTTGTCAGTGGCTAATCAACGTCAGGTCAGATCTTGCCGTGGATCAGTCGGCCTGTCAATGGAACCAGCACCCTTGGCTGGCAGGAAAGCCGACTGTTACCGCTATGCCATCTTTGCCGTTAGCTGATCATATTGTTGATATGTTCACTGCGGCGGAGACGTCCATTAAGGCACATGGACGTTTAGCGAAGGCCATCCGCGAAGTGGCAAAGCGGTGCTGTATTACAGCTGATCAATATCAGCTATACGGTGTAGTACTGAAGCCAAGCACGGATGACCGTGCTGCGCTAGGTGAAGATACGCGACCAGGTTCCCGGTCTGACACGGGAGCACTGTGTTTGAACGTTTTGTGTTCGGCTAACACCGTGTTACATGATGCGGAAGAGAGTTCGAGGGCGTCTATTTCAGCGCTTTCGCATGTCTCACAGTTGTTACAAGGGGTAGTAACGGCATCCGCATTACGTCAGCCTAGTCCGGTGACTGTCCAGAGAGCCATCCAAGATTGAATTAACTTGGCTTTGGACTGTTTAACCCGGTCTGTAACCAGGAGTGTCCGGGCGAGGCGCACGTTTGCTCTTGACAACTTGTGCCCGTCCCAGGATTTGTATAATAGGCTGCTGCGTACGCCTATGACAGGTCCTGGTCTTTTTGGAGGTGAGGGATGTAAGCATCTCCAGGAGACGGTTACCCTGGTCAATAACCAGAGGGCATTACATGAGCAATTTGAAGTGCTCCGTAGAGAGCGCATTCACGCAGATGCCCCTGCGTATCATCCCCTGCAGGCTCAAGGTGGCGGTGGCCAGGTCAGAGGCCAGGCACCGGCGCAGCGTCGGCAACAGCCGCGTGCGCTTCGGCCAGCAGCAAGGGGGCCGCAGGCTCCTCAGGCGCAGCCAGCCAGGCAGCCACCCGCGCGCCGTGTTGCGGGCCGTGGTGCGCAAGGATCTGGTCGTGGTAATCGTACCTGACAGAGTGATTACCACAGTAAGAGCTACCCCAGTGCATCTGCACCAGGAGACAGTGCCACTCTTGCGCTTCTTATGTCCACCTCTCTCCCTAGGTGGACCAGTGGGAGGCCGATTGGCCAACTGGCCAACCTCATGCAAGAGTGGGAACGGTTGACTCAGGACCGTTTAGTCTTGCGATGGTTTTCAGTCGGGTATCAACTGGATAGCAGGCCCACCATCACGACTGTCTCTGGTGCCGGTCTGGACTCAAATTCCAAGAGATCCAGATCAGCGGTTGTGTATAGAGGAGGAAATAAATTCTCTCATACTCAAGGAAGCAATTCAGCCTGCGCAAAATCTCCCGGGCTTCTATTCAACCGTGTTCTTGGTAGCGAAAAGCACTGGAGGGTGGAGACGAATTCTCAACCTCAAGCCATTGAACAAGTTCATAGACACACCCAGTTTCAAGATGGAAACTGTGAAATCGGTGTTGACAGGGTTGGAGAAGGGAATGTGGACAGCTTCAATAGATTTGAAGGATGCCTATTTCCACATTCCAATAGCGAGGAGTTTCCGTCGCTTCCTGAGATTTGCATTCCAGGGCAGACAGTGGGAATTCAGGGTGTTACCCATCAGAATTTCTACGGCCACTCGGGTCTTCACCAGGGTGGTTCTTGCGATAACAGCATACCTCCGCAGGAGAAGCATAGCAGTCCACACGTACATAGACGACTGGCTGTTAAAAGCACACAACCAGGAAAGTTTATCAGCAAATCTGGAGATAGTTTTAGGCTATATAATAAATTTCCAAAAATCAGAGCTGACTCCATCCCAGAAGTTTGTTTACCTGGGAATGTTCTTCGATCTGGAGATAGGATATGTTTATCCTACTCAGGAGAGGGTACAGATACTCATCTCAGTAATACAGTCAGTGTGCAACAGTCGTCATGTCCTGGCACGGGTTTATCTGAGAATGCTGGGATTGATGGTTTCTTTGGAACCAGTCATTCCTCAGGCGGCCTTACGCAGGCGGCCGATCCAGTTATTTCTCATGACACAATGGACCCAGAGTACAGGTTCACTGGACTCGAGCGTGTCAGTGTTGGAGCCTCTAGTTCATCACCTTCAATGGTGGTTGAAGACAGAGAATCTCCTGGTGGGGGTGATGTTAACCCCTCCTCACCCTCAGTTAACGATGTATACAGATGCATCGATGGAGGGGTGGGGAGCTTGCCTGGAAGAATCCACGAGATCAGGGCTTTGAAATCTGGAACAGTCAAAGGAACATATGAATCTACTGGAATTACGAGCAGTAGTCCTGGGCCTGGAACATTTCTTACAGAAAGTTCAGGGCAAGAGTGTTCTAATTCGATCAGACAACTCAACAGTAGTGACTTACATAAACCGCCAGGGCAGAACGAAGTCGACCAGTCTCTGTATGATGACTTGGAAACTGCTTTGTTGGTGCCTGGATCACAGGATTACCTTGAAGGCAGTTCATATTCCGGGAAGGTTAAATCTGTTAGCAGAGTCATTGAGCCGAAGGATGAGTGTTTTACCTACAGAATGGCAACTAAATCAATGTGTGGTGGATCGTCTGTTCGACCACTGGGGGAAACTCAGCATAGATTTATTCGCAACGAAGAAGAATGCGAAGATGACGACATACGTCTCTCCGATTCCAGATCCAAGCGCTTTCGCAACAGATGCGTTAGCTATCAGCTGGGTTGGAATGTATGCATACGCATTCCCTCCAGCAATCCTGATTCCAAAAACTCTTCAGAAAATCAGACAGGAGGAGTGCCAAGTGCTTCTGATCGCCCCAAATTGGGCAAGCCGATCATGGTATATGGATCTGCTGGACCTTCTGGTCTGCAATCCGGTTCCTCTGCCTCGGAAGGACAATATTATCTTCCAGGGCAAGAACCTTCACAACAATCCGTCAATGTTCCAATTGACTGCGTGGATGTTGTCAAGGAATCTAGACTTAAGGAGGGCTTTTCTTCCAGAGCATATAATTATAAAATCAACAGATTTGCAGAATGGTTCTCGAAAAGATGTATTAATCCAATGGATTCATCTATTCAGGTAGTAGCCGATTTCCTCTGTCACCTGTATGATGCCTATAGCCTCAAGCCTAACTCTATTGCTGGCTATAAGTCAGCTTTAATGACAGTTATCCCTTGGTTGGCTAATAGGGGAAGTGATGAAATAAATATATTAAATACTTTAATCAAAGGCATAGGCAATCTAAGACCAAGGAATCTCCCAGTGATTCTGTCTTGGAGTTTATCACTAGTGCTTCAGGTGCTAGCTGATAGGCCGTTTGAACCACTAAGCTCCATTTCTATGAAAATGTTGACGCTTAAAACTGTATTTTTAATTGCTGCGGCCTCGGCTAGGCGTAGGAGTGAGATTCATGCCTTGTCAGCCGAGGCAGACCGTTTTGCGGTTACAGGGGAAGGCCTTAGGCTTCTACCCAGGATAAATTTCATGGCGAAAAAACAGTCTTTGAAATATACGGGTCAACCGATAATTTTACCAGCTTTGACTAGGTTTGATCCTAATTCAAAACTATGGTGTCCAGTCCGAGCATTATTCCGGTACAAACAACGTACTCAAGATTGGCGGACGGACCCAACAGCGTTATGGTTGTCATATATTGAGCCCCATGGCAGGGCGTCAAAGGACACCATTTCCAGGTGGATTGTAGAGTGTATTCAATTTTGCCATAAATCCGCCACAGGTAAACAAGTTGACATGGCCAAGGCTCACAGTGTCCGGGGTGTAGTGGCTTCCACTGCCCTATTTAATGGGGTACCTGTGGATGACATTATGTCAGTAGCTCAGTGGCACTGCGAGTCAAGTTTTACTGACCATTATCTCCGTGACACCTCGAATCCTCTCACCTTATCGATTTTGAAAAAATAATCTAGGTGTACATATTTTGATGAGATTTCCTCATTTTTTAAATATATTTCACAATTAATCAATGGAGACAACCACTTTTTAGGGCTGCATCAGCCTTCACCAAGGGGAAGATGATGACAGCGCCAATCTTCCACAAGGTCAGTCTTGTGTGTGTTGTCCATGGTTTTTTGTAATATCACGTGACCCTTCCTTATTAATATGGTGATGGTACATGTTTTATGTGGTTCATTATTGAGAGTATACGAAAATCTAGCCTTTTCGTTTAATGTCCTATAGTACATGGTACTTGTCCGTAGAGAGCGTATGGGACATTGAGGTCATTCAGTCTTCCTCCTAAGCGGAGGGGGCAGGGGGGGGGCTTATGACTTTTGGTCATCTCTCAGCCATCGGTTTGTGTTAGCCGATGTTTTTCCTATCTATTCCTGATTGTGTTTCCACACAATTTCAGAAGTTTAAGTGCCTTAATCGCAGAAAAGCGCATAGGGAAGAGCTGGTCTTTTGACCTCGCCTCCCTCCCGCCGAATTCACTGACGAATTCTGGCAATATCAAAGAGTATTAGGGAGGTAAGTATACTCTTGAAGTGAAATAAACGAAATCACGGATTTCTTTTTTCACGAGAGAGTTGATACTTACCTCCCTAATACGGACCCGGCCTCTCCGCCCCACTGAGGCTCGGTCTTCAGGCTCTTATTATGTTGCATGTGTGTCAGCCAATAAATTGGTCAGAGGAAGTACTAGTCGGCGCATGCGCGGTGGTGGGGCTGGCATCCGCCTGACTGACTTCTGACTACCTGCCCATAAGGGGCACCTTTCTTTTTAAATCTGAGTCTTTTATTAAGTGAAAGCCGATATTTAGCAATATCAAAGAGTATTAGGGAGGTAAGTATCAACTCTCTCATGAAAAAAGAAATCCGTGATTTCGTTTATTCTCCCCTATCGCAAATTTATTTTTCAGGCATGTGACCCTTTTCTATCAATCATTAGGATGCCTATTTCATGTGCCTTTTTTACCTTTCTTTCCGAAGGTACATGAGTTTTGCTTTTAAGGATAGGGTATGGCAGTTTGAGCCATGCCCTTCGATCTGATCTTGGCGCCTTTCTTTTCACACGTCTGGTCTCAGCTGTGGCAGGTGTCTTGGGTCGTTGTCTTATTTTTCTTCATGTCTTTATAGATGATCAGTTAATAAAAGCTAGGTCTTTCTCAATTCTTTCAAGATTTATTCCAAGGGTTTGCAGTTCGCCTTGCAGCCTAGGTTGAATTTTATTTTTCAATAAGTCAAGCCTAGTTCTTTCTCAAATTTCTCCCATCTAGGCATCTCCCTCGAGCTGTTTTCAGGGTCAAGTTTTTTCCTTCAGAGACAAGGGTAGAGGCAATCTTGTTGACAGTGGTCACTCTGACATTCTCTTTCTATGTCAGGCTTGATGATCAGCGTCGAGAATGTCATTCCCAGGGTGATGTTGATGAGAAGACTTTCTAATGTTCCTGATCTTCTGCTAGAAGCAGGCAGTATATTCTAGTTCCCTCTGATGGATGTTCCATTAGTCAAGACCTCCCCTCAGGTGATTATTTCACGTTTTTTTCACAGGAGGGGTGGGGAGCAGTTTGGGACTCCCTGATTTTGCCAGTCTCTGGTCCCTGGAGGAGTCATTTTCTCACATCAATTTAGTGGAGTTGTGACTTGTCAAGACGCCTCTCCAGTTTTGGTCGGATCGAGTGATAGGCATCAAGATCTCGATTCGATCAGCCAATGCCATGAGGTTTTCTTTCATTTTCAGATGGAGGAACGAGGTCTTTGCTTCTTTATATGACTAGATCCAAATCTTTCTTTTTCCCAGTCATGTTCCAGACAGACAGATAATTCTTGCGAACCAGTAGTTCAGTCCTAGCAAGTTCTCACTCTCCGAGTGGCAGTTTAAAAGGTTGGTTGCCAAAAGCATTTTCAAGCTTCTGGGTCTTCCCCATGTAGATCTTTTTGCAACATGTCTGATTGCCCAGATCTCATCTTTGATGTCTCCCTTTTCGGAAAGTCAGGTTTGGGCGATGATCGCACTGTCTCAGTTCTGGACAGGATTGTTTGATTTCATGTTCCTTCCAATATTCCTGATTCTAATGGTTCTGAAGATAGTCATGGACCAGTTTAACGAATTTCTTCTAGCAGCTCCCTGTTGGTCAAAGAGGATCTGATTGGTAGCCTTTCTCGATCTTCTGGTAATATTTTGCTAGCCTTCTGCCAGTATCATCAGACCTCGCTCAAGTAAGGGGCTTGCATCTTCATCCAATCCAGAATTCTTCATGTGTGTTTGGAGAATTTTTGAGTGTCCGGTCTCTGAGGTAAACTTTTCTTCAAGATCTCGGGATATCATTGTCTCTTCCAGGAGGGAGTCCACCTGTTGAATTTGTACAAAGGTCGACTATTAAATCTTTGGAGAATGGTGTTTAAAACATGGTTTCTTGCCTGATTCCGTTTCTATTTCCTAGGTGTTAGATTTTTAATCGTATCTATTCGATTCATTTCATTTATCAGCTATTACCATTAGGGGTTATAGATTTCTTTGGCTTCTCTTCCTTGTCTTCTGAATGCTGATATCAAGGATTTGAAGATTCTCAATGGTTTTATTAGAGGATTGGGCAAGATTCGTCATCCAGTGGCTAAGCCTTTGTTTTCCTGAAATTTGGCCTTGATTCTTCAAGTTTTGGCAGGTCACCATTTTGAGTCAATTGGATCTATCAGTCTCAAACTATTAACTCTTACGGCTGTTTTCCTTGCTGCTGCCACTTCAGTTAGAAGATCTGAAATTCATGCTCTTTCCGCAGAAAAAGACAGATTTATCGAATCTGGGGACAGTCTAGTTTTATATCCCAGAAGGGATTTTTAATTGAAGACCCAGTCTAACCATTACTCAGCCAAACCTAGTATTCTTAAATCTTTATCGTCTTTTGATTCTAGTGTCCTGTCAAGGCCTTAAAACTCTATAAACGTCGTATAAATTTTAAAAGATCCGATTATTCGCACTTATGGATTCCATACACGGAGGAGGTGGCTAGACCAGTTTCTAAGGCCTCAGTTGCCAGATGGATCTGTGAGACCATAAAGTTATGCTATGAGATTGCCTCCCAAGGTGAGATCAATTTAGCCCATGTCAAGGCTCTCAACCTTCGTGGTATGGCTACCTCCTTCGCTCTTTTCGCCGGCTCATCATTGGACGACGTCATGTAAGTCGCAGGTTGGAAATCTGAGTCAACTTTTACCTCTTTCTATTTAAAGGATCAGAGCCCAGCAGCCTCGTTTTTTAGAAATATATAACGATTTTAACAAAACAAGCCAAAGACCATTTACCAATCACATCTCACCAATTTCGTTAGTCTGTATGTCTGTCAGATATGGTGAGAATATTATCTTGTTTTGTTTATTTCATTTAGATGAGAATTTTCCTTGTTTGATAATCACTGTGTGATTTGTTATGGATGCACTATTATGTTAATTTATTAACATTTGGATATGAGTTGTTTAATTTTTATCCTTGTTTAATGATTCTCAAATCTCCACCCACCAAGGGTTTTTAAGTGGGGCACTGACCAAATCTATGGGGTTAGCAAGTAGTGATTGAATGGTATAGATGTTTTTGTGGTGTAATAACAACCCCCAACAGACCCCCCCCCCTTGCAGTTTGGTCTGTGGTTTTATTAACCACTACATGTATAAAACATACTTACCATTCAATCACTATGACCTGGCATCAGCTACCCCGCATGGGAATGATTTGAGATTCTGTTTAATATTTGGCACTTAAATTTAGAAAAGTGAGTATGTTTCCTATTTAGGCTCCATTGCACGGACATGCTTAGTGACAGGTGTCACCAAGGAGTGAGTACAGACAGTCTCTATCAGGGAATATGCGGGGGGGTGTACCCTACCAGTAGCCTGGTTGATGGTATATTGCAATGGAATAGGCATATGGGGGTATGTAAGCAAGCATAAAAATCTTATTCTGGTGATTTACCAAGTAGTGATTGAACGGTAAGTATGTTTTATAGTGGTTAATAAAACAACAGCCAACCCGCAAGGGGGGATCTGTTGGGGGGATTACAATAAGAATGGTTTTTGTGTTAAATTTTGAGCCAAGTGTGATCAGAAGTTTCACTCACACATGCATGCACACACACACGCATGCATGCACACATGCGTGCTCACACACACATGTACGCATGCACGCACGCACGCATGCACACACGCACGCACGCACGCACGCACGCATGCACACACACACACACCATTATTCTTTAGGATCAATGCGTCAAAATTATGTTGGAACTATTATTTCAATGGTTTACATAATATTCTACCATTAATGAACTTGTTAATCTCAAGATAACATTGAGAATACAAGAAATAGTTAACTCTTCATTGTACATGTATTCATGAGATGAGTTCAAACAGATTTTACCTTTTCCTGGTCAAGGTTTGTTAAGAAAATCAAAATTTGGTTTAATGAGTGTCCATTTACAAGCCAAGAGAAATATATTTGTGAAAATTTTCCACTTGAATCACTGGTTCGGTTATCGAGCCAGTCATTCCAGTGGTAAATCATCAAAAATACACTTCTCTTGTTCTGTTCATAGACATTCCCCTAGACTACTTCAAAGGCCAATTTTGGCCAGCTTGATCATTAAAATGTTAATAATTCATGTTTTGTGCAACTTGTTCTATAATTTAATAATAATAATAATAGTAATAATAATAATAATAATAATAATAATAATAATAATAATAATAATAATAACTAGAATGTGCAGTCAATGACACGCCATCGCAAATCCCCATGCGTTCACCAGTTTTGCCGTTCTTCACCACCATCACCCCACACCCAGCCCAACCATACCCGGGTCCAGAGCCTAATATAGCATCGCCTCACAATCCGCAATCATATGAGTAACTCACATACCAAATATGGTTGAATTATGACTACGTTGTCATGCTGACCCACAACTCGACCTGACCCCACCCACACCCTGATAGCGGAGCCTAATCAAAATGTTGAATTGCAGTCTCCAATCATATTAGTGTCTCATATAATGAGTTTGATGTAATTCCACCAAATGGTTTCTGAGGAGATAGCTGGATGAACAGATGGATAGATTGATGGAGAGATGGACGGATGGACAGACCAATGGAGGCTATTGCAAATCCCCTCCAGCCCTTTTCAAAGCACTTGGTGATAATAATAATAATAATAATAATAATTAGTAACTGTATTAATGATTGTCATACATTCATCGATATTAAAAATAACATAACTGTGCACAAATCTTTGATGGAGAAAGATACAATATTGTAGTTTTCTGTTTAGACTGTAGATGTTTCAACACTCACAAAGCACTGGTCTCCGCCATCAATATCAGGATATGAGTCCAATTCTAGTTACGGTCAGTCAGAGTACAAGAATATTTTGTTAGATAAGGTGAGATTAACAGGATTTGTTAAAACTTTAAGCCTTTCACTGACAGATCCCTGAAAAAGTATTTATGAAATAAAACTTATTCTGTGTAATATTTTTAAATTAACTTGACTGGAAGCCATTGCTGACTACATCAGCAACAGCTTCCAGTCAAATTAATTTCAAAATCTTGTACATGCATTGTTGCCTTGAAAATGAGATATGGGGAATTCATCGGTGAAAGGGTTAATTGCTTAGATTCGCCATGAAAATCAAAATATTGGGACATTGAATACCCATTTGTAGGTCAAGTGTTATCGAGCCCTGAATTCTAGTGGTAAAGTTATTAGAAATAGTCTTCTTGGCATTCAAATGGACATTCATCAAGATCACTGCCGAAGCCGTATTTGGCTACCTGACAAAGAAAGGCTTAGGCTTGTTTATGTTACTGAAGTCAGGGGTGCGTTCAGGAAGGCAAATATTTTCCGTTCGCCAAACATTTGTTAGGTCACATGGTACATTCGCTCTCCTGAATGGCCTGTTCGGCGAATATTTGCGGCAAACATTTTGTGGCGAGGCGAACAGCTTTGATAGGTGACTCGCGATGACTTGTCGTGAAAACCAAGATGGCAGTAAAATATACAGCATCGTCAATTGAGTCACGTTGATTGTCAATTTAATCATAAATAATACATACCAATGCGTTCTTAGCGATCCAGCGATTATGTTAGTCTTCACGCAATATGTGTATTCTTGTGGGTTGTTTCTGAGACCCTGATATTCTTTATGACGTAATAAATATAACATCATAATGCATTGCATGTGACAAAACATTAACCTTCCTAATTATCATGTGATGTCGTAAAAGAATGTCGGTCGAAGATATGCGTGACAGTAAAGCGAAAATAGTTTGGCACAAACATTGAACCGAGATAGGCAAACATTCGCCGAACATTCACCTTCCTTCGCGGGGCTCTAAGGTCTGCCAAAAATAAGTTCTTTCACAGTATTGTCATTATCCTTTGTGGTAGGCTGGCACAATGGACTGCTCCCAGTCAAATTAGTTTCAAAATATTCAACAACATGTTTATTAAATAATAAAGACATACAATTCGTAAAACAATGCTTAATCTGTCTTCAATTATGCTTTTGTGACGTACTTATCCACGTCATTCATGACATCATAATTATGACATCATCCTACATGTCACATAGTTGTTTATGATGTCATATGATGGATGGATAAACTGGAAAGGTCCGTTGTTGTTGAGGCCTACATGAAGTGGTGGTTTGGCTCAAATTAGTGATCTGAATCCGGATGTCCGACGACCAAGAACTAGATAGAATGTTAAAATACTCCAGTGACTCGACATGCATATGCCATGACTTCTAGTCTAATTAGTTGTGAATTTCAGATTTTAAAATCCTGACTGACTGTGTACATAAATAAAAATAATGTCATCAAAAATTTAATGTTTTTAAAATCCAAAAGTGTGTTCTTTACTATCTGAATATAATGGAGTGATCCATTCTGTTGCGTAAGTATCTGATGTCACAATCAAATATGTCACTTGGTACTCGATGTCACAATCAAAATGGCCTAGGTCCATCATGAAAGAGCCAAGAGTCCATCTCAAGAGTGTATGAATTGTATGTCTTTGGTGACTTTACAATTTAATAAACAGTTTGTTGAATACTTTAAAACTAATTTGACTGGGAGTGGTTGTAACCACTCCCAGTCAAATTAATTTCAAAATATTCAACAGCTTACCTGTACTTACCTACTTTAACAATATCTTGACGATATCATTTGGTGAGAAAAAGGCAAAATTACACATCAACTACTGATCAACAAGTTATTACATGATCATAATGTCAAGGAGACTATGATTTTCTTTGAGAAAATATATGTTGTTAGCCAATCAGATTATTAGAATGTGCTTGGAAAGATGCCAGTAATGTGAAATTTATTAGAGATGGCACATTTTCTGTACTTCTACATTCCAGCTCAGTCAAAGTATGTATTAGTTCCCATGTTCATATTTCTGTGAAACAAGTAAGATGAATTGTGTATAATTTAGATTGAAATTGGCTCTAACTGAGTCAGTAATTTTGTGGTAAATTAAAAAAGCCTTCTATTTGCCTGCAAGTAGACACTGGCTAAGCAAAATATTTTTATTATCTTGACCTTGAAGCTGTTGATGGCCAGGCCAGCCAAAAATGGTCTCGGCAGTGGTCTTGAGGTTTGATGTCCATTTGCAGAACAACAGAAAGCTGTTTGTAAATGTCCTAAATTTATGAAATAGTCTTGTCTTAGCCTGAAAATGGATTTTCATAGATAAAATTGCTTAATTTTCTTCACAAATCTTGACCATTAAAAGGCTAATTGATATGAGTAGCATTTTGAGGGCTTTGAGTCGCTGTTGACACAAGAGGTTTTAAGATATATCGACACTAAATTTTCCTTCAGTAGATTTCTATTAATATTATTTATTCTGAATATTAGATCAGAATCCATATCTGTCAAAATAAGGTTAACTTTGTCAAGTACGTTAATTACAAGTGTGTTATACTAATCATATAGCGGTCAAAGGTCGGTTACTGTGTAAAACGTGTGTATTATCATGAATTTTAGTATTCTTAATCTGTGTTGTTCGACAGCATGAATTGGAACAGGATCATCAACGCCTGGTTACAGAGAACAAAAATTTACAGAACCAGGTTAAAACTCTTCATGATCACCTTACACAAGCCACAGGTAACCAGCCATAGCTTCTACTACTTTACTCATCTTAACCCTTTAAAGGAAGGGAAAAGGGAAATAACAAATGATGGTTATTGGTAATTTGATACAATATGAAATAAACTACCATCGGTAAAAAATGGAAATCAATAGGGATTATTTGAGAAAAAGCATTTACTAAATCTAGGAGCGCTTAACTTGGAGCCAATTAGTGACTGTGCTGGTGCCTGCCTTGTACTCAACGATGTGTCAACTGTGTGTGCGGGTATACGCATAGGCCTGCCTGAATATAATGAAAGCATACTTGAATATAGGTTTGTAAACAGTATGAATAGTATTCTCTATATGTGCAGATGTAGAGCGATTATCTCGCTACTGCTAATTCACTATTGATTCTTTTGAAAACGTTATATTTGAAAGTCACTTTCTGCTGGATGTAACAAGTTTCGGTCAAAATGATTTCAAAATACACTGCTGGTTTCCAAGGTCGCAATTTGATGCCAACTGATTATTTCTAAATTTGTGTGACAATGTGGACCCTTTTCACATCAAGAGTATACTTACCTCCCTAATACTTTTGATATTGCTAAATATTGGCTTTCACTCAATAAACACTCAGATTAAAACAGTTAGGTGCCCCTACTGGGCAGGGAGTCAGAGCATAGTCTGGCGGATGCCAGCCCCACCACCGCGCATGCGCAGACTAGCACTTCCTCTTTGCTAATTTATTGGCTGAGAGACAACACATGCTTTGTGCTAGTGCTTTTTGTAGCTCAATTATAAGCGTTTTTGGCAAAATTCAGAACTGTTGATACCTGAGAAAGATGGCAGAGAGAGTAACTTCGCCACAGGAGGGCCTTGGACCTTTAAATCAGGTGACTTCTAGTAAAATTAGCGAGTTTTGTCCCGTTGTAATGTGTTTCCGGGACTCGCGCTAAACGTGATAAGCGCCTTGATTAGTTGGTTTATTTCAACTAGGTGCTATATAAGACTAATCTCTCTTTGTGTTTATGTCCACAGGTCTGTGTGAAGAAATATTATGGACATGACATCAGCAGAGGGTTTGTGTCTCTCCACCATGGTTCCATTTCCTACTAATACTGTTAGGTTATCTAACCAAAAATTCTATGTCCAGTGAGTTGGAGGCCTATTATAAAGGTCTTCTCACTTTGCCCTCTTGATCCAATTCCTTCCCCTAGAGGTGGAGAGAGTTAAGAGGCGTTCAGTGGTGGAGTGCTCCAGTTCATCAGGTTGGATGGTTTGTCTAGACAAGGTGTCAGGTATCTAATTATTGATATGAGGTGATGTTAATTATTTAGAGGAAAGGGAGATAATTAACTTTATTTGCCATTGTTATCAGTATATATCTGATGCTTGTGTAGTCGAAGTGTCCATTCTGCACATGTTCTGGTTAGAGATACAATTCGTCCTTGCACTGGGATGTTTGTTGGGGATCGATTTTTTCCTGTCATAGGATTAATGACGTCATAATCAGCCTTGCTCTTTATTAACAATTAAAGTTGTCCGAAGCTGGTTTTCTGATAAATTATGATCTTTATGATCATTTTCCTTCTCTTGAGTTGGTTAGTTTCTAAGCTTAACTAGATTGCTCATACTCCTCGTCCTTTGGCCTTTTTTCAGAGACCTGGTTGTGCGTCCTGTGGACGATTTTTGAGGGACAAGTTTGGCCCTCATCTCTGTTTTCAGTGTAGCCCCTGTGGTCCCTTGCTTAATTGCGAGATATGTAAGCACTGGGGGGGCGAGCTAATGTCCGAATTCTTGTGCTTGCAGGCGAAGGACAAGGTGGAGGAGGAGAAGAAGAAGCTGAAAAAAGAGGGTGTAAGTAAGAAGGGTAAGAGGAAGGCCTCGTCCGCGGTGGACATGGAGGCCTTCCGGACCGAGATGTTGGGAGAGATGAGGAGGACAATAAAGGATTTGGTTCCAGAGTTGCTTCGTGGCATGCTTCCTGGACCAAATCCTTTATTGACCTCATCATCTGCTTCGGAGCAGGTAATCCCCACCTCTGAATCAACGTTCCTTAGTACGCTTCCGTTGTTTGAAGATTCAGAGGTGGCCCCATTAGAGGGGGCGTTCCACGGCCCTGGCAGCAGGCTTATTGCCGCGCCCAATAGGGACCGTGGACGGTCGTCGCTGGAACCCGCGGGCTGCTTATCAGTCCAGGGGTATCCGCACACCGCGGGTGCCAGTACCTCGTATGGCACCTTCCCTGGCCAGTCCGGGTTAGCTCTCTTTGCTGACCCGGAGTCTAATCTGTCTGGCCAGGAGGATGAGGATTACCTGTTGGGGTCGCCGTCTGAAGACGTGGACATGGATTATGACGTCTGTGCACCCCTCGCGGGGAATACAGGCGCCTTTTTCCACGGTTCTACTCTCCCAGGGGTAGAATCCACGGTTCAGACTGTGGCCCTGGGCGCTGAAGGCCAGCGGTACCGCATACCTCGGCTTGCCGAGAGTGTCGCTGGTGCTGGCCGGGGCCGTGGTGGGGCGGTATATGCCCCGCGCTCTACCACGGCACCTGCTCCTGGTCAAACCAGTGATATTAGCATGCCGGTATTGTCAGGCCCGCATGTTCTCCCTGGCTTGCCAGGGATATCAGCGTACCCGCCGTCAAGCTCTGTTGCTTGCGCTCAGGAGGAAGACGAAGGCCCCCGTCTTGTAGAGCGCTCGCAGCTAGCCACGGAGGAGGATTGGTCTGACGCTTGCCAGTGGTTGGTGAGTGTTAGACCAGATCTGCCCGTGGAGCAGTCGGCTAGCCAGCGTGAGCACAGGCCGTGGTTAGCTGGTAAGCCTACTGCTAACGCTATGCCTTCTCTGCCGCTGGCAGAGCATGTCGTTGACATGTTCGAGGCGGCAGAGACGTCCATTAAGTCGAGTGGACATCTCGCTAAGGCCCCGCGCGAGGTGGCCAGGCGTTGCCGCATCGTGCCCCTGGACTACCAGCGGTACGGTGGGGTACCGAAGCCGAGCGTGGATGACCGCGCGGCTTTGGGTGAGGATGCGCGGCCAGGCTCCCGTTCTGACACGGGAGTCTTGTGTTCGAACGCGTTGCGTTCAGCAAATGCCGCGTTGCGTGATGCGGAGGAGAGTGGGAGGGCTTCGATTGCCGCTCTGTCCCACGTCTCCCAGCTGTTACAAGGGGTAGTAACAGCATCCGCATCGCGCCAGCCAAGTCCGGTCACAGTCCAGCGAGCCATCCAGGATGGTATCAACCTGGCTCTGGACTGTATGACGCGGGCGGTGACCAGGAGTGTCCGGGCAAGGCGCACTTTTGCCTTGGATAATCTGTGCCCATCCCAGGACCTCTACAATAGGCTACTACGTACGCCTATGACAGGTCCTGGTCTCTTTGGAGGTGAGGGGTGTAGGCACCTCCAGGAGACGGTTACTCTGGTCAATAACCAGAGGGCGCTGCGCGAGCAGTTTGAGGTGCTTCGTCGTGCCAACGTTCGCGCTGCACCCCCTGCGTATCGTCCCCTGTAGGCTCGAGGTGGTAGTGGCCAGGTCAGAGGCCAACCACCATCGCAGCGCCGGCCTCGGCCGCGTGCGATTCGGCCAGCAGCGAGGGGGGCGCAGGCTCCTCAGGCGCAGTCAGCCAGGCAGCAGCCCGTGCACCGAGGTGCGCGCGGTGCTGGTCGTGGCGCGCGAGGATCTGGGCGGGGTAATCGTTCCTGATGGGACGGTTACCGCGGTGAGAACCGCGCCGGTGTTTCTGGCAGAGGAGACAGTGCCGCTCTTGCACTCCTTATGTCCACCTCTATCCCTAGGTGGACCGGTGGGAGGCCGGCTAGCCGACCACATGCAAGAGTGGGAACGGTTAACTCAGGACCGTTTAGTCTTGCGATGGCTTTCAGTCGGGTATCATCCCGATTGGATGACAGGCCCGCCATCGCGACTGTCTCTAGTGCCGATCTGGACTCCAAATCCGAGAGATCCAGATCAAAGGTTGTGTATCGAGGAGGAAATAAATTCCCTCATACAAAAAGGAGCTATTCAGCCGGCACAGAGGTGTCCGGGCTTCTATTCAACCCTGTTCTTAGTAACAAAGAACACCGGAGGGTGGAGACCAATTCTCAACCTCAAGCCATTGAACAAGTTCATAGAGACGCCCAGTTTCAAGATGGAGACTGTGCCCTCGGTGTTGGCGGGGTTAGAGAGGGGAATGTGGACAGCGTCGATAGATTTGAAGGACGCTTATTTCCACATCCCCATACACAGGAGTTTCCGTCGCTTCCTGAGATTTGCATTCCAGGGCAGACAGTGGGAATTCAGGGTGCTACCCTTCGGAATTTCCACGGCTCCTCGGGTTTTCACCCGTGTGGTTCTTGCGATCACCGCATACCTCCGCAGGAGAAGCATAGCAGTCCACACGTACATAGACGACTGGCTGTTGAAAGCGCACACCCGGGAAAGTTTATCGGCCAGTCTGGAGATTGTTTTGAAAACTCTCACAGACTTAGGCTGGATGATCAATTTCCCAAAATCAGAGCTGATTCCATCCCAGAAGTTTGTTTACCTGGGGATGTTCTTCGATCTAGAGACAGGATATGTTTATCCTACTCAGGAGAGAGTTCAGAAACTCATCTCATTAATTCAGTCAGTGTGCGACAGTCGTCATGTCCTGGCACGGGTTTACTTGAGAATGCTGGGGTTGATGGTTTCATTGGAACCAGTCATTCCTCAGGCCGCCTTACGCAGGCGGCCGATCCAGTTATTTCTCATGACACAATGGACCCAGAGTACAGGTTCGCTGGACTCGAATGTGCCAGTGTTGGTGCCTCTGATTCATCACCTGCAATGGTGGTTGGACACAGAGAATCTCTTGGTGGGGGTTATGCTAACCCCTCCCCACCCTCAGGTGACTGTGTATACAGATGCATCGATGGAGGGCTGGGGAGCTTGCCTGGAAGAATCCACGATATCAGGGCTTTGGAATCTGGAACAGTCAAAGGAACATATAAATCTACTGGAGCTAAGAGCAGTAGTCCTGGGCCTGGAACATTTCTTACAGAAAGTTCAGGGCAAGATTGTTCTTATTCGTTCAGACAACTCAACAGTTGTGACTTACATAAACCGCCAGGGCGGAACGAAGTCGCCCAGTCTCTGTATGATGAAATGGAGACTGCTTTGTTGGTGTCTGGATCACCAGATTACCTTGAAAGCAGTTCATATTCCGGGAAGGTTAAATCTGCTAGCAGACTCATTGAGCCGAAGGATGAGTGTTTTACCCACGGAATGGCAACTAAATCAATGTGTGGCGGATCGTCTGTTCGACCATTGGGGGAAACCCAACATCGATTTGTTCGCAACGAAGAAGAATGCGAAGATGACGACGTACGTCTCTCCGATTCCGGATCCAAGCGCTTTCGCAACAGATGCGTTAGCTATCAGCTGGGGGAGAATGTATGCATACGCATTCCCTCCAGCAATCCTGATTCCAAAAATTCTTCAGAAAATCAGACAAGAGGAATGCCAAGTGCTTCTGATCGCCCCGGATTGGCCAAGCCGATCATGGTATACGGATCTGCTGGACCTTCTGGTCTGCAATCCGGTTCCTCTGCCTCTGATGGACGATATTATCTTCCAGGGCAAGGCCCTTCACAACAATCCGTCAATGTTCAGATTGACTGCGTGGATGTTGTCAAGGAATCTAGAATTAAGGAGGGCTTTTCTGAGCAAGCAGCCATGTTTATGGCCAAAGCCGGGAGGGGGTCAACCTCCAGAGCATATAATTATAAAATCAACAGATTTGCAGAATGGTGCTCAAAAAGATGTATTGATCCAATGGATTCATCTATTCAGGTAGTAGCTGATTTCCTCTGTCACCTCTATGATGCCTATAGCCTCAAGCCTAACTCTATTGCTGGTTATAAGTCAGCTTTAATGTCTGTTATTCCTTGCTTGGCTAAGAGGGGAAGTGATGAAGTAAATACATTAAATGTATTAATTAAAGGCATGGGCAATCTAAGACCAAGGAATCCACCTGTGATTCCGTCTTGGAGTTTATCGCTAGTGCTTCAAGTACTAGGTGATAAGCCGTTTGAACCACTTAGTTCCATTTCTATGAAACTATTAACACTGAAGACTGTGTTTTTAATTGCTGCGGCCTCGGCTAGGCGTAGGAGTGAAATTCATGCCTTATCAGCCGAGGATGACCGTTTTGTGGTTTCAGGGGAAGGCCTTAAGCTGCTACCTAGGATTAATTTCTTGGCTAAAAATCAGTCGTTGAAATATCCAGGTCAACCTATTGTTTTGCCTGCTTTGACTAGATATGATCCTAATTCTAAAGCATGGTGTCCCGTCCGGTCGCTTTGCCGGTACAAACAACGTACGGCGGAGTGGCGCACCGACCAGTCGGCGTTATGGTTGTCTTATATTGAACCCCATGGCAGGGCTTCTAAGGACACCATTTCCAGGTGGATTGTAGAATGCATTCAGTTTTGCCATAAATCCGCCACCGGGAAGCAGGTTGACGTGGCCAAGGCTCACAGTGTCCGCGGCGTAGTGACATCCACGGCCCTATTTAATGGGGTCCCGGTGGATGATATTATGTCGGTGGCTCAGTGGCACTGTGAGTCAAGTTTTACAGACCATTATCTCCGTGACACCTCTAATCCTCTCGCCTTGTCGATTTTGAAAAAATAACTTGGCATATATTTTTGATGGGGTTTCCTCATTGCTTATATATTTCACAATTAATTTATGGAAACAACCACTAATTTGGGACTGCATCGTGCTTCACCAATGGGAAGAGGATGTCAGCAGCCATTTCAACAAGGTCAGTCTTGTGTATGTGTTGTCCATTGTTGATTGTCTTGTCACGTTACCCGTTATTAATATGATGATGGTTTTGTGTATTTATGTGGTTCATTGTTGAGAGTATACGAAAATGGAGTTTTTTCGTCTCTGTCCTGTAGTACATGGCACTTGTACCTAGAGAGCGTATAGGACATTGAGGTCATTCGACTCTTCCTCCCAGGAAGGAGGGAGGGGAGCGCATATGACATTCGGTCATCTCTCATACATCGGGGGTGTTATCCGATGGTTAGTCAAATCCTGACTGTTTTTTCATACAGTTTCAGAAGTTTAAGTGCCTTAAACGCAGAAAAGCGTATAGGGATGAGCTGGTCTTTTGACCTCGCCTCCCTCCCGCCGAATTCACTGTCGAATTCTGGCAATATCAAAAGTATTAGGGAGGTAAGTATACTCTTGATGTGAAATAAACGAAATCAAGGATTTCTTTTTTCACGAGAGAGTTGATACTTACCTCCCTAGATACGGACCCGGCCTCTCCACCCCACAAAGGCTCGGTCTTCAGGCTCTTTATAGTTGCATGTGTATCAGCCAATAAATTAGTCAGAGGAAGTGCTAGTCTGCGCATGCGCGGTGGTGGGGCTGGCATCCGCCAGACTATGCTCTGACTCCCTGCCCAGTAGGGGCACCTAACTGTTTTAATCTGAGTGTTTATTGAGTGAAAGCCAATATTTAGCAATATCAAAAGTATTAGGGAGGTAAGTATCAACTCTCTCGTGAAAAAAGAAATCCTTGATTTCGTTTAGTCTCTGGAAACAACGGCTTTCAGTCAAATTGTTTTAAAACTAGACAGTATTTTACCTGCATGAAGCAGTGGCTAATCAGCTTAATGCGAATATAACTGCGCTTTTATGACCGGCTATAGCGGGTATTATTTATTTGCTCTGCATACACCAGAGTGCATAGGTCCAGCTGCGTTACTGATCGGTTGCCGCCAGAGTGTCATAAATGGTATTTAGTCTGCCTTTTTCTAATTATTCTGATTTATTTCTGTATTTTAAGAGGGGGGGTGGGGTTGTGGTGTGTGTGTGAGGGGGGGGGGGGGGTGGCTATAGGGTGATTATTATATAAAGCTGACATTCAAGAGCATATGTTAGTTCCCTGATCCTTTCCTTTAACACTCATATCAGCCAAAAATGGCTTCTACAGTGGTCTTGAGAAATGCCAATTTGCAGACCAAGAGAAGACTATTTTTGAAAATTTACCACTGGGATGACTGGCTTGTTAACCGAGCCAGTCAATCCAGTGGTAAATTTTCAAAAATAGTCTTCTCTTGGTCTGCAAATTGACATTTCTCAACACCACTGTAGAAGCCATTTTTGGCTTTCCAAAAAGGCGGGCAGTCCTTCATGTCATGTGTACTATTATTCTTGGACATGCTGGATGATTACGGCCCTGCCCCATACACATTTTAATGAATTTATCATGTGTGACTGCCTGAGGTGTTTTGTATTTATGTTTATTTAGATAAAGTGTCTGATCTTGAGAAAACACTTTCAATGTCCAAGAAAGAGACGGTATCAGTTAAGGAACACATGATGTCCGAGATTATGGAAAGCAATAAGAAGATGCAGGGTGAACTGGAGCGTGACAGAGAAGAGATGCATAAACGTGTTCTCCTCCTAACTCAAGACAATGACAGTCTCAGGACCGAGGTATTGAGATGCTTGTAGAGCTAACCCACAGACACATTCTATGCCTATTACTGTACCTCTTCATGTGTTAGAATCAAACTTAATTCTTTATTATTAGCCAAGTCGGCCAAATACAGCCTCTGGCTTACATTCAGAAATGTCCATTTACCATGTTTACAGGCCGAGAGAAAACGCTTTTTTGAAAGTTTACTTGTAGAATGAATGATTTGATAAGCGATCTAGTCATTCCAGTGTTAAATTTTCAAAAAATATTCTTTCCTTGATTTGCGAATGAACATTTTTTTCTATGGGGTGGGGTTTGGGGTGGGTGGCAGAGGATCTGTAATGACTAATTGCTTTTCTATTTGAGATGTTACATTGTGGTGTACATTCTGTAGGTGTTATCAATGGAAAGTCAACTAGACAGCGCAGTAAAGGCTCGGCACCAATCACAGAAGCCTATGGACAAAGCAAAGATAGTGGACACCTTGAGACATGAGATAGAATCAATGAATGTAAGAATTGTAACATAATGTAGTCAAGATGTCTTGAAAGACCAGCTGTCTTTTGGGACCACAAGATGGTCATTTGTTAAGACAGGTTCCACAGGTGGTCGAACAATCACATCTCTTAATCCTTATCACTTGGATGTCAAAATTAAAATTTTTTAAATGAAATTAAAAGATCAACTGGTGTTTATTTTTCAATAAATTTTGTGGAAGATGTTGCTGTCGTAAATTGTTGAAAAATGTACACGAGTTTCTTTGCTATTGACACAGTAAAAGATAAGAGTGTTAACGTCAGAGTAGTGATGGTTAATAAATAGGTAGCTTTTGACTTCAACATGCTTATTCTATAATAATCCCACTTGGACTAAGAGACCACGTATAGTTGTTTGTGTTACATAATGTGGCTGCTTAACCCTGTAAGTGTCAAACTGACCTATGTGCTGGTCATGAGAAATATACATTTGGATATAATGAGAAGACATTCCAGCGATAAATTTTTAAAAATAGCAATTTTTTTCATGCAAATAGACATTCACTAAGCAGAAATTTTGATTTTTTAAACACTAAATGAGTAGAACATGGTTTACTGTGCATATATGTTCTGTGAGAGAATTAAATGAAGGAAGATTGACTAGCACTGATCTGAGACTTGTTGGTTTGGATGAAAATTTAATCATGGCGAAATATAAAAATATCTTGAAAAACTGAATATCCTTCTTCAGTGCCATGATAGAAATGGGAGGATGCCATGCATGGTATATTCTGTCAGCTGAATAGCATTGCTTTGCCAATGTTGGGATCGATTGATCCCTGCACTCCCTGAATCTCAATTTCCAGAAAACTATACAGGTAAGCTGGTGAATATTTTGAAACTAATTTGACTGGGTGCTGTTCCTGCCTATGCATCGCCAAGTCAAATTGGTTTCAAAATATTCCACAGTATGTTTACCGGTATTAAAGAGTAGACATACAATTCGCACAACTTGACGGACTATTAAGTGATTATGATGGACTAAATCGTGACTTTCATGATGTAATTGATTGCGATATCGGATTACACGTGATGTGGTTGATTATGGCATCATGATGGATCGATAAACTGGATTCCTCTATTAGAGTGGTGGATTGATCTTAGTTTCATTAAAAATGTTTATTTCGAAAACTGGTTTTCTTGAATGTTATAAGCTGTATGGAAGCATGAACTTACAACACAACAAGTTCACTAATGAGCACTAATCTTGCTATTAAAATAATGTTTGTCATAATAAATACTAATCTTGGTACTGAAAGCTTTTATTTGTCTTATACTTGACAATCTACAGTCAGAGCTTGAATCTGTGAAGAAACTCCTCCATCAAAGCGAATCTCAGGTAAAGCGGTTAGAATCCGATCAGAGTGCAAGCTTGAAGCAGATCCATGAACTATCACAAGTACGAGACATGCTTCATCAACAGCTGCTGGGCTCAGCTGGTACAAGTGCTATGGACCTAGAGGTGAGATTTGTATGCAGAAACGTCACAAATGAATGAACCCAATCTGTTGATCAAGTATTGATATCATAATCAGTTATATCACATTGAAGTTTTCTATTATGTGTGGTTGCTGCGACAACCGGTCTTACCGACGAGGAAAGTGGTCGATACGAGCTCGCCTCGTGTGTAGATGAGAATCACGATATTTATGTTCGTATCTGGGCCTGATCTGACTGGTATAGAAGTCGGTGGTTCGTGACGGTGGTCTTCCGTCGCTTTCCAGACTTATGCAACAACTCAAACTCTTGCTTCGAGGATATCGAAGTGATGATTTTATTTGACTAACCTTACTATATATACTTCACTATCAATTATGGGTGGCTTATACTACCACCAAAATACTTTGAGCAAAGAAGTACTGACTTTTGTACAATACGAATACTGGTTACTCTACCCTCTAAAAGTTGCTTTTCACAATTCGCTAAATCACTTTTATCAAATACTGTTCTTGGTTACTTAAAGTCATTCACCACGGAACTATACAAATTCGAGGCTAGGTTTACCTAAGCGCAATAATTTTCGGACTCCCGATCAAATTTGAAAGTTCCCCTTATGTACTGCTTCGCCATGTCACGGTCATGTTCGGGTTGTTACACCCCACCCTTGGAGCCCCCGCTTTGCCTCGTTTTGCTTACTACTCTTATAAAACTTTTGACCAATCCATTCCGGCCATCTGCGTACTCCGAAGATAGACCTGAACATTGGCAAAGCAGTACTTGAGTGATGGGATCTGTCGGATTTCGGTCTCAATAATGGATTTTGCTTTGGCAACCATTCCTAATCTCAAGCTTAATGGCTTACTTGATGGACGTCCTCTGTCAGTTTTTCGTCTCGTTTTCTACTCTACCTGGCGCTGGACGTTACCACGTCCTTGTCCGGCCCCTTGCTCATTAGGCTTGCGCCTGCATTTTACAAGGGTGCTGTGACGTAGCGGTGACGTAGTGACCATATGGCCCGCCTGACTCACCAGCATCTGGTGTTGTTGGTCGCTTTCACAGAAACTCGGTTACCGTTATCACGGTCCCACGGTAAGTCGGTCACTACGTCATTTCTGTGAGTCATCCAGCTTATGCTACCCGTACTCTGTCCGTAGCACCCTACCGACGTTCCTGCTTGAATATTTGGAAACTGTTGGTCATAACTTCTGCTGAATACTATAAAAGGTTGTGCCGCTGCTACAGCAACAACTTTCATCTTTTAATTACCGCCAGATACCATCAACTCACAACCCTAGGTCCTTCTCCATTCTATCCAATTTCACTCAATATTTCGGCTATAGTTTCGCGTCAGTTTTGCATCGACTGATACCCCTGTTGATGCATCCAGTTATCCGTTCATTAACTCATCTGGTATTCACAAATACAATGGGTCACTGGGTCTTATCCTGCAAATATAAGATGTCCCCGGGGTCATGACTCCCCGTACGACAATCCGATATCCACAACATGTAGACTTGTGTCACAATCATAATTGACAGAAACAACCTGGAATAGTCCATTTCACTTCAAGAGTATACTTACCTCCCTAATACTTTTGATATTGCTAAATATTGGCTTTCACTCAATAAACACTCAGATTTAAAACAGTTAGGTGCCCCTACTGGGCAGGGAGTCAGAGCGTAGTCTGGCGGATGCCAGCCCCACCACCGCGCATGCGCAGACTAGCACTTCCTCTTTGCTAGATTATTGGCAGAGAGTTCACACATGTCTTTTTGTGCTGAAGCTTTTTCTTAATCTTAAACTGTCTAAGTGGTGTTATTTAGAAGTGATAGTCACTTTTTTGGATGGCGGGAAGTAACAATTCGCCAAAGAAGGACTTAGGACCTTTAAATCAGGTGACTTCTAGTAAAATTAGCGAGTTTTCTTCCCGGTGTATTGTGTTTCCGGGACTCGCGTTTACCGTGATAAGCGCCTTAGTTAGTTGGTTTATGTCAACTCGGTGCTACCTAGGACTAATTTCTCTTTCTGTTTATGTCCACAGGTCTGTATGACGCTAGGTGGTGACATCACAGTAGCAGAGAGTTAGTTTTCTCTCCACCATGGTTCCATTTCCTACTAACACTGTTAGGTTATTTAACCAAATGAAAAAATATGTCCAGTGAGTTGGAGGCCTAGTATAAAGGTCTTCTCACTTTGCCCTCTTGATCCAATTCCTTCCCCATGAGGTGGAGAGAGTTAAGAGGCGTGCAGATGGTGGAGTTCTCCGGTTCGTCACGTTGGATGGTTTGTCTATACAAAGTGTCAGGTATCTAGTTATTGATAATGTGGTGATGTTAATTATTGTAAACAAACAAAGGGAGATAATTAACATTTTTGCCAGAAAAGAGTTATCTATATGTATCTGATGGTTGTGTAGTCGACTTATCCATTCAGCATACAATTCGTCCTTGCACTTGGATGTTTTGTTGGGATCGAATTTTTTCCTGTCACGGGATTAATGACGTCATAATCAGCCTGGCTATGTGTTTATCAGCAATTCAAGCGCTATGCTGGTTTCTGATGTATATTGATCTTTATGATCGTTTTTCCTTCTCTTTGAGTTGGATTGAGTTTCTAAGCTTAACTAGTTGCTCATACTCCTTGTCCTTTGCCCTGTTTCAGGGACCGGGTTGCGCGTCCTGTGGTCGTTTTCTTCAGGAAAAGTTCTGGCCGCATCTGTGCTATCAATGTAGCCCTTGTGGTCCATTGGTTAATTGTGACATATGTAAGCACTGGGGGGGCGAGTTAATGTCCGAATTCTTGTGCTGCTTACAGGCGACGGACAAGGTGGTAGAGGAGGAGAAGAAGAAGAAGCGGAATCGAGAGGTTGTAAGTAGGAAGGGTAAGGGGAAGGTCTCGTCCGCGGTGGATATGGAGGCCTTCCGGACCGAGATGTTGGGAGAGATGAAGAGGACAATAAAGGATTTGGTTCCAGGGTTGCTTCGTGGCATGCTTCCTGGACCAAATCCTTTACTGTCCTCATCATCTGCTTCGGAGCAGGTAATCCCCGCCTCTGGATCGATTTTCCTTAGTCCGCTTCCGTTGTTCGACGATTCAGAGGTGGCCCCATTAGAGGGGGCGTTCCACGGCCCTGGCAGCAGGCTTATTGCCGCGCCGATAGGGGACCGTGGACGGTTGTCGCTGGAACCCGCGGGCTGCTTATCAGTCCAGGGGTATCCGCACGCCGCGGTGGCCAGTACCTCCTATGGCACCGTTCCTGGTCAGCCCGGGTTAGCTCTCTTTGCTGACCCGGGGTCTAATCTTTCTGACCAGGGTAATGAGGATTACCTGCTAGGGTCGCCGTCTGACGACGTGGACATGGATGAAGACGTTTGTGCACCCCTCGCGGGGAATACAGGCGCCTTATTCCACGGTTTTACTCACCCTGGAGTAAAGTCCGCGGCTCAGGTGGTGGCCCAGGGCGCTGCTGATGGCCAGCGGTACCGCATACCTCGGCTTGCCGAGGGTGTTGCTGGTGCTGGCCGGGCCCGTGGTGAGACTATATATACCCCGCGCTCTGCCACGGTGCCTGCTCCTGGTCAAACCAGTGATATTCTCATGCCGGTGCTGTCAGGCCCGCGTGTTTTCCCTGGCTTGCCAGGTGTATCAGCATACCCGCCGTCAAGCTCTACTGCTTGCGCTCAGGAGGAAGACGAAGGACCCCGTCTTGTAGAGTGCTCGCAGTTAGCCACGGAGGAGGATTGGTATGACGCTTGCCAGTGGTTGGTGAGCGTTAGGCCTGATCTGCCCGTGGAGCAGTCGGCTAGCCAGCGTGTTCACACGCCGTGGTTAGCTGGGAAACCGACTGCTAACGCTATGCCTTCTCTGCCGCTGGCGGAGCATGTCGTTGACATGTTCAAGGCGGCGGAGTCGTCCATTAAATCGAGTGGACGTCTCGCGAAGGCCCCTCGCGAGGTGGCCAGGCGTTGTCGCATCGTGCCCCTGGATTACCAGCGGTACGGTGTGGTACCCAAGCCCAGCGTGGATGACCGCGCGGCTTTGGGTGAGGATGCGCGGCCAGGCTCCCGTTCTGACACGGGTGTCTTGTGCGCGAACGCGTTGCGTTCGGCGAATACCGCGTTGCGTGATGCGGAGGAGAGTGGGAGGGCTTCGATTGCCGCTCTGTCCCACGTCTCCCAGCTGTTACAGGGGGTAGTAACGGCATCCGCATCGCGCCAGCCAAGTCCGGTCACTGTCCAGCGAACCATCCAGGATGGTATTAACCTGGCGCTGGACTGTATGACTCGGGCGGTGACCAGGAGTGTCAGGGCAAGACGCACGTTTGCCCTGGACAATCTGTGCCCGTCTCAGGACCTGTACAATAGGCTACTGCATACGCCTATGACGGGCCCTGGTCTTTTTGGAGGTGAGGGATGTCGCCACCTCCAAGAGACGGTCACCCTGGTGAATAACCAGAGGGCGCTGCGCGAGCAGTTTGATGTACTGCGTCGTGCTAACGCTCGCGCCGCGGCCCCGGCGTATCGTCCCCTGCAGGCTCGAGGTGGTGCTGGCCAGGTCAGTGGCCAGCCACCGTCGCAGCGTCGGCCTCGGCCGCGTGTGATTCGGCCAGCAGCGAGGGGGGCGCAGGTTCCTCAGGCGCCGTCAGCCAGGCAGCCGCCCGCGCACCGAGGTGCGCGCGGGGCGGGGCGGGGCGCGCGAGGATCTGGGCGTGGTTATCGGTCCTGACAGGACGCTTACCGCGGTAAGAACCACTCCGGTGTGTATGGCGACGGAGACAGTGCCGCTCTTGCATGCCTCGTGTCCACCGCGGTCCCTAGGTGGGCCGGTGGGAGGCCGGCTAGCCGGCCACATGCAAGAGTGGGAACGGTTAACTCAGGACCGTTTAGTCTTGCGATGGCTTTCCGTCGGGTATCATCCAGAGTGGGTGACAGGCCCGCCGTCGCGACTGTCTCTGGTGCCAGTCTGGACTCCCATTCCGAGAGATCCAGAGCAAAGGTTGTGTATCGAGGAGGAGATAAATTCCCTCATACAAAAGGGAGCTATTCAGCCGGCACAAAGGTGTCCGGGCTTCTATTCAACCCTGTTCTTAGTAACAAAACGCACCGGAGGGTGGAGACCGATTCTCAACCTCAAGCCATTGAACAAGTTCATCGAGACGCCCAGTTTCAAGATGGAAACGGTGCGCTCGGTGTTGGCGGGGTTGGAGAGGGGGATGTGGACGGCGTCGATAGATTTGAAGGACGCTTATTTCCACATCCCCATCCACGGGAGTTTCTGTCGCTTCCTGAGATTTGCATTCCAGGGCAGACAGTGGGAATTCAGGGTGTTGCCCTTCGGAATTTCCACGGCTCCTCGGGTTTTCACCCATGTGGTTCTTGCGATCACAGCATACCTCCGCAGGAGAAGCATAGCAGTCCACACGTACATAGACGACTGGCTGTTGAAAGCGCACACCCGGGAAAGTTTGTCCGCCAATCTGGAGATTGTTTTGAAAATTCTCACAGACTTGGGCTGGATGATCAATTTCCCAAAATCAGAGCTGACTCCATCCCAGAAGTTTGTTTACCTGGGGATGTTCTTCGATCTAGAGACAGGATATGTTTATCCTACTCAGGAGAGAGTTCAAAAACTCATCTCGTTGATTCAGTCAGTGTGCGACAGTCGTCATGTCCTGGCACGGGTTTACTTGAGAATGCTGGGGTTGATGGTTTCGTTGGAACCAGTCATTCCTCAGGCCGCCTTACGCAGGCGGCCGATCCAGTTGTTTCTCATGACACAATGGACCCAGAGTACAGGTTCGCTGGACTCGAATGTGTCAGTGTTGGCGCCTCTGATTCACCACCTGCAATGGTGGTTGAATACAGAGAATCTCTTGCCGGGGGTTTTGCTAACCCCTCCCCACCCTCAGGTGACTGTGTATACAGATGCATCGATGGAGGGCTGGGGAGCTTGCCTGGAAGAATCCACGATATCAGGGCTTTGGAATCTGGAACAGTCAAAGGAACATATAAATCTACTGGAGCTAAGAGCAGTAGTCCTGGCCCTGGAACATTTCTTACAGAAAGTTCAGGGCAAGATTGTTCTTATTCGTTCAGACAACTCAACAGTTGTGACTTACATAAACCGCCAGGGCGGAACGAAGTCGCCCAGTCTCTGTATGATGACATGGAAACTGCTTTGTTGGTGTCTGGATCACCAGATTACCTTGAAAGCAGTTCATATTCCGGGAAGGTTAAACCTGCTAGCAGACTCATTGAGCCGAAGGATGAGTGTTTTACCCACGGAATGGCAACTAAATCAATGTGTGGCGGATCGTCTGTTCGACCATTGGGGGAAACCCAACATCGATTTGTTCGCAACGAAGAAGAATGCGAAGATGACGACGTACGTCTCTCCGATTCCGGATCCAAGCGCTTTCGCAACAGATGCGTTAGCTATCAGCTGGGGGAGAATGTATGCATACGCATTCCCTCCAGCAATCCTGATTCCAAAAATTCTTCAGAAAATCAGACAAGAGGAATGCCAAGTGCTTCTGATCGCCCCGGATTGGCCAAGCCGATCATGGTATACAGATCTGCTGGACCTTCTGGTCTGCAATCCGGTTCCTCTGCCTCTGATGGACGATATTATCTTCCAGGGCAAGGCCCTTCACAACAATCCGTCAATGTTCAGATTGACTGCGTGGATGTTGTCAAGGAATCTAGAATTAAGGAGGGCTTTTCTGAGCAAGCAGCCATGTTTATGGCCAAAGCCAGGAGGGGGTCAACCTCCAGGGCATATAATTATAAAATCAACAGATTTGCAGAATGGTGCTCAAAAGGATGTATTGATCCAATGGATTCATCTATTCAAGTAGTAGCTGATTTCCTCTGTCACCTCTATGATGCCTATAGCCTCAAGCCTAACTCTATTGCTGGTTATAAGTCAGCATTAATGTCTGTTATTCCTTGCTTGGCTAAGAGGGGAAGTGATGAAGTAAATACATTGAATGTATTAATTAAAGGCATGGGCAATCTAAGACCAAGGAATCCACCTGTGATTCCGTCTTGGAGTTTATCGCTAGTGCTTCAAGTACTAGGTGATAAGCCTTTTGAACCACTTAGTTCCATTTCTATGAAACTATTAACACTGAAGACTGTGTTTTTAATTGCTGCGGCCTCGGCTAGGCGTAGGAGTGAAATTCATGCCTTATCAGCCGAGGATGACCGTTTTGTGGTTTCAGGGGAAGGCCTTAAGCTGCTACCTAGGATTAATTTCTTGGCTAAAAATCAGTCGTTGAAATATCCAGGTCAACCTATTATTTTGCCTGCTTTAACTATACACCTGTGCAAAAGTTAAGCACCAGCAAAAACAATAGAACGTAGAAACATGATGGTACAACTAGGCTGCCATACCTTTTGTCCCCGCGTTAGCTGACATAATTCCAAGTACGAAATGCACATGCATGCATGACTTCACGCCGCTTGATGTCCGTGCGTGGCGGGAAACAGCACACGTGTTCAGTTATGTAAAAGTCCAGTTTGAGGTGTAGAACATTACATACAGATTTAGGCGACAAGATTAGGAATTTTGTGTTCATGACCGTGGTTTATTTGTACAGAGAGAATTAGCTCTTGATTGTGAACCGCTATGGCAAGACGAAGGTTAAGTGATCGTGTGAAATGGCAAATCATAGGCATGCATACCACTGGTATGTCATGCAGAGAGATTGGCAGACAGCTGAACATTAACCATACTGTAATCAGTCGTTTGATTGCAAAACATGGGCAAACTAACGAGGTGAAGGACAGGCCTAGATCTGGAAGACTGAAGAAGACTACTGCCCGTGATGATCGAGCCCTAGTACGCATTGTTAGGAGATCTCCATTCACCAACAGCAGAGTGCTCAGCCAGCAATGGGAAACGCGCAATAGAGTGTCAATGTCTACCGTCAAAAGGAGACTGTATGCTGCGGGCATGAAAGCTAGGAGACCTGTCAGACGTCCACTCCTCACTGCACACCACAAAGAGGAGCGTCTGAGGTGGTGCAACGAAAGAAGACACTGGAACATGAGATCCTGGAGACGGGTACACTGGTCCGATGAAAGTCGGTTCCTGCTTCATGCCACAGATGGTCGAACCCGTGTATGGAGGTCCAGACGCACGGCGTACGACCAACGTAACATCATGGAAGAAGTTCCATTTGGTGGAGGTTCCGTTATGATATGGGGGTGCATCTCATTTGATTGTAAGCTGGATCTGTTGACTGTACCTGGAACACTAAATGGACAAAGATATCAAGATTCCATACTGGATAGAGTTGTGGTCCCTCATTTTGTAAATCATGCACCTGGAACCCACCCTATATTCATGGATGACAACGCCCGACTACATCGTGCTAGAGCTGTGCATGAATACCTCCGCCAGAATGCCATCGAAACCCTACCATGGCCAGCAAGGAGCCCTGACATGAACCCTATTGAGCATATCTGGGACATTCTGGGAAACATGGTGAGAAGGATGGATCCTCCTGTGCAGAACCTACAGGAATTAACAGACGCACTCCATCTTGAATGGCAACGAATACCACAATGGCGTATCAGTCGGTTGGTGACCAGCATGAGACGTCGTGTCCAGGCCGTCATCCAGGCACAAGGTGGATATACCCGGTATTAATAATGACAGTCTCAAACTCGTGCACAGATGTTAAACTTCGTTTTCAGACACCATTAATGACAATCTAGCCACGTGTGTCAACTGTAGGGCAATAGTTGTCAGTTGTGTCAACGTAACCATATTCAGGCCTCGTTTTCAAGTTCAAACAGAAACATACAGTGTTTCCCCACCATCATAATCAGCATTCCTCTAGTTGCATTATTACCTCTTGCACTAAGATGGATGGGTACATAAATGTTTATGCTATTGCTTTCTTCATAGCACATGAATATACCCTCGCATGTGCGTAAAAATAGGGTGGTGCTTAACTTTTGCACAGGTGTATAGATATGATCCTAATTCTAAAGCATGGTGTCCCGTCCGGGCGCTGCGCCGGTACAAACAACGTACGGCGGCATGGCGCACCGACCAGTCAGCGTTATGGTTGTCATATATTGAACCCCATGGGAGGGCTTCTAAGGACACCATTTCCAGGTGGATTGTGGAATGCATTCAGTTTTGCCATAAATCCGCCACCGGGAAGCAGGTTGACGTGGCCAAGGCTCACAGTGTCCGCGGCGTAGTGACATCCACGGCCCTGTTTAATGGGGTCCCTGTGGATGATATTATGTCGGTGGCTCAGTGGCACTGTGAGTCAAGTTTTACCGACCATTATCTCCGTGACACCTCTAATCCTCTCGCCTTGTCGGTTTTTGAAAAAATAAATCGGTTTATATTTTTTGAGGAGGTTTTTCCTCATTACTTATATATTTCACAATTAATTTATGGAAACACCCACTTTTTTGGGCCTGCATCAGTCTTTACCAATGGGAAGATGATGTCAGCAGCCATTTTCAACAAGGTCAGTCTTGTTCATGTGTTGTCCGTTGTTGATTGTATTGTCACGATTACCCGTTATTAATATGGTGATGGTTTGTGTATTTGTGTGGTTCATTGTTGAGAGTTACGAAAATGGAGCTTTTTCGTCTCTGTCCTGTAGTACATGGCACTTGTACGTAGAGAGCGTATAGGACATTGAGGTCAGTCGACTCTTCCTCCCAGGAAGGAGGGGGGGAGCGCATATGACATTCGGTCATCTCTCATACATCGGTGGTGTTATCCGATGGTTAGTCAAATCCTGACTGTTTTTTCTTACAGTTTCAGAAGTTTAAGTGCCTTAAACGCAGAAAAGCGTATAGGGATGAGCTGGTCTTTTGACCTCGCCTCCCTCCCGCCAGATTCACTTTCGAATTCTGGCAATATCAAAAGTATTAGGGAGGTAAGTATACTCTTGAAGTGAAATAAACGAAATCTAGGATTTCTTTTTTCACGAGAGAGTTGATACTTACCTCCCTAGATACGGACCCGGCCTCTCCACCCCACAGAGGCTCGGTCTTCAGGCTCTTAATAGTTGCATGTGTGTCAGCCAATAATCTAGTCAGAGGAAGTGCTAGTCTGCGCATGCGCGGTGGTGGGGCTGGCATCCGCCAGACTACGCTCTGACTCCCTGCCCAGTAGGGGCACCTAACTGTTTTAAATCTGAGTGTTTATTGAGTGAAAGCCAATATTTAGCAATATCAAAAGTATTAGGGAGGTAAGTATCAACTCTCTCGTGAAAAAAGAAATCCTAGATTTCGTTTATATCCCTCCATGCCGCGATAGAATGCCCTTAGTACGTGCTTCTTATGTCATTTGTATGGGGATGGCTTTTATGTCTGTCATTATGTCTGTCATTGCTGTGATAAGTTTTAAGAAATGCACATATTGCTATAGTTTACAGTAAATTATATTCCACAATTATAGCTAAATTTTAAATTGCCCTAGCACTGTAAAGGGAAGAGGGTATTACATTCGCATCTGTCTGTCTGCATGCTTGTGTGTCCTGAGATGTATTTAAACTAATCCTATGCGGCTCAAATTTTAACACAGGATTTGGTGTGACCATACACTATGATTCCACAACATTAGTTATGATTCGAAAAAATCAAAACAAATATTATACATTGTATTAAACTAGGAGGTGAGGGTTTGTAATCTCTGCTTATTCTTGTTATATTATGTACATGTGCACACAGGCTAGTAATAGGTCTCTAAAACAACTCGCTTGTCAAGCTGTAATCTCATGTAAGTGCAGATATATTTACAAAAAAGTGTCATAATACAGGCTATAAAAACATGCTGATACTGATGTGATTTCAGATGCAGACACTTGAGCACCGTCTGCAGATGACAGAGGAGCGGTTGTATCTTGAGCGAGCAGATCGTGGTAATAGTTTATCAAAAGTGGAAGAAAAACTTATACATGATAATGCCAAGTTACAGGTATGCTAGTTTTATCTGAGATTACAGGCATGTCCATAATATTCCTGAAAAACTTACCATTAACCATTTCAAGATTTGTCAAGAACATTTAGATACCAGAGGGTGCAAATATCGATTTTTTAAACCCTCCCCCATTGCAGGGGTGGGTGGGGGTGATAGGAAATCCCCATTGCAGGTGTTTGCGCTCACGCATGCGTGTGTGGGTGGGGGGTTGGATTGGAGGGGGTGTGGGGTAGAGGGGAGGTGTTGCGGTGGGGGTGTTGTGGCAGTGTTTGGGGTGGGGATGTATGGTGGGGGTGGGGTGGCACAACATCACTAAACACGCTCCTGCCCAAAAGAAGAGTATTTTTTAGAAATTTTTTAACTGGAATGACTGGCTCGATGATCGAGCCAGTCATTTGACTGGTAAAATTTCCAAAATACTCATGACTTGGCCTTTAATTTGATCTTCCTCATGCCAACTGCAAATATGAGTCTTTACCGGCCTGGCCATTTAAGTCTTAAAAGCTCTGCGAAACTGGTGAAACCTATGCAAAGATCCTAATAAATATCCTTGAAAATGGTTGAATAAAATCTTTAAAAATGTTGGAATTTACACTCACAATTATAAACATTTGTAATGTTCATGTGAGCTAATAGTCATAGCCTAAAATTAATTCATAGTGTTTCTTTGTCAGACGGCTGAGAAAGAACTTACTCGTCAACTTCAACGAGAAAAAGACAGAATGGTCCACATGGAAGCAAAAATAAGCGAAGCTAAGGATGAGATACACAAATTGCGGCTCGCTGTGCCGATTACAGATCCAAGTCTAGGACCTGGCATGAGTTCAGATATGGCCAGTAATATTTACACAGCACTTAGATTTGACACAAACAAGGTACGATGATATGCTTATGTGTATGTTGGGTTGTAGTGGGAACATACATGCTTATATACAGAGGATTGTGAGATACTTATGGATGCAGGCTGCTACTTCAGCCTTTTGATGGTCAAGTCTGATCACGAAAAATCACAGTTTTGCTTAGTCAATGTTCGTTTGTAGGCCAAAAGAATTTCTTTTTAAATTGACCACGGGGGTGACTGGCTTGGTTACCGAGCCAGTCGTTCCAGTGTTAAATTTTCAAAAATTGTCTTATCTTTACCTGCAAATTGACATTGCTCAAGACCACTACACAAGCTGGTTTTGGCTGGCTCGATCCATCTTGTATAAGTATGTGTTAAATAATTATATATGTATGCTTACATGTATGTTAGAACATCTTGCCATTTGCAACAAATATGTATGATTTTTGTTAACCTCTATCATTCTCGTCATGTTCTAGACAGAGCTCTTTTTTCAGAGCAGCAAGATGTAATATATATTTTACCTTCTATCATCTAGTAATCCACCTATCCATGAATGGAGGATTCCAGTTTATCCCTCAGTCATATGACATTATAATCAACTATATCACGTGTCTGATGATGTCATAATCAATTATGTCATGAATGACGTAGGTGAAGTTTCATCACAAATGCTTAATTGATGACGGACTAATCGTTGTTGTACGAATTGTATGTCTACTATTTAATAAACATTCTGTTGAATATTTTGAAACTAATTTGACTGGCTGCTGTTGCTGCCTATGGCAGCAACAGCACCCAGACAAATTAGTTTCAAAATATTCAACATCTTAGCTGTATAGTCTTTTGGAAATTAAGATCCAGAGAGTGCAGGGATCGATCGATCCCAATACATGCAAGGTTTGGGTGGGGCTTAGCTTGAGCTGGGCGGGGCATAGTTAAAACTGGATTCCTCCATTAGCCCCTTTAATGGTCACGCCTGCCAGAACCAGCCTCTGCAGCAGCAGTCCTAAGGAAGGACCATTTGCAGAACAAGAACAGAATGTTTCTAAGCATTTTTCACTGGAATAACTGGCTCGATACGTGAGTTAGTAATTTTCAGTGAGAGAGGTTACAAAATACCTCTTGGCCTGCATGTGGACATTCAATAAACAAAGATGTTAATTTTCATAATGAATTATTTGCACACCGTAGACTCCCGCGACTAGTTTCAAGCTTTTGATGAGTGGATGAGTCTATGGTGTGTGAATAGTTCATTAATTTCATGACCATAATACCACATATAATTGATATATAATTTTCTTGACAAATCTTGACCATTAAAGCGTTAGTTATGTGAAAGCCTATCTTTGATTTCCATTTTCACTTAATGTGTTCGTTTACTAATAATTAATTATGACATCATATACTTGAGTGACAGATCGGATCCTCCCATCAATTAGATAATAATGGCATCAAAGTGATGAATAATTAAATTTTATTAGATAACCGAAGATATGGAATTTATCATGACCGATATCAAACGTGAAGAAACATTGGATGATGGAATGACTAATGAGATAATATGCAGACTGTGGAATAAGAAGGAAATTGCTTTGCGGCGGATACAGGACTGGGAAGAGCGCTTGTCTGATGTGAACATTGATAAAAATGTTTCTGTCAGTGATTACCTGAAGGTGATTTGGTGATTGGATTTTCCATCTTCTACAGCAGTTTTTTGTATAACTACATGTAACATTTTTCCTTACTTCTAATCTTAGACTGCCATAGTCATCATCTAAATGCGCTTATGGTGCTGCTCTGTCTCTGCTTTATCGTCTTTAGTAGTCATCGGGTGCACTTGATTCAGGTCTTGAATCAGAACTCTTAGCGCATGAACAACCAATAACAACAATTAAAATATGATAATCTACAGTACAGCTCATAAATGAGTTGACATGTTTCTAAAACAAAATATAAGCATGTTAGTTAGTACTATTTTGAACACGACATAAGAAATGTTCTGTTGAATACGTGGGAGTTAATTTGATTGGAAGCCATTGCTGCCTTAGGAAGCTTTCAATCAAATTAACTCAATTCAACAGTACCTTTTATTTTGTATTTCTGAACTGTACTGTATCACTTGTCTTTCCTGACCTAGCATGTTTAGATTGGAAAAACTTGTGATTATGTCACATAAACTTTTAAACCTTTAACACCCATATTAGCGAAAACTGATAACCGAGCCAGTCATTCCAGTGGTAAATTTTCAAAAATTTTCTTTTCTTGGTCTGCAAATGGACATTTTCTATAAGAAAATTGAAATTTTCTTGAACAAATTCGAGTGGTAAAAGGTCAGTGTCTGACAGCCTTTTCAGAAGGCGAGACACTACGTAATGGGCAGAGTAGAACAACGCTTCTTTCAAACAGTATGTTTTGTTGGGCGCCTCATTTTTGTGAAACATGTTTGGAGGGGACTCGCATAACTAAGATAGAGATTTTTACCCGTGACATAAGGGCATAAAGTACAGCTCATAAATAACCTAACATGTTTACAAAACAAATGCAGAAACATGTTAGTTAGTACAATTTGAACACGATGTAATAAATGTTCTCTTGAATATTCTTTCTTTAATTTTATTGGAAGCCGTTACTGCGTCCAATCACATTAAGTCCAAAATATTCAACCGTTACATTTTATGTTCGTTTTGGAAACATGTTAAGTTATTTCGGCACTGTACTGTACATCATTTGCCTATCATACCGCATAAGCAGCACATGTGAGACAATGTCATAGATCTTCAAGAAAGTGCTTTGTGAAAACATGTTTGTCCAAAATACACATAAATTGCCTTTTTGGAGCCTCATTTTGACGATTTTTTCTGCCTCTTTTCCAACGCTGAATAAAATGAGTTCAATGTAGACTAGTGTTTAAACAGGTTAATATATTACTACTAAATCATATCCTTGCCATCTCTTGATAAAGTGGACAATGTTCTCATACTTACATATATCCACATGATGTTTTTAGCATTTGATTGGTGAACCTGATTGACCAATCTGAGCTTGATTCTAACTGCTTCACTCTACAGCCTAACTGAACTATTCTACGTTATACTGTGAATTATCAAATAATAAAATGTGCTGCATGACCCTATCTTTTATTCCGAGTTTTGGTATACTTCTCTTTAGCAGCATGCTTGCCCTTATATTGTATGCTATGATGTGCAGACCTTTGCCACATTTAACTAACCGGCTGTTCTGTAGAGCTTGTAGTATTGTAAGTTGATTTATTGAGTACATGAGTACTTGGCTTATAATGCCCCTAGTAAACCTTTATTCAAACTTCCCATAGCTAATAATAGGATTGAAATGTGATACATTTACACCGTTAATGGGCAGGATCTCTCAAGGAAAATACAATTATGCATTAGTCATTGTCCATTTGATTTGTAGGCTGAGAGAAGACTAATTTTGGAAAATTTAGCACTGGAATTACTGGAATTCAGTGTACAATTTTCAACAATCATCTTGTCTTGGCATGAGCACTATTAATGGCTTAGCCTGTCACTGACAAGTCCCTGAATTCTTTACGATATAAAACCTATTCTGTTGAATATTTTGAAATTAATTTAACTGGAAGTCATTGCTGCCCTAGAGCAGCAACATCTTCCAGTCGAATTAATTTCAAAATATTCAACAATTTTCAGGTATGCTTGGCTTGAAAATGAGATATCAGGAATTCATCGATGAAAGGATTAAGATTAACTTTTGTACATAAATGTATTTCTACTTCGAATAATACTTACCAGATGTACTATTATGATAATGTCAATTATCTAGTCTAGCTCAAAATAAACAATCAAAACCCCGCTCTCTCCTGGTCCTGCCCATACTGTGTCCGGGAATACCATAGTCGCAGGTACCAAGTCAATTCCCAATCACAGTCAGATTCGTCTATTTTGCTTTCCATGCTAGTCGTGTTTTTGTAGCTCTCAAAATTTGCAATTTTTATCGGAATTAGCGGTTGTTTGTTTAATTCATTGCTGAAAGGATGGAGGAAAAAGGAAAATCATCACAGGGGCAGGTTGTATCAATCTAGAATTTATACATTCGTGCCATAATTACTGGTTGAAATTTCCTTAAATTGGCACATTGTTTTAAAATGGTAGCCATTGTTGGAGTCGCCCGGTACCCGTTAACTTTTTAATCTTAACTGGGTACTCGGTTAATATCTCTTGCGACTCGGTTCGTTCCAAGATGGATGCGCCCTTAGCCAAGATGGCGGCGCCCATGATTAATGTTTCGCTTTGGCTTGGCGTGTCTATGCACTCTGTTTATGCCGATTTTTAGCCTTCGCTTCATTGTTGAGGGTGTTTGTAGCGATCAGCGTTTATTTCTTGGCTGTATTAACGTTAGTTAGCTTCCAAGTTGTGTTTATTAATTTTCACTCAAAAAAGTTTCAAATATTTCCTGCCTAATGGCTTGATTATCATTAATTTAAGAGAAAGTTAATGTTTCTAAATAATTCTACTTTACAATCAAGTCAATTGTGCGTATTGCTCGTCATCGTATGTCATGTGCAGCATTTTAATTCTTCTCTGAAGGCCAAGAACCAGGACACTTTGTGCCACAAATGCAACCAGTTCATGAAGCGCAAGTACTCGGGTCATCATTGTGTGGCTTGCGCGACGTGCAAGGTGGGAAGTCCGTGTGATGTGTGCACCAAGTGGTCGTCGGAATTGGAGTTCGATTGTGATCGTCGTGCCCGCTTGGAGAGAATCGCGATGGACAAGGCGGCCAAGCTGGATCAGGCGTCAGTGAGAGGACTGGAAGATCATCTGAATGAGCGAATGGATTCAGCATTGGGCGTATGGTGGCCCAGTTCAAGGCAATGTTTGAGTCCTTGCAGTCCACGATCCCGACGATGCAGGCTGGTGCAGGGCAACCTTTCGGTGGCCCGGCTGGTTCTGCGGAGGGACAAGCATGTGTCCCTTCTCCGACCTTGGCTCAAGAGCCGACGGCGGAGGAGGAAGATCTCCTAATGGAAGATTCCGGCATGCCGGATATTTCCTTGACGGCTAGACCAGGTACATCCCAGGGATCTCCCTCGGGATTTGTATGAGTTTGCCAAGCGGGTGGTGATGTTGACGTTCCGTCGGGCATTTTCCACCCAGATTTCGCTCAACCCGCATTGTCATTGGAGCCGTGTTTTTCTCGGAGTGCCGGCATCTACCGTGTTGAAAGCGGCTGTAGTCCTGCCTCCCGTGCTGCAGCCAATGGACTGTGGTGAATCCGTTGGACACTGGTGCCGCTAGTAGTTGGGCTATGGACGCGCTTCATGTTGGTAGAAGTGCGGGCCATAGCTCTCTCCAAGGGTGAGAAGGAAGATGAAAATGGTAGTCCATTGATGGACGAGTCCGCTTTCTGCACCGAAGCTGAATGGGTGCAGGTCCTTGGCTGGATGTCCGACCGTCTCAGGTTGGCATCGGATCAAGGATCTCAGCGCGATCCGGCTATGGAATGGATGTCAGAGCGAGCGGCTAGCGCTCTGTCAAGTGGCTCTTCAGCCATGCCAACGCTCCCTTTGGACACTCAGACTTCCGACATGTTGGAGGTTGCGGCATATCGTCTGGTTCAGCCAGAGTATGCGTTGCCCAAAGCACCGAAGAGGATAAGGAGTAGGGTCCGTTTTCCGGAGCTGGCCTATCATCAGTATGCCTGGGTTCCACGGCTTTCCGTCGGGGAGCGAGAGGCGCTGAATAGGCCATTGGCTGGCAAATCAAAGGGGCATTCTCATCCCTGAGTATCCCAAGCCAATAAAGATGCGTTTAATGAGCTAACGCTCATTGAAGATGCGGCGAGGGCGACCATGGCTGCGCTCTTGCATGGATGTACCATCCCACAGGGTATGCTGGCCTGCGTGGCGGAAGGTGGACAAGTGCCAGAGGCTGGAGTTGTTCGGGAAACCATGCGCTTGCCCCAGGATTGCCTGGCCAGGGTGATCACCAGATCATTGGCGGAGCGAAGGAGAATGGTTCTCGATTGTGTAGAACCAGGACCTGAGATGAGGGCTGCGTTATCTTCTGCGCCTTTCATTGGTCCAGGCTTGTTCGGTGGCTCGTCACGGCAAGCCTTATCCAAGGTCGCGTCAATGGTCGCTGAGCAGGAAGTAGTCGGCAAGTCGGGGAAGTCGACTAAGTGGACACAACCGCAGCAGTCCTACAAACAGCATCGGCATGAGCAGCAGAGGCAGCGCCAGAGATCGCCCTTCCGTCCTTCTGGCCATGATGTCCATCGGGCATCTGGATCGCAGGGACCTGGCCGTTCGTCCTCATACAAGTCCTCTAATAAGAGGCCGTATGAGGAGGACAGGAAGGGTGGTGGTTCGGGTCGCGGCGGTTATCATAAGGATAGCCATGGCGGCGGTTCCGGCCGTCATATTCCAAGAAGCCGCGGGGCGGCCGTGGAGGCCGGTCCTGACGGGTTTCCGGCAAATCAGTTCCGGTGACGTCAGGAATGAAGGTAGTCGAGAATCTTCACCCAAGCGATTTAGCGTCTTATCGTGCAATATCGACCGCCAGCTGTGTGCAGATTCCTACCGTCGGAGGCAGACCTTAACTGTTCTCAAGCCAATGGGAACAGGTCGTGCGAGATTGTTTAGTCTGTCAGTGGTTAAGAAATCGCTACGAACCGGACCAGCTCATCCGCCAATCGTTAGTTCCATTAACATCGACTCCAGTGTGGACTCGCATTCCAAGGGAATCCGATTGTCTAGATGCCATTTGCTCAGAAATCGAAGCTCTTCAGCAGAAGAACGCGATTCATCTAGTCCACAATCAGTCCACCCTAGACTTCTATTCGATGATGTTCCTCGTTCCGAAATGTACCGGAGGTTGGAGACTAATTCTCAATCTCAAACCGTTGAACAAATTTATTCTTTCTCCAAAATTTCAGATGGAGACTGTAGCAGCGGTGATGACAGGGCTGAGAAAAGGCATGTGGCCAGTGTCGATAGATCTGAAGGATGCATATTTTCATATTCCAATGTCAATTCCTTTTCAGAAATACCTTCACTTTACATTCCAAGACAATGTTTGGGATTTCAACACGCTTCCATTCGGTCTGACCACAGCACCGAGGGTCTTCACCAAAGTAGTTCTCGCCATGACTTCTTATCTTCGCAGGAGAAACATAGCTGTTCATACTTACATAGACGACTGGCTGCTGAAGGTGGGGAATCCAGTCACTGCGCAACAATCTTCAGGTAGTCCTAGCCTAACTAAAGGATCTAGGATGGATTATGAATCTAGAGAAATCAGAATTGCCTCCATCCCAGGAGTTTGTTTATCTGGGAATATTTTTCAACCTCAGGGACGGCGTAGCTTTTCCGGCGGAGAGCAGAGTCAAGAGTTTGATTGCAGTACTGGAGTCAGTTTCTCTAGGAGCCTTTCTGACGGCGCGCCAATTTCTCAGGATACTGGGTTTACTAGTGTCTCTGGAGAAAGTGGTTCCTTATGCGGCACTCAGGCGCAGGCCGATTCAGATGTATCTAATGTCATTCTGGTCTCAGCGAACGGACCCGTTATCTGTGAAGATTCCAGTAAAAGAACCATTGATATTCCACCTTCAGTGGTGGTTATCAGAACAGAATCTCCTGCGAGGTGTTCCTCTACAACCTCCTCAACCATAGATGTCCATCTTCACAGATGCATCGACAACGGGTTGGGGAGTAGTATTGGACGATCAGTCAGTGTCAGGTGAATGGGATCGGACCAATGCGCAGAAACATATCAATGTTCTCGAATTATTAGCAGTGATATTAGCACTTCGAAAATTCGAGAGCTGAATCTGAGACAAGTTTGTCCTAGTAAGGACAGACAACTCAACAGTGGTGTCTTATTTAAACCGCTAAGGTGGGACGAGATCACCGGAGTTGTGTATGATGATTTGGAACCTTCTGCTGTGGTGTCAAGAGAGGAATGTTATTCTTCGGGCAGCACACATTCCGGGAAGACTGAACATCTTAGCGGATGCTCTCAGTCGAAGGACGGTTTGTCGTCCGACGGAATGGCAGCTCAACCAATCAGTAGCGGAGGCTCTATTCAAACATTGGGGCAAACCAAATGTGGACCTGTTTGCGATGAAACAAAACGCAAAGATGGTCACATACGTGTCACCGATCCCGGACCCACTAGCTATAGCGGTAGACGCACTGGCGATAAGTTGGAAGGGAATGTACGCGTATGTGTATCCTCCAACAATTCTCATCCCAAAAGTTCTGGCAAAGATAAGAGAGGGTATGTGCCAAGTACTACTGATCACCCCTTATTTGCCAGGCCGATCATGGTTTACGGATCTGCTGGACCTTCTGGTCTGCAATCCAATCCCTCTTCCAGACAGAAGAGATCTAATCTCTCAGAACGGGTCTGTACTTCCACGACGGACCAGAAATGTTCAAATTGACTGCCTGGATGTTATCAAGCAGCGTGCAATTAAGGGTGACTTTTCTGAGCAAGCAGTGAAGTTTGTCGCTTCAGCCAGAAGAGGGTCAACCACTAAAACACATAATTATAGACTCAACAAATTTGCAGAGTGGTGTAAGGGAAGAGATATCGATCCCTTTTCTGCATCTGTTCAACACGTAGCAGATTTTATCTGTCATTTATACGAAGTTGACAAACTTGTACCTTCAACCCTAGCAGCATATAAGTCTGCATTACATTGTAGCTTCAGGTATTCCCAGTCTGGCCATTGAAGGAGTGGAAAATGACACTTTAAATGAAGTTATTAAAGGAATGAGCAATCTGCGACCTAGACAGCCAATTCCTATCCCAGCATGGAATCTATCTCTTGTTCTACAGGTTTTAGGGCATGCTCCCTTTGAACCGATTAGATCTAGAGATATTAAACTGTTAACTATTAAATCAGTTTTCTTGGTTGCGGCAGCGTCGACGAGAAGGAGAAGCGAAATTCATGTGTTTTCTGCCGAACAAGACTGTTTTGTCATCACGGGTGGGGGTTTAAGACTACTTCCATGTCTTTGTTTCCTGGCAAAGAATCAGTCACTTAAATATCCTGGACAGCCGATCAATTTGCCAAGTTTAACTAGACATGACCCAAACTCTTCTGCTTGGTGTCCTGTCAGATGTCTGAAAATGTATAAAAAACGTACTGAGGAGTGGAGAGATGACCCGAAATCTCTGTGGTTATATCTCAAAGCTCCTCATTTGCTTGCCTCGAAAGAGACTATTTCTCATTGGATAGTTGATGCTATTCAGATGTCGCACAAAATCGCTACAGGAAAGCAGATTGATCATGGAATGCCCATCAGGTCCGAGCACTAGCAGCATTATCGACCCTTTATAAGGGTGTCTCATTAGAGGAGGTGATGTCTGTAGCACAATGGCATACCGAGTCAACATTTACTGGTTTCTACCTTCATGACATCTCCAGCGCACTTAATGCGGTAGCCGTCGCCAATTTATCGAATCTGAACTAAGCCACATCTGACCACTATTTCGCACACATCACAAGTTCTTCCACTTGCACTGAACAATGGCCATGCACATGGACCTGAGAACGACCGTGGATTGGGCCGAGCTCCTGTGATGAACTAAAAGACCAAGCACTCGAAATGGTGAGTGTTTACATTAATTAAGTGACTATAAATAATTTACTTACAGTCGAAATACCAGACTGCTTAGGTAAATATTCTGGTGTAAGAATATACTTGTCCTCTCAAACAGACATCAGACTCATTCCAATTTGAAAACTTAATCGATATACTGATATTTTTTCTAAATTAGATGTTATAGTAGCCTCTTTGCACTCTACTGGACTGCCCTAGCTGAGACTTGGGGCTGACACTGGTCTCGTGGGTGTTGCATCCCCTTTTCGACAGCCGTCTGGATTTTGTGCGGACAAAAGAGGGTGGGGTGGGGGAGCGCGGTCTGGAAGTTTAGCACTCTATGAGTCAGATGGCAGAACCCAAGCGTATGCCAGCGTTCTAATCTCTTCACAACCTTCTCTGTCGGATGGTAGATGAGTGCTGGTTCGAGCCTCACCTCCTCCCACCAGTATTTCTTGGCTGTTGAAATCCGGAGTTTATCATAATAGTACATCTGGTAAGTATTATTCGAAGTAGAATAAAAAAAGCATCCACTTTTGTTTCTACGAGAATTCTTAATACTTACCAGATGTACTATGGCCCTGCCTCAGCCGCCCCGCTGAGGTGAGGCTGAGCTGCTTTCGCTGCTTGTCAAGACAAATATAAGATGAATCTGACTGTGATTGGGAATTGACTCGGTTTCTGCGGCTATGGTATTCCCGGACACAGTGCGGGGTTTTAATTGTCTATTTTGAGCAAGACTAGATAATAGACATTATCACAATAGTACATCTGGTAAGTATTACAAATTCTCGTAGAAACAAAAGCGGATGCTTTTTTGTTTCATCAGGTTGTTAGCACATTTATGTTTGAAATACCATCAAACATCAATAAAGTTCAGTTAGTCTTGAAAAGTCTCATTTTCATGTTATCAGTGTTACCATTAAATAGCTTAAATAATATAGCACATTTTATTGATCTGTGTGATTAAACATTTAGCTACATCTCAGTGGTGAGACTATATGTATCTGCCTTAAAGAAGCATATTCACACCAAAATGCTAAAAAATAAAATTGTTGAAATTATATACTTTTAGGGGCTTAGATTGTGTACCTCAATGTAATGAAATAAAATAAATCTTAACGTATGATGATTTTATTCCATATAAATAAATTTCATAGGTTTAGTTGTGAATTTGAATTAGGGACCTGTGCCTCTAATTCAATTAAAAATTTGTATTAATTTATTCGGAATGAAATCATCATATGCTAAGATTTATTTTGTTTCTAGGCACATACTTTAAGACTCTAAAAGTATATAATTTTAACAATTTTATTTTGAACCATTCTGCCATGAATATGCACCTTTAATATTTAGCATTTTCAAAATAAGTATTGTTTTATAGCTCTCCTGTTCATAGATGAGAAGCGTTGATTGGATACCCAGCATGCCATAAGCTGAGGCAAATGCCTAAACAGTCACACTAATGGACCTTTCCATTTTTAGCTATGCCCCACCCATCACTAGCTAAGCTCCACCCAATCCTCGGCGTGTTTGGATTGATCGATCACTAAATGCCCTAGCTATCAATTTCCTGAAAACTATACAGGGAAACTGTTGAATATTTTGTAACTTATTTGACTGGGTGCTGTTGCTGCCTATGGCAGCAACAGCACCCAGTCAAATTAGTTTCAAAATAGTCAACAGAATATTTATTAAATAGTAAGAGCAAACAATTTGTACAACAACGCATAGACCGTCTTCAAATATGCGTTCGTGACATACTTATCGACATCATTCATGACGTCATTCATTATGATGTCATTCTACACATCGCGCAGTTCATTATGACGTCATATGATGGGTGGGTACTCTGGAAAGGTGAATTGTCACCAAGCATTGTATATGTGTATATAGCTTATTATATTACAGCAGCAACATCAATAATACACTGGATTGATTTATTGATCAGACAGCAATATCATCCACCAAAATTGTTTAACAATGTACACCAGTTTCATTGCTATTCACATTGTAAAAGATAACAATATTGACATCAGAGTAATTAGGCGTAATAAATAAAATGTTGCCTTCTGTTCAACAGAATTTACGTGAAGAAAGATGTAAATCAGAGAACAATTTACAAAAAGCCCACGACAAGATTGAAGACTTGGCAAAGGAACGTGATACATTGGAAACTGTTTATCAAGAGTAAGACTGCTTATTGATTGTATTGAAATGTGCTGTTGGACATGTATGGAATAGCCTGCTTCTCTGTGCGTGTACACGCATGCGTTTGTATGTGTAAGTATGCATGGATGCATGTGTGTGTGTGCGTGCGTGCCTGCATGCGTGACTGCATGTGTGTCTGCGCATGAATGTGTGCATGTGTGTACATTTGCATGTGTTTGCGTGCATGCGTGAGGTGACATGTTCTTGGACTTTCTATGTTGACCTTACTTTGCTCATATTACTGTATGGCATGTGCATGTGCTTTTCTTATTGCATACCTGATATTACATTTAATGATTATCAGGGCAATGGACTGTTATTCATTTCCGGATGTGAAATGTCCAGGATTTAAACTGCATCATGCAACGGCATACCATTTATGTTGTTTTGTGGTTTTCAGTTTAAATCCTTATAATTTCACTTATGGAAATAAATTGCATGTGATTACCCCCCCCCCCCCCCCCCCCCCCCCCCCCCGCTTTAGCGAAAAGTGGGGGAATTATGTTTTTGCCTCCGTCCATCCATTCATCCGTGCATCTGTCACACACAGGTTTTCTTTCGATAACTTTACTTTTGCTTGGAATATTGTGACAATACTTCATGGGAACATTGGCTATGGTACTACGGAAATGTACATTATTTTGTGGGTCAGTCAGCTCATCTCTCCGTCCGTCCATACCTTTGTCTCTGAATTTGTGTCTGTCCATCAGTGCAAATTTTGGGTTTTCATTCAATAACTATTTTTGCTTCGAGTATTGTGATGAAACTTCATGGGAACATTGGCTATGTTTCTATGGAAATGTGCATTATTTTGTGGGTCAGTGAGCTCGTCCCTCTGTCCATCCATCCCTTTGTCTCTGAATTTGTGTCCGTCCATGCAAATTTTGGGTTTTCGTTCAATAACTTTATCTTTGCTTGGAGTATTGTGAAGAAACCTCATGGGAATATAAGGCTATGGTACTAGGTAAATTTACATTATTTTGTGGGTCTGTCAGCTCATCCCTCTGGCCGTCCATCCCTTTGTTTCTGAATTTGTGTCTGTCCGTCCGTGCAAATTTTGGGTTTTCGTTCAGTAACTGTGTCTTTGCTTGGAGTATTGTGACGAAACTTCATTGAAACATTGGCTATGGTACTAGGGAAATGTACATTGTTTCGTGGGTCAGTCAGCCCATCCCTACATACATCCATCCCTTTGTCTCTGGATTCGTGTCTGTCCGTCCGTCTGTCCATGCAAATTTTGGGCTTTCGTTCAATAACTTTATTTTTGCTTGGAGTATTGTGATGAAACTTCATGGGACCATAGGCTATGTTTTTACGGAAATGTACATTGTTTTGTGGGTCTGTCAGCTCGTCCCTCCGTCCGTTCATACCTTTGTGTCTGTCCGTCCATGGAAATTTTGGGTTTTCGTTCAATAACTTTATTTTTGCTTGGAGTATTGTGACGAAACTTCTTAGTTTATGATTATTAGCTCCTATTTGTCTGTGTATCCATCCATATGTCTATCCAAATCAATGGGATTTTGTCATCCCACGAACATGGCTGCTGTTGCGGGGGGGGGGGGATTATTTGATTTATATCATCTAGTTTATTGCACCACTCATGATTTTATTTTAATATCATACAGGCATTAAGTAAACTGTTGTACAATCTTTTGTATGATCAACTGTTACTGACTCAGGTCCATTTTATGTATGCTTTTGAATTGGCTTTACACAATGACAATTTACTTTAATAAATCTATCCTCATGTTTAAAGATTTGCAACAATAAAACCCAAATTACTTAAATAGATTTTCCTTATGAAAATGGAACAAGTGGGACAAGCTGTAGTTGAGAATAGGCTTGTTCGAAATGTCAAATATCTGACAGACTGACCGCCGGACAGACAGATGATGGATGGACAGATGGATAGAGGGAGAGAGAGAGACAGAGACACCGAGCATCCGACTTATAGTAGTTATGAGTCACACCTAAATTAAAAATTGCATTGTTAACTCACCTGGTCAGAATGGCAAGTGAGCTTATGGCATGGAGACTGTCCATCGTCCATCTGTCTGTCCGTTTATCCGGCGTCTGGCATCCGGCCGTCAACTTTTGCTTAAAAATGCTACTCATCATTAACCGCTGGACGGATTTCACTTCAAGAGTATACTTACCTCCCTAATACTTTTGATATTGCTAAATATTGGCTTTCACTCAATAAACACTCAGATTTAAAACAGTTAGGTGCCCCTACTGGGCAGGGAGTCAGAGCGTAGTCTGGCGGATGCCAGCCCCACCTCCGCGCATGCGCAGACTAGCACTTCCTCTTTGCTAGATTATTGGCAGAGAGTTCACACATGTCTTTTTGTGCTGAAGCTTTTCTTTATCTTAAACTAGTTTAAGTGGTGTTGTTTGGTGTGATAGTCACTTTTTTGGATGGCGGGAAGTATCAATTCGCCAAAGGAGGACTTAGGACCTTTAAATCAGGTGACTTCTAGTAAAATTAGCGAGTTTTCTTCCCGGTGTATTGTGTTTCCGGGACTCGCGTTTACCGTGATAAGCGCCTTAGTTAGTTGGTTTAGGTCAACTCGGTGCTACCTAGGACTAATTTCTCTTTCTGTTTATGTCCACAGGTCTGTATGACGCTAGGTGGTGACATCACAGTTGCAGAGAGTTAGTTTTCTCTCCACCATGGTTCCATTTCCTACTAACACTGTTAGGTTATCTAACCAAATGAAAAATATGTCCAGTGAGTTGGAGGCCTAGTATAAAGGTCTTCTCACTTTGCCCTCTTGATCCAATTCCTTCCCCATGAGGTGGAGAGAGTTAAGAGGCGTGCAGATGGTGGAGTTCTCCGGTTCGTCACGTTGGATGGTTTGTCTATACAAAGTGTCAGGTATCTAGTTATTGATAATGTGGTGATGTTAATTATTGTAAACAAACAAAGGGAGATAATTAACATTTTTGCCAGAAAAGAGTTATCTATATGTATCTGATGGTTGTGTAGTCAACTTATCCATTCAGCATACAATTCGTCCTTGCACTTGGATGTTTTGTTGGGATCGAATTTTTCCTGTCACGGGATTAATGACGTCATAATCAGCCTGGCTATGTGTTTATCAGCAATTCAAGCGCTATGCTGCTTTCTGATGTATATTGATCTTTATGATCGTTTTCCTTCTCTTTGAGTTGGATTGAGTTTCTAAGCTTAACTAGTTGCTCATACTCCTTGTCCTTTGCCCTGTTTCAGGGACCGGGTTGCGCGTCCTGTGGTCGTTTTCTTCTGGATAAGTTCTGGCCGCATCTGTGCTGTCAATGTAGCCCTTGTGGTCCATTTGTTAATTGTGACATATGTAAGCACTGGGGGGGCGAGTTAATGTCCGAATTCTTGTGCTGCTTACAGGCGACGGACAAGGTGGTAGAGGAGGAGAAGAAGAAGAAGCGGAAACGAGAGGTTGTAAGTAGGAAGGGTAAGGGGAAGGTCTCGTCCGCGGTGGATATGGAGGCCTTCCGGACCGAGATGTTGGGAGAGATGAAGAGGACAATAAAGGATTTGGTTCCAGGGTTGCTTCGTGGCATGCTTCCTGGACCAAATCCTTTACTGTCCTCGTCATCGGCTTCGGAGCAGGTAATCCCCGCCTCTGGATCGATTTTCCTTAGTCCGCTTCCGTTGTTCGACGATCCAGAGGTGGCCCCATTAGAGGGGGCGTTCCACGGCCCTGGCAGCAGGCTTATTGCCGCGCCGATAGGGGACCGTGGACGGTTGTCGCTGGAACCCGCGGGCTGCTTATCAGTCCAGGGGTATCCGCACGCCGCGGTGGCCAGTACCTCCTATGGCACCGTTCCTGGTCAGCCCGGGTTAGCTCTCTTTGCTGACCCGGGGTCTAATCTTTCTGACCAGGGTAATGAGGATTACCTGCTAGGGTCGCCGTCTGACGACGTGGACATGGATGAAGACGTTTGTGCACCCCTCGCGGGGAATACAGGCGCCTTATTCCACGGTTTTACTCACCCTGGAGTAAAGTCCGCGGCTCAGGTGGTGGCCCAGGGCGCTGCTGATGGCCAGCGGTACCGCATACCTCGGCTTGCCGAGGGTGTTGCTGGTGCTGGCCGGGCCCGTGGTGAGACTATATATACCCCGCGCTCTGCCACGGTGCCTGCTCCTGGTCAAACCAGTGATATTCTCATGCCGGTGCTGTCAGGCCCGCGTGTTTTCCCTGGCTTGCCAGGTGTATCAGCATACCCGCCGTCAAGCTCTACTGCTTGCGCTCAGGAGGAAGACGAAGGACCCCGTCTTGTAGAGCGCTCGCAGTTAGCCACGGAGGAGGATTGGTATGACGCTTGCCAGTGGTTGGTGAGCGTTAGGCCTGATCTGCCCGTGGAGCAGTCGGCTAGCCAGCGTGTTCACACGCCGTGGTTAGCTGGGAAACCGACTGCTAACGCTATGCCTTCTCTGCCGCTGGCGGAGCATGTCGTTGACATGTTCAAGGCGGCGGAGTCGTCCATTAAGTCGAGTGGACGTCTCGCGAAGGCCCCTCGCGAGGTGGCCAGGCGTTGTCGCATCGTGCCCCTGGATTACCAGCGGTACGGTGTGGTACCCAAGCCCAGCGTGGATGACCGCGCGGCTTTGGGTGAGGATGCGCGGCCAGGCACCCGTTCTGACACGGGTGTCTTGTGCGCGAACGCGTTGCGTTCGGCGAATACCGCGTTGCGTGATGCGGAGGAGAGTGGGAGGGCTTCGATTGCCGCTCTGTCCCACGTCTCCCAGCTGTTACAGGGGGTAGTAACGGCATCCGCATCGCGCCAGCCAAGTCCGGTCACTGTCCAGCGAACCATCCAGGATGGTATTAACCTGGCGCTGGACTGTGTGACTCGGGCGGTGACCAGGAGTGTCAGGGCAAGACGCACGTTTGCCCTGGACAATCTGTGCCCGTCTCAGGACCTGTACAATAGGCTACTGCGTACGCCTATGACGGGCCCTGGTCTTTTTGGAGGTGAGGGATGTCGCCACCTCCAGGAGACGGTCACCCTGGTGAATAACCAGAGGGCGCTGCGCGAGCAGTTTGATGTGCTGCGTCGTGCTAACGCTCGCGCCGCGGCCCCGGCGTATCGTCCCCTGCAGGCTCGAGGTGGTGCTGGCCAGGTCAGTGGCCAGCCACCGTCGCAGCGTCGGCCTCGGCCGCGTGCGATTCGGCCAGCAGCGAGGGGGGCGCAGGTTCCTCAGCCGCCGTCAGCCAGGCAGCCGCCCGCGCACCGAGGTGCGCGCGGGGCGGGGCGGGGCGCGCGAGGATCTGGGCGTGGTTATCGGTCCTGACAGGACGCTTACCGCGGTAAGAACCACTCCGGTGTGTATGGCGGCGGAGACAGTGCCGCTCTTGCATGCCTCGTGTCCACCGCGGTCCCTAGGTGGGCCGGTGGGAGGCCGGCTAGCCGGCCACATGCAAGAGTGGGAACGGTTAACTCAGGACCGTTTAGTCTTGCGATGGCTTTCCGTCGGGTATCATCCAGAGTGGGTGACAGGCCCGCCGTCGCGACTGTCTCTGGTGCCAGTCTGGACTCCCATTCCGAGAGATCCAGAGCAAAGGTTGTGTATCGAGGAGGAGATAAATTCCCTCATACAAAAGGGAGCTATTCAGCCGGCACAAAGGTGTCCGGGCTTCTATTCAACCCTGTTCTTAGTAACAAAACGCACCGGTGGGTGGAGACCGATTCTCAACCTCAAGCCATTGAACAAGTTCATCGAGACGCCCAGTTTCAAGATGGAAACGGTGCGCTCGGTGTTGGCGGGGTTGGAGAGGGGGATGTGGACGGCGTCGATAGATTTGAAGGACGCTTATTTCCACATCCCCATCCACGGGAGTTTCTGTCGCTTCCTGAGATTTGCATTCCAGGGCAGACAGTGGGAATTCAGGGTGTTGCCCTTCGGAATTTCCACGGCTCCTCGGGTTTTCACCCGTGTGGTTCTTGCGATCACAGCATACCTCCGCAGGAGAAGCATAGCAGTCCACACGTACATAGACGACTGGCTGTTGAAAGCGCACACCCGGGAAAGTTTGTCCGCCAATCTGGAGATTGTTTTGAAAATTCTCACAGACTTGGGCTGGATGATCAATTTCCCAAAATCAGAGCTGACTCCATCCCAGAAGTTTGTTTACCTGGGGATGTTCTTCGATCTAGAGACAGGATATGTTTATCCTACTCAGGAGAGAGTTCAAATACTCATCTCGTTGATTCAGTCAGTGTGCGACAGTCGTCATGTCCTGGCACGGGTTTACTTGAGAATGCTGGGGTTGATGGTTTCGTTGGAACCAGTCATTCCTCAGGCCGCCTTACGCAGGCGGCCGATCCAGTTGTTTCTCATGACACAATGGACCCAGAGTACAGGTTCGCTGGACTCGAATGTGTCAGTGTTGGCGCCTCTGATTCACCACCTGCAATGGTGGTTGAATACAGAGAATCTCTTGCCGGGGGTTTTGCTAACCCCTCCCCACCCTCAGGTGACTGTGTATACAGATGCATCGATGGAGGGCTGGGGAGCTTGCCTGGAAGAATCCACGATATCAGGGCTTTGGAATCTGGAACAGTCACAGGAACATATAAATCTACTGGAGCTAAGAGCAGTAGTCCTGGGCCTGGAACATTTCTTACAGAAAGTTCAGGGCAAGATTGTTCTTATTCGTTCAGACAACTCAACAGTTGTGACTTACATAAACCGCCAGGGCGGAACGAAGTCGCCCAGTCTCTGTATGATGACATGGAAACTGCTTTGTTGGTGTCTGGATCACCAGATTACCTTGAAAGCAGTTCATATTCCGGGAAGGTTAAACCTGCTAGCAGACTCATTGAGCCGAAGGATGAGTGTTTTACCCACGGAATGGCAACTAAATCAATGTGTGGCGGATCGTCTGTTCGACCATTGGGGGAAACCCAACATCGATTTGTTCGCAACGAAGAAGAATGCGAAGATGACGACGTACGTCTCTCCGATTCCGGATCCAAGCGCTTTCGCAACAGATGCGTTAGCTATCAGCTGGGGGAGAATGTATGCATACGCATTCCCTCCAGCAATCCTGATTCCAAAAATTCTTCAGAAAATCAGACAAGAGGAATGCCAAGTGCTTCTGATCGCCCCGGATTGGCCAAGCCGATCATGGTATACGGATCTGCTGGACCTTCTGGTCTGCAATCCGGTTCCTCTGCCTCTGATGGACGATATTATCTTCCAGGGCAAGGCCCTTCACAACAATCCGTCAATGTTCAGATTGACTGCGTGGATGTTGTCAAGGAATCTAGAATTAAGGAGGGCTTTTCTGAGCAAGCAGCCATGTTTATGGCCAAAGCCAGGAGGGGGTCAACCTCCAGAGCATATAATTATAAAATCAACAGATTTGCAGAATGGTGCTCAAAAAGATGTATTGATCCAATGGATTCATCTATTCAAGTAGTAGCTGATTTCCTCTGTCACCTCTATGATGCCTATAGCCTCAAGCCTAACTCTATTGCTGGTTATAAGTCAGCATTAATGTCTGTTATTCCTTGCTTGGCTAAGAGGGGAAGTGATGAAGTAAATACATTGAATGTATTAATTAAAGGCATGGGCAATCTAAGACCAAGGAATCCACCTGTGATTCCGTCTTGGAGTTTATCGCTAGTGCTTCAAGTACTAGGTGATAAGCCTTTTGAACCACTTAGTTCCATTTCTATGAAACTATTAACACTGAAGACTGTGTTTTTAATTGCTGCGGCCTCGGCTAGGCGTAGGAGTGAAATTCATGCCTTATCAGCCGAGGATGACCGTTTTGTGGTTTCAGGGGAAGGCCTTAAGCTGCTACCTAGGATTAATTTCTTGGCTAAAAATCAGTCGTTGAAATATCCAGGTCAACCTATTATTTTGCCTGCTTTAACTAGATATGATCCTAATTCTAAAGCATGGTGTCCCGTCCGGGCGCTGCGCCGGTACAAACAACGTACGGCGGCATGGCGCACCGACCAGTCAGCGTTATGGTTGTCATATATTGAGCCCCATGGGAGGGCTTCTAAGGACACCATTTCCAGGTGGATTGTGGAATGCATTCAGTTTTGCCATAGATCCGCCACCGGGAAGCAGGTTGACGTGGCCAAGGCTCACAGTGTCCGCGGCGTAGTGACATCCACGGCCCTATTTAATGGGGTCCCTGTGGATGATATTATGTCGGTGGCTCAGTGGCACTGTGAGTCAAGTTTTACAGACCATTATCTCCGTGACACCTCTAATCCTCTCGCCTTGTCGGTTTTGAAAAAATAAATCGGTTTATATTTTTTGAGGAGGTTTTTCCTCATTACTTATATATTTCACAATTAATTTATGGAAACACCCACTTTTTTGGGCCTGCATCAGTCTTTACCAATGGGAAGATGATGTCAGCAGCCATTTTCAACAAGGTCAGTCTTGTTCATGTGTTGTCCGTTGTTGATTGTATTGTCACGATTACCCGTTATTAATATGGTGATGGTTTGTGTATTTGTGTGGTTCATTGTTGAGAGTTACGAAAATGGAGCTTTTTCGTCTCTGTCCTGTAGTACATGGCACTTGTACGTAGAGAGCGTATAGGACATTGAGGTCAGTCGACTCTTCCTCCCAGGAAGGAGGGGGGGGGAGCGCATATGACATTCGGTCATCTCTCATACATCGGTGGTGTTATCCGATGGTTAGTCAAATCCTGACTGTTTTTTCTTACAGTTTCAGAAGTTTAAGTGCCTTAAACGCAGAAAAGCGTATAGGGATGAGCTGGTCTTTTGACCTCGCCTCCCTCCCGCCAGATTCACTTTCGAATTCTGGCAATATCAAAAGTATTAGGGAGGTAAGTATACTCTTGAAGTGAAATAAACGAAATCTAGGATTTCTTTTTTCACGAGAGAGTTGATACTTACCTCCCTAGATACGGACCCGGCCTCTCCACCCCACAGAGGCTCGGTCTTCAGGCTCTTAATAGTTGCATGTGTGTCAGCCAATAATCTAGTCAGAGGAAGTGCTAGTCTGCGCATGCGCGGAGGTGGGGCTGGCATCCGCCAGACTACGCTCTGACTCCCTGCCCAGTAGGGGCACCTAACTGTTTTAAATCTGAGTGTTTATTGAGTGAAAGCCAATATTTAGCAATATCAAAAGTATTAGGGAGGTAAGTATCAACTCTCTCGTGAAAAAAGAAATCCTAGATTTCGTTTATTTCAAGCTAATTTGGCTGGAAGAACCCTATGGGGTAGACTTCAGAACTTGAATACAGAATTTTGATTGGTCAATATTTTCGGCAACCATCTTGAATTTTCTGAAAAATTGTGCAAAATCGTTTAAAACGGTACTCCTCATTAACTGCTTGGACAATTTGAACCAGGCTAAGCTGTGAGGATAGTACGGTGGTATGTTTAAGAACTTATATACAGAATTTTGATTGGTCAATTTTTTCTGCCACCCATCTTGCATTTTTTTTTAATTTCTGGAAATCACTTAAAAGCCTACACCTTGATAATCACTGGGCCCATTTCAATCAAACTTGGATGGAAGAACCCTAGCCTAGTATGCTTCAGAACTTATGTACAGAATTTTAATTGGACAGTTTTCACATCATGAGAACATACTTACCTCCCTAGCATGCTTGATATACTAGTATATCGGCTCTAAATTCAATAATATTCAGAATTATAAAAAGTTAGGTGCCCCTACTGGGCAGGTGGAATGTACACAATCATGCACATGTCAGACCCCCACCTCTGTGCATGCGCATACTGGTACTTCCGCTTTCTAATATATTGGCTTCCATGCAACAGTGGAAAACTTATTCAAGCTCTTTTTAGAGAATTTTCAAAATTATTTATCATCCATATCTATAATGGCTGATTCTAAAATGCCAGAAGAGTCCTCTTCATCATCCATTAAGGTGATATTGTTCCATATATTAATTAAGACTTGTAACTTTTATACGTTACAGGTTTTCATTTGCGGCCGACCTGGCGTTAGCGTATTTTTAGGCGCTGGGAATCCTTGTTAAATTATCCCAGCAGCTAGGTCTACTAATCTCTTGTGTCTTTGTGTCCACAGGCTCATCTTATGATAGTAGTGTTCCTGTTCTTCACTCGGAGGTTGATCACGTCTCTTTTTTTCTGACTTATCATTATGATATGGCTAAGGGTCGGAGATATAAGGTGAAAAATATCTCCCTTCTTTTGTCCCATCCCCCCATCAAGACTCTACAGAATCGGCGGATGGATGGACATGTTCTACACAAGAGGATGGTTTGCCTGTGCTCAGGATAAGGGAGTTTATTAGTTATGGCACCTAATTATTTGAAATTTTTTATCAATTCTTGCTGCCATCTTTATTGCACTGTATTCTCTCTTGTGGTTGTGCATGGGTTCTCAGATATACAATTTAATATTATATTATTCTTGAGTGATGAATGTAGGTAGTCCTAGGTATTTCTTGCATTCATATTCTGATGTCTCCTCCCCTTGTCATAATCAGCCAGGTTTTTTTTTGTTTTTTCCCCACTTTTCCTTGATGTCATAATCTTAGTTTAGAGAAATAATTGATGTCATTATCATCCTATGTTATGAATGTGGAGAGATATCTGGATGGTCATAATCAGTCTCTCTCATCTTTTCTAACATTCTTTGTTATCCCTGGCTGTTTTTTATTCTTTAAAAATCAAGAGAAGACATCTGTCCCTTCAGGGTTATCAGTAATGAAAGTGGGTGTCTTCTCTCGAGTTTGTTTTTGTATTTACTAAAAGAAATAACAAATTAATAAACTAAAATACTCATTCTCTTTGTATGCCTACCTTTCAGAAATCATCTGTCCATCATGCCAGAAACATCTTAAGGCTAGATTCTTCCCCCACCTCTGCCCATACTGTACAGATTGTAGACTTTCTAACAAATGTGCTATTTGTAAAGAGTTGGGGGATGGGGGAATCTAACCTCTGAATTCTTCTGCTCACAGGCGAAGATGATGGTAGAGGACGGCAAGAGGGTGAGGAAAGAGAAGGATGGTAAGAAGATGGCCTCTGAGAAAGGTGAGCTAGAGGCCTTCAAGGTAGAGTTAGTGAGTGAGATGCGCAGGACCTTGAAAGACCTGGTGCCTGAAATGCTTCGTGGCATGCTTCCGGGCACAGGTGTTTCAACTTACTGTGCACCGACCTCGGTGCAGGTAGCCCCCGTCCTTGGATCATGCCCTACTAGTTCGGACAAAGTTTTCAGTGATCCAGGGGACGCTGTTTTGGACCCAGCCTTGAGGTTCGCATCGCCTGGTAATCCAGCGGCACGAGCAGCATCAGGCGGGACCCGACCAATGGGCCTGACCACGATCACTCGCAGAGTACCCTCGTCATCTGCCCTCGGGCATTCTCCTGGTCAGTCTGGATTAGCTTTCCTTGCTAACCCAGAGTCTAACTTTCCTGACCACGTAACGTGGGTTACAGGCTAAGCCATTGGCCACCTCGGCTCAGTCTCTGCCATATGCTGAGCATAGTCAGTACACTCGGTATGGTCTAGCGCCCAGACCGAGCGTGGATGACCGCACCGCTCTGGGGGAAGACATGCGGCCAGGCTCTCGTGCTGACACGGGAGCGCTGTGCTCGGGCGCTATGCACTCAGCTAATGCCGCTCTGCATGATACAGAGGAGAGTTCACAAGCAGCGATCAGTGTGCTGTCTCACGTCTCTCAGCTGCTATCAAGGGTAGTAGCAGCCTCGGTTCACCAGCAGCCTAGTCCAGTGGCAGTGTAACGAGCCATCCAGGATGGGATCAATCTGGCATTGGATTGTTTGACTAGGTCGGTGACCAAGTCACTGAGGATGAGGCGCACATTTTCTCTGGACAATTTGTGCCCATCCCAGGAGCTCAAGTCACGCTTATAACAAGCGCCGATGGCGGGCCCTGGTCTTTTTGGAGGTGAGGGTTGTCGGCACCTCCAAGAGACGGTGAACTTGGCCAACAACCAGAGGGCGCTGCGCACACAATTTGAAGTGTTGCACAGAGAACATGTGCGTGTTCAGCTCTCGGCTGTTCGACAGCAGTACGCTCGTGGCGGTGCTGGCAGTGTCAAACATCGTCGTGTCGTG